>VXCM01000046.1:329227-415827 GCA_014773175.1 Lucifuga dentata | reverse complement strand
CCACCCATAAAAAAAAAATACTACCCACATACATGTTACCTTACTGATAGCTATTTTCCAAAACATGAAACCGTATTTCAGTTTTTCTGTTATTTTGCTAAATCTTTTAAAATCAAATGTTCACCTAATAAATTCACCTTAAAATTCAGTGTTTCACCTGCTAACACTTAAAATGACTGTAGAAGACATGGTTGTTTTAATGTCTCAGTAAAAGCCGTCTTCTCTGGAGACAACAATACCTGGCTGAGAAACACATTTTGTTTCTTGTAGTTCTGTGTTGGATCAGTTAAATTATGTAACTTAGACAAAAAATGTATAGAATTAATTAATAGACATCTTGTTCGCTTACTTATCTCAAGCACATTTCAAGTCACTACAAGTCAATTTTTTTAGTGGAATGAACTGAAACCAGTGGCTGCCTGGAATGAAAATGTGACGTAAATGCATCTATTGAGTCACTTTGGAAGTTCAGAGTCTGATGACATGACATCTACATGTGGTCAAAAATGTTTCCTCATCACACCACATCTTGTATTATATATATATATAGATTTTTTTTTTTTTTTTTTTTTTTAAATCAATTTCATTTCCTCATACTTGCTTATAATTACTTAAACTCATTTGAAATCATTCAGTCTTTGCTGTAGGAGAGCAATCAGAGATAAGATGTGGTTTTATACTTTTAAAATCACTTTATTAAACTTTGCGTCTTTATGGTTCGGATTTCTTTCAAAAAGCTGTTGAAGCAGTGGAATCTGTCAGGTTTGGGTGTGTGCGAGGAAAACCGAGCTCTCCTCTGCGTTATCAGCGTTTTGTGGAGCCTGTGTGGAATTCTCACGCCGTGGTCACAGTGTGGGCAGGAAACTGTAGGTAGGTCACTGATAAGAGAACCGCAGCAACAGAACACGTAAAGTTTTGATTTCAGCTACACTAAATATGGTGCGTTCACTGACGGTAGGTCATTTCAATAAAAGTTGACTGAATATGATTCAAAAAGTGTCTCTGCCTTGATAATATGCTTCTAAAATAGAGCTTAAACCCATATTCTAGGTGCAAACCAGCAGAGGCAAGAGGTCAAAGGTCACAAAGAACTTCACATCTTCACAGACTCGGTCTCTCAGGAGAACATCTGGAGTCTCAGAGCTCAACAAATACGTTTTGTGCGGTTAGTTTCTGTCTTTGCTGTAACAGAAATGTGTTCTGGCTGTGCTGAATCCTTGGATGGACTTAAAACAGAGCAATGAATAATAGCTTGCATGTGGGCAAAAAACAGAAAAGAGGCCACGGTGAATCTCGAAACTCATAGGAGGGTTGATTGATAAGTTCTGAGCCTAGCGTAGAACGTTTGAACTCACCATAATCTTTTATCTCTCAGACTCAAACTCCAGTATTTAGCGCTGTTAAAATGTCCCTGAGTTACTGTGTGATAGTGAATGAATCATGTTTCAAACAGTTATTGGTAAGTTTCCACCCTGCCGAAGCATCTTGAGCAAGACGCTGAATACTCCAAAGTAGCTGAACCATTTTGTGTTTTCAGATCAGTTGAGAAAGGAAAGAAAGAAAGTAGTGAAGGAAGGTAGTAAAACAAGTAAGGTCAAAAGGATGTAAGGAATGAAGTTGGAAGAAACAAAACAAGGAGAGAAATGAAGATATTAGTGAAGATATTAGCTATAATGTATAATCATATATCATTGTATTTGTATTGTAATTATTGTTGGAACTTGTTTTTATGATGTCATCTTGGCCAGTCTCTCTTGAAAATGAGATTTTTATCTCAATGAGACTTACCTGGTTAAATAAAGTATATGAGTAAAAGCTGAATTCGCAAAGTAACTAGTTAACTACAGCCATCAGGTAAATGTCATGGAGGTACTGAAATGTACTGGAGGAAAAGTACTGTCAGCCAAAAGAACACACATTTTTTTTGATGTGTCAGTAGTGATCAGTATTTTCCCTGTATTTATTACCATTAGCATTTTTTAGCAGTCTGTCTTCAATTATGATGCTGCAATTCAGCAAAAAGCAAGATGTCAAGCTAACTGTGACCTAGTTTTGAAATGGCACCTGTATTTATCAGATGTAATAATATATGAACTCCTCCTCCTCACCTTCCTCTGTCTTTGTTTTTGTGGCTCTTTCTAGTCTCTCTGACAAGCAGGAGTCTGTGTTTGTTTGCATGCAGAATTGTGTTGTAGGTCATGTTCTCATCTTGGGGGCAGCAGGCCGCCATCGCCTGAAATTAGAACAAGTTTCTATAATTAGGAGCAAGTCTGTGAACGTATTAACAGATTTTTTAAAGGAGGTCGTACATTTCATTATCATGGCTGCTCACCTTCATTGAGTTTCCTCAACTCACCCAGTGTCGTTGGTGCTGAAATGCAAAGTTCAGACAAAGCCCATGGTGTCGTGTGATGGCTTCCTTTTCATTGATTTTGGCTTACATTTACCTGTTAAAAAGAAAAGATGATCAAATTTTGGCTTGTGAAAATCTTAACATTTCTGCCAGGTCTTCAAATTTTCCAACAGTTTCTTGAAAATTCTCACCTCTAAGAAAGATATATTTAAAAATCAACAAGGGAAGAAATTTTAGACAATTCTGATGAAGACTTTGAGCGGAAAGAATCAATAAAAAATCAATAAAGTTGTTCAGAATACGGCAAGTGTTGCTGGAGTTTTCTCCACTAAGAATTGCTTCACTCTCCAGGCACCGTGCCAGAACCTGAGATTAAAAATAAATCTTTAAAAGTGTCTTGAAAAAAAAATCTAGAAAGTCTCTAAGAATTAGGGGGATAAAAATTCTGAATTTTTTTTTTAAACCACAAATAAGAAATAAAGAAAAGAATGATCGACTGATTTAAGATAGATTCACCATTTTCAAGTTTTCCCTAAGAAATTTGGCAGTCAGTCTTTTACAGGGAATTTTTGCAGTGCAGCTTTTTAGGTCTAAAATAAAGCTAATTTGACTAAATAGTAAAATAAAGGCTAAACTCATGTGGCACTGTGTTTTCTGAGCTGCGTTAGAAGCTCCACTCAAAACCACACATTGATCATTGATCAGTTATCAAGAACAGGTCACTGCAGTCCAGCAGGATGTAAATCAGGAGGTAAATCAGATGATCCGATGCTTCTTCAGGTCCTGATTCTCACTTTTTTGTTCATTTGTTTATTATCCTCTCAACTAGAATAAATCCTGCCTCCTCATAATCCTGATCAAGATGGCACCACCAGGCTGCCCCCCTCTCATTCAGCCATCCTGCCGTCTCTCAATCCTCACAACAGATAGAAATCATTTTTAGACACACTCTGACTGCTGATGGGAATTTCACGTGACCTGCCAGAGGAAATGTTTTCCTTGGATTTTTGCACTGTGCTGCTTTACTTATCACTCTGGATTTAGAGGGAATCTGACCTACATATTGTGTTTTTGGCCAGTGATTTATAGAGCGGTAAGTCCAGTTCTCTCTCTCTGACCATGACGAGCCCAGTAGCCCAGCATAACTTTGCTTTTCACAAAACTGGGTTGGTTTTGAGCTTGAAGGGAACGTTGGAACCTGACATCTGATGTTAGATTTATTGGCACATTCCTAAAGTGATGTTTTATTTCAATACGTGTCTGATACTATCTACTTTTAAAATGCTTCTGTAGACAAACACAGTCCCTAACCAGCATTGGAGCTACCATAGTCGTACAGTTTTATTTGAGCAAAGTGCTGGAAGGTTTCGGTGGTTTGTCACTGTTTTGCTGGTTTCCTTGGCAGTTCAGGAGGAGAACTTGGTGAACTCTGTCTTGCACGTCTCCCTCTTTGAGGAAGACACCCATGTGCAAATATCACGGCTGCTGTTCCGAAATCAGGGACAGATACATTACTGTGTCACCTTGTGTGTCACTAGCTCGTGTTTGTGACACTGTTACACACTGAAGTGCTGCACAGGTGGACTGTAAACTGCTTTGTCACCAACTGAGCCACAATTCCTCTTAGTGGCTTTGACTGTAGACAAACTGTTTAGTCTGTTCATACCATAAAAGTGAATGTGAGGCCCTCTTTCATTTCACCCTGTCAGTCCTGTATGTGGAAAGTAACAACTTAAATTTACTAAAGTACAATTTTGACTACTTTAGTTTCCATTTTGTGCTATTTAGCAGTTTTTCTGTGCTCCAAATCTTAAGTTTATGCTCATAAAATATCACTGTTAGATTAAAAACCTTGAATTGTATCCTGTTTAACTCAAAGGTTTAGGAACTTATTCTCATGTACATGAGCATTTAATCTTTCACTGACCTCAAAATATTGAAATATTTTAATTCCAAAATGTTCCTTTTGTTTTTTTTTTTTGCTGGTGTACCTATTTAGTTTTACCTTAGCAGAATTCCAAAAGTAGGATATTTTTACTGTCTTATACGATGTCAGCACCAATTAACCAAATCAGACTCTGACTGGCAAAAGAAGCTGCTCTGATCTGTGTGTGTGTGTGTGTGTGTGTGTGTGTTTGTTTGTGTGTGTTGCAGACTTCAGTACGAGCGCATCTGATTGTCTCCACATTTTCTGGGCCTTTGCTTCACAAGAGAATGCCTCAGTGTTAGTCTGGCCAATTGTGTTAGAGGGAGGAAACATAACTGCACACCACGCTTCAAGTCTTTTAGCGTGGTCAGGACACTCTGGCTAAATCATACATCATACCCAGTGGTGTGTGTCTTACAGCTGTTGTGTTTGAGCCACAACAAGGCAAAAAAATTGCTGGAAGCGTGCATGTTGATGTCTTAATTCTCTTCATGTCAGAGCAGCTTTGGATTCTGTCTGCTTTGTTGTTATGAGAGAAAACATATGATCTCTTAATGGAACAACAATGCCAACAGATGTAAGAGATCACAACATAAAAACATAATGGCCCCTGTTTATCCCTCCACTTGTCATATCTCAAAAATTATGTACGCTCAGTTGAAATAACACGACCATGTTGATGTTGTGTGTGATTCAAAGCAGATTTAGTGTTTATCCATGTGTCCCAGTTATCCCATGACTTATAGTCTTAGCTGCTGCAACAAGAAAATGATTCATGTGATAATATGAGGTCATTAAAGTTTCATTTTATGCTGCCTTATGTTCAGGCCTTGTTGAGAATCATAAATACTTCCTGTATTTCTTTATATTTCATCAATTCTAGCAGAGATTTGGTGATTATTGACTCCAAACTCTTTATTGTGTCTGTCTAGGGCGACATTATGGGCTGCATTAAGAGCAAAGAGGACAAGAGCCCGACCTTGAAGTACGGTCTGGAGAATTCCACGGCGTCTGACCCCGCCTCTGCCACTCCTCATGGAGGCCACTATGGTCCTGATCCCACCCAACTCCAGCAGAACCAGCCTCCCTCATCCTCATCCGCAGGCTTCAACCACACCCTCACCCCGTTTGGCGGCTCCTCCTCTGCCATGACTCCTTTTGGAGGGGCGTCNCTTCAACCACACCCTCACCCCGTTTGGCGGCTCCTCCTCTGCCATGACTCCTTTTGGAGGGGCGTCGTCATCCTTCTCTGCATCTTTATCCAACTCTTTCTCTGGCGCCGTCTCAAGTAAGTCCTGCGTATTGTCGCGTGTTTTTCTGTGATAATAGTAAGGCAACACGCAGAGCACTGACTTTAATATTGTAATAAAAAATAATTGGTTTTACTGTTTTTTTCCATTTAACCTGGTAGGCTATCTAAGAACACTGTCAGCTTCAAGTGCTGAAATGGTTAATCCATTAATCAATGACTGGATGGGAAGAAAACTAATCTAAATGTATTTTAATAATTCATCAATCGAAACTGAATTATTTAGTTAGTTCCAAGTAAAAATACCAAATATTTTGTGGTTCCAGTTCATCAAATGTTGGATTTTTGGCTTTTCTCTGTGTCATCTGCTTAGAAATTGAACCCCTTTAGGATTTTATGTTGTTTTTTTTTTTTAGACAAAACANGTGTCATCTGCTTAGAAATTGAACCCCTTTAGGATTTTATGTTGTTTTTTTTTTTTAGACAAAACAACCAATTTAAAGACATCTTGGGCTGTGGTAACTTAGACTGGAAGGTGTCCAGCCCTAATAAAGGGTAACTGATCATTCTAAATGTGTCTGAGCAGCTTACGGCAATCCGAAGAGCAAAGTGATAAGATTGAAACCATGTTTAGATGGGATTTAGGTTGTAATCCTCCTCCATGTTGGATTATCTGCTCTTACAAGGGGTGAAGGTGGCGCTTGCATGGTTATTGGTTTCTGCGGGACATAATGGGATTAATGTTGACAGCATTGTTGTCAGTGGTTGGTATATGAATGTCATCTGTGCCGTATTTGCTGTCGTATAAGCTAACCTGATGAGATCTCCATTATTAAAAAGCAGGGACATTATCCTATTAGCTGCTGACAGGCTATACTGACTTTACTTTCAGGACCTCAGCCTGGGTTTTAGGCCTGTGTAGTGTCTGAGTGTCATTGTCCTTTATGGAGTCTAGTCACAATTGTTTCTCCACGCAGCAGAAATACCTGCTGCTACTCGTTCATTTCAGTACCTGGATCGCTGTCATCTCTATTAACAGTGCTCACTTTCACTCAGTTGTCAAATATTTACTTAAATGTGTCTATGTTTGTGTGTGTTTTGTGATTTCAGGCGGCGTTACGTTCTTTGTGGCTTTGTACGACTACGAGGCCAGAACGTTGGATGATCTCTCATTCAAAAAAGGCGACCGCTTCCAGATCATCAACAATACGTAAGAGGGTCTCTCAGGTCATATAGCAGATGGTTTAGACTTGAAACCCTGCTCCTTGCGAGTGGTTATGGGATGTCTTTGGCTGACTGTTTGATGAACAGCCTCCATATCTCATCTCTCCTGTGTCATTGTCTGGCTGCAGAGAGGGAGACTGGTGGGAGGCTCATTCCATCAATACAGGGAAGAAAGGCTACATTCCAAGCAATTACGTGGCCCCTGCTGACTCCATCCAGGCTGAAGAGTAAGGCCTTCTAAGCTCCACTCATAACCTATTATTTCATCTGCACTATCTGCACCAGGAGGATAATGATACGGCCATGATCTCATCTCAGGTGGCCTGCATTAAAACCTTTGCAAATCTGTCTTTTTATAGGTGGTATTTCAGTAAAATGGGACGTAAAGACGCTGAGAGGTTGCTGCTGAATCCAGGGAACCATCGAGGAACTTTCCTGGTGAGGGAAAGTGAAACTACTAAAGGTGACGAGCGCTTCCACACATCAATTACTCCCATCCGGTATCTTATAAAAGAAGAGTCGGCCAAACTGTAACTGAAGCTACATTTACACACCGTATGTGGCACACATCAGACATGAATTGTGAACCTAAACAGTAAAAAAGCACCTGGAATTGGTTATTCAGATCAGTTTTTTTTTTAAATTTCCTTGTCATTCTAACTCGATACTCTTCTACTTTATCTGCATGTGAATAATGTAAACAGCCTATATGACGGCTATCTCCATCGATAGAAATAAAGACTCATTTCAATGGACCAACCTAGATAATAACAGTAGTAATGTATTTGTAATAAGGAACCTTTGTCAAGAGTTATCAAAAACACTCATCTTGTTATTTTATCTATTGCTTCTGGATTGAATTTTAATAATACAGTAATGATTATTGTAATATAAAATTAAATATGCTGTGTTATTAGATCTTTTTATCATGTCATCCATCCTTAGTGCCAGGTATATTTTTCAGACAGTTCAAAGAAAGCGTCCTTTGTCCCTTCTAGGTGCGTTCTCTCTGTCCATTCGAGACTGGGATGAAGCCAAAGGAGACAACGTGAAACACTACAAGATCCGCAAGCTTGACAGCGGAGGATATTACATCACTACACGCGCTCAGTTTGACACATTACAGAAGCTCGTCAAACACTATACTGGTACGCAAAGCTTCCTACTCACCCTCTCTCTCTCTGTCATTACTCTGCTTATTCTTTCATCACACCTATGGGAATTGTCCCAAATTCTTTGACGCATTCACTGATCTTTGCTATTGTACGTGCAACAGGCCCAGAATGTTCCCAGAAGAGGAACAGCCTTTAATTTTAATAATAATCGCCAGTGTGTCTTTGATTCTGAAATCTTACACCGCTGCCTGAGTCTGAAGAGGTGGAGAGTTAAATCTGTTTTCCCACTTCACTGCTGTGTGACTCTGGAGAGTGTTTGGTGTGTTAAAACCCATTTTTTTCCCATTAATATTTCAGCGCAGTTAGCATAGCAGCAGACAGCTTCATCCATATCAAATGGAATGAAATGATGCATGAAACGAACCAGCTTTGAATCGCTGTATCCTGCTGTGACTCACAAGAGGGTGGAGGGCACTGATGGGTGCAGTGTAGCATTCTGATCTCTCTCTCTCTCTCTCTCTCTCTCTCTCTCTCTTTCTATATATATATTTTAGAGCACGCAGATGGGCTTTGCCACAAGCTGACCTCTGTTTGTCCCACGGTCAAGCCTCAGACGCAGGGCCTCGCTAAAGACGCCTGGGAGATCCCACGAGAGTCCCTGCGATTGGAGCTCAAATTGGGCCAGGGCTGCTTTGGAGAGGTCTGGATGGGTAAGAGGAACACACAGACACAGGATTAAAACATTTTCTTAGTTTTCAGTCACAATTATGTAGACAGAAAATACAAAAACAGCCCATTATTTATTCAACAAATGCAGACACCATGCACAAAAACACTCCAAAAATGGATTTATTGTGCCTATTCTTTTACCCATCTCGGGAAATAACCACTTCCTGCTGCTGCTTCCTCCGTTTGTTGTATTCCTTTATCTCCACAGATAATTTTCTTCAGGAGGAAATCTCCAGCTGAATCTATTTGTTCATTTTTGAACTGTGAGCCTGTATTGGTTTGTTTCATTTGCTGCAGCATGTCAGTCATTCTCTATGTCTGCGGCGTGAGGAGGAGGAGGAGGAGTGCACACATGACAGCACATGTTGGAGTGATTACAAGACCTAATTAATGATAATGCCTCGCTCTCCCAGCCCATTAACAACACTGAGCTCTGTGTGCCTCTCTCTCTCTCTCTCTCTCCCCCCCTCTGCAGGCACATGGAACGGCACCACAAAAGTAGCCATAAAGACGCTAAAGCCAGGCACCATGTCTCCCGAGGCTTTCCTCCAAGAGGCTCAGATCATGAAGAAGCTCCGACACGACAAACTGGTGCCTCTCTATGCTGTGGTGTCTGAGGAACCCATCTATATCGTTACAGAGTACATGGCTAAAGGTACACACACACACACACACACTTGAATACACACCTACAGGATCTGTTCTTCTCCAAAAATTCTCATGCACATAAGATGTTTGAAACACACTAGAGGACAACAAAGTGCAGCCATTTCCTGTTAGTTTTGTTCAGGGTAAAAATTGATCAGGCCATCTTGTTTTTTATCAGGCACAGCAGGGATGTGAGAAATATGCCTTATAGTTTCCTTAAAGGAAAAAAATGTAGATTTTATGGACATTTTAATAAAAATGCTGTGCAGTCCTTGAAAGTCTCATGTGGTTCCCTGAGGCCTGAATCAGGAGGTTTAATTGAAAACTGCAGTGGTTTTGTGGAAAGTTTTCATAGTTTCAGCTGCAAAGCATGTTTCCATTTTTTTTTTTTTTTACCAGCAATTACGCTTATCCCTGCGTGTAAATGTTAAATCTGTGACATATGACATATCTGTGGGTGTATGTGCGTGCATGTTCGTTGATCTACAGTGGGGTATGATTTGGTTGGGCAACTACTTTAGTCTGGCTGGTTTCCACAGTTGCTCCCCTATTCATGCAGGGATAAAAAAAAAGGTTTAGATTAAATATTTTACATCTCATAAAGCAGTTTTTTACGTTGCTATGCAGCTCTCACAGCATTGCATGGGGCTCCAAAAGTCTGAGACCACATCGAAAATCTGTTGATGTTTTCCATGTAAATCTGGAAAGAATCAGAAAGTCTGATGTCACTACAAGCTCTTTGGAACATTGTCAAATCATGCTGGGATAACTTGGGTCATCAGGTTTTGCACAAACTTGTGGAGTCCATGCCAGCTGGAGCGATGCTGTCATTAAAGGACCATACTGGTCATTTGCATGTTTGAGCCTAATATATTCAATTTTCATAACGTTACTGACAATCATTTCCCAAAGCATAGTACTGGAACAGTGAATTAAAAATGTTTTTCCTACCTTCCAGACCGCCATTGGTTTCAGCTCATTCTGGTAAGCTATTAAAATCAGCTTGTTGATATTTGAAACGTTCTTGGGATAGGTAATCCATCATTGCGAACAAGACGTGTATTCAGGNACTTGTTGATACTTGAAACGTTCTTGGGATAGGTAATCCATCATTGCGAACAAGACGTGTATTCAGGGTTTTTTTTTTAGTAATTTTAGGGTTTAAGTGCAATAAAAACCACGGACAAATGTATGTCTCCACCAGGCAATATAGTCCCAAAAGAAGTCCTGCATTTATGGAAAAATGTAAATGACCTTGACTTCATAAGGCTGCGTAACTATTAGCAGGTGAAACATCGATTTTTAAGGTGGGTGTACCACTTTGAAAGATTAAGAGATTTTGCAAAATATCAGGAAAGCTGAAATACAGTTTTATCCTTTGGGAAATGGTTGTTAGTAACGTAACATGTATGAAAATTGAATATATTAGGCTCAAACATGTAAAATGGCTGGTATGGTCCTTTAAAGCAAAAGGAGAGCACACCAAATACTAGGATATTCTGAAATTCATGTACATTTTTCAAAGATTCAACTTTTCACTCAAATTGTTAAGATGATNGATTAAGAGATTTTGCAAAATATCAGGAAAGCTGAAATACAGTTTTATCCTTTGGGAAATGGTTGTTAGTAACGTAACATGTATGAAAATTGAATATATTAGGCTCAAACATGTAAAATGGCTGGTATGGTCCTTTAAAGCAAAAGGAGAGCACACCAAATACTAGGATATTCTGAAATTCATGTACATTTTTCAAAGATTCAACTTTTCACTCAAATTGTTAAGATGATATTATCATTTGTAATGAAAAATCTTATATTAAATTAAAAAAGAATACAAAATAGAAGCATTTTCCACAGTGGTCTCAGACTTTTGGACCCCACTGTAGCTGATTTCTGTTATTTTTATAGGAAGCTTGCTTGACTTCCTCAAAGAGGGTGATGGAAAATTCCTGAAGCTTCCTTTGCTGGTGGACATGGCGGCACAGGTGAGACGAACTTTCAGCACTTTGCAAATTGTGCTGTTTTGCAGCTTTCTATTTTAAGCACCTGATTTTATAAAAAGAATGACAAGAGAGAAAATAAAGAGTGCTTACTCGCCCAGCAGTCATGAGTCGCTGTAACATGGCTGTTTGTTTTCAGGTTGCCGACGGCATGGCTTTCATCGAGCGGATGAACTACATCCACAGGGACCTGCGTGCTGCAAACATCCTCGTGGGCGACAACCTGGTGTGCAAGATCGCTGACTTTGGTCTGGCCAGGCTGATAGAGGACAACGAGTACACCGCAAGGCAAGGTGGGCAGAAATGTCTGAATTTCCGGGTTATTATACCCAGTATAGCGGACTCATTATTCAAAAATACAACGCAAAAAGTAAAGAGCTAACTACCTTCATGTATGAAGATGTACAACAGGAGTGACTCAACCCAGTAAGCATAGATTTGGTGATTTTTAGGTAAAAATTGCTGAACATTTTTTAAAAATCAAAGTATTTTTTGACATCTAGATGACGTGTATAGCCTCAACTTAAACAAATTTAGCTAACTTTTAACCTAAACCTCTAAACATCTCTTTACCTGCAATCACCAAAACTATTACCAACTAGAATTCCTTGTACAGTGATCATAAATAGTGAACGAGTAAAGAGGGGTGGAGGATGGATGAGGTGTCAGGGTGAAACGGGAAGCAGAAATGGATGGAGCGGTGACCTCACGGTGACCTCATGGCTGGATGACTTGCTGTTGTCTCTCATCACTGTGATTTAGACTTGATTGTGGAAACCAGATGTTTCTTTTCCTTCGAGTTTCTCATCGAAATCCTTCACACTAATGACACTTATTAACTTAGATGAACTTATAGGAGATGGTACAAACCCAATTCCAAAAATTATTGGCTTAAAAGGAAAAGAAAATTGGTGTTAATGATGCAACTTTGTGTCATTATGACCAGCATGATTTCTTGGAAATTAAGCCAGAAATGGACACTCATAGCTGAATCTCCTCTCCTCTCCTCTCCTCTCCTCTCCTCCCCTCCCCTCTCCAGGAGCTAAGTTTCCTATCAAATGGACGGCTCCGGAGGCTGCTCTGTATGGACGCTTTACTATCAAATCGGATGTCTGGTCCTTTGGCATTTTACTCACTGAGCTTGTCACCAAAGGCAGAGTGCCATACCCAGGTAAGTCACACTCTCTCTCTCTCTCTCACACACACTCACAGTCATTCCCACTGAGGATTCGAGCGGAGGGAGGNACTCTCTCTCTCTCTCTCACACACACTCACAGTCATTCCCACTGAGGATTCGAGCGGAGGGAGGTGATTCACAGAGAAGTTCACAGCTTTCAGACTGACAGTAGATGTCAAGCTGGCACGCTTCTAAATGTTGAAGCATGAAGTGAAGCTGTCTGACACTGTCTGCACGGGTTGTTTATGCCTCTGCAGGGTGACCATCCAGACACACACACACACTCACACACACACACACACACACTTGAGATTAGATGAGACCATCTGGTGGGAGACGATCGGGAGATTGAACACCTCTCTTGTTTATAACCATCTGCTAGACTGATGCTGCCCTGGGGAGCTTCTTCACACAGATCATCTTTCTATGCTATCTGATGCTCAGGAACTTATGATTTAACAGCGTATAAGTTGGACTTGATCCCAAACCATTTCTGTTTAGGATAGCTATGATTTTATTGGTACAGTATTCATTTTTTTGAAAACATCATTATATACGCCTTGGGAGTTATTTTCTGTCGTGAAAATATATTGGGTTTTTTTTTTTTTTTTTTTNTTTTTTTTTTTTTTTTTGTCCTGGCACTAAAACTGAGAAGTCCTTTAAAATCACTTATATGTGTTAAAGGACCATACCTGCTATTTTGCATGTTTGAGCCTAATACATTCAATTTTCATACACGTAACATTACTGACAATTATTCTAAAGCATATTACTGGAACGATGAATTAAAAAAAAATTTCCTACCTTCCAGACCACCATTGGTTTCACTTCATTCTGGTACGCTATTAAAATCAACTTGTTGATACTTGAAATATTCTTGGGATAGGTAATCCATCATCACCAACAAGATGTGTATTCAGGTTTTTTTTGAAGTTATATAATTTGTGGTGGACAATGGTGATCGGGAAGGTAGCAAACAGATTTTTTAATTCAGAAATGATTGTCAGTAACATTACATGTATGAAAATTGAATATATTAGGCTCAAAAATGCAAGACGTTGGTATGGTCCTTTAACAGTTGAGGAGATTGCATCATACACTGCCACCTAGTGGAAGTCTCAATTCAAATTGAGTTTGTAAAAGAAAAATGTCTGATTTTTAAATGCTGCATTTTGAGAAAATTTTTACCATATATGTATATATATGAGATCAGTTTATTAGCTATAATAGAAATTAATGGATATTTTTCAGAGATTTTTACAGATTTAGTTCTTCTGTTTTATTTTCTTTTGGTAAAAATAATACTATCCTCATGAGTGAAAATCCAAAATAATTCTGCGTAAACAATAGGAA
Source organism: Lucifuga dentata (assembly GCA_014773175.1). Taxonomy (NCBI): domain Eukaryota; kingdom Metazoa; phylum Chordata; class Actinopteri; order Ophidiiformes; family Bythitidae; genus Lucifuga; species Lucifuga dentata. The sequence goes on along the minus strand of VXCM01000046.1, from coordinate 402,052 downwards.
CAGTTTTCCTGATGGTGATGCTGCAGCAATCATCTGAATTTTAAACTTTAAAACTCTGATTTGTAGTTGAAGTTTCTAACAGGCCTCTGCGCTCCCTTCCCGTCTCCTCCTCAGGCATGGTGAACCGGGAGGTGCTGGAGCAGGTGGAGCGAGGTTACCGCATGCCCTGCCCCCAGGGGTGCCCCGAGTCCCTGCACGAGATGATGAAGCTGTGCTGGAAGAAGGATCCCGATGAGAGACCCACGTTTGAGTACATCCAGTCCTTCCTGGAGGACTATTTCACTGCCACAGAGCCTCAGTACCAGCCTGGAGAAAACCTATAGCCTGCCTGGACCTGAGACCAGACTCAGATTCACACAGAGAGAAGCCGTGAATTATTCCACTCTGGGTGATCAGTCACACAAACCACTACTTTCTAAACTGTTTGTCCTTTCATGGTGCGACATCCTGTAAGTATTTGCTTTATGAGACTTTTATCACCGTGTACAAAGACACATATCACAGTCACTTTGCTTGGATGCTGGTAGCAGGCTGTGGTTATGGACACACACGGAGGAAACGTCGACTCATTTCAGTTCTATTAAAACTCCATGTGGGATTTTTTTTTTTTTTTATCATGATCACGGTTTATTACTGTGAAAATAGCTGTGATAATGCCTCACTAAACACATTCATACAAATGTGGTTTTACATCTCACATTCAGTACCTCAGAAGGACTTTTTAAAGGAGGTAGGTGATAGGGATGGAGATTGGTTTGTATTCACGGTCTGTTTGACAGCGATGTATTTGAAAGCAACTTCCACTTTCATTGATAACAATGCATTTTTTAACAATATTATAATAGGTGACTAGCAAAGATTGGATCTTGATGGTGACGTGGTTTGCCTTTCAGAGCTTTTATATTTAATTTTGTTGATTTTTAAATACGATCCCATATCACACTGAATCAGTTTTATAGCTCCATTTGAAGATTTTGCTACCGTCCGTGATTGTCCAGAAATCTTTGCAACACTAAAGGCCTCAGTTTACTTAAAAGCCATCAGATGAAAAGGTCAGTGAACACGTCCTAGAACACATTGTGCAGGATAGTCCGTAAGAACTGTCTCATCTTTCCTATTTCTGATACGTTCCCTGGCTGTATTTGATCAAAACATCACATGACTTGCTGAGGGGCCATGTGATATTTAGACCAATCACAACCAAGGGCAGGTATCAGAAGTAGAAAAAGACAAAAAGCTGCGTACCTCAAAACTGGGAAGCCACAACTCAGAATTATGTCATTTGCCCGTTCAAGCTAAACAAAGTGAGGAACAACATGGATGCCTCCATAAAAGCCTTTGTTTTGTTTGCTCTGTCAGACCAAAAAGAAGCTACGTTTTAACATTCATGAGCTATTTACATTTTCAGAACTATGACTGCTTTGCCAGTGTTCCTGACAGTCTGATTGATTTAAAGAAAATGCTTCTGAACATTCGTGTATGAATACAGCAATAGAAATCGAGCAGACTTATTGAAATGACGTAAATACTGAACTCGGTGTTGAGGGACCTTGCCCAACTTTCTGAGGACGTTTTCTTTAACTTTTCCTAGTCAGAGTTGGGAAATTCTGAGTTTTAAGTCGAACGCAACAAAAGTTCTTCTTATGAAGTACACTGAGGCCTTAAGACTTTTTTTTTTTATAATGAAGCCATAATTGTTTCTGTTCACTTCCTGGTTTGCATAATTCAGCTGTGATGACTACAGAAAGATGCTAACATACAGTATAAAAGTCTGTTTAATGAGTCACTGAGTTGAGAAAACTGCTTACTAAAACAGAGTGACTCCTCACACACAAAGCCACTTTCCACTCAAGGATTTTAAAGGAGGTTGAATAACTTTTTACAGGGCTTAGAATATATTTCAAGTGGAAAATGTGAATAAAACCACCAAAGAGAGGAAGAATCTCATCTCAAATGTGACTGCTGAAGAATCCCGGGACGGTTTCATGAACACATCTAATGTGACTCAGCAAAAACTATTGTACTTTTATGAGAAAAGATTTTGCAGTGATTTTGTCTTTGTATTTGTTTCCTGTATGGATTCATCAGGGTGGTATTTTAATGGGAATAAGACTAGTTGATGTTTGAGCTTGTAGAGAAGGTTTTTATACAATCCTCACTTTTAAGATTATTGTTAAAATGGCTGAATAGGTTGCAGGTTATATTTGAGGGATAGGTAGAAATCAGCGGGGGGGGGGNGGGGGGGGGTGTTCTACAATAAAGACGTGATTTTACATAAATTATACAATACATGTTTAAATGTTTTATTATTTAGGAGATGAGCGGTTCAAGTGCACAAAGTTTGAACCAGTAACCAGCTGCAGTGGGTGGGGTCAAACTTCACTGGTGACTTTCTGGAGAAACAAACGTGATCTGATCTGATTTGTGTTTGTCACACAAGTTAAATCTACTTTCATACCAAAAAAAAAAAAAANAAAAAAAAAAAAAAACAATGGTGCTAAAAATTACTAATCTGACGGTGAAGGATGTGAGATTTCCCACGTCTTTGCAGCAGCACGGATCAGATGCGATGGTAAGAAAGTTTGTGCGTGGAAGTGGGATCACTGCGCCATGTGCTGGATTCTCTGCATGTGTATTTAACACATTTATATTTACATTTATGAATATACAGAAAGTATAAGAGGCCTGCACTATCACTTCCCACACTGCAGCACACAGATCCGGATTATTCAGCTGCGTATGTGGTTCTAGAAACGGACCGTGGACTGAAAGGTTACGGACTGACGTTCACCGTGGGGAAAGGCACAGAGATAGGTAAGAAGTGTTATTTTTTTTTATTTTTTTTATCATAAACTGTAGACAAATTATTGCAAAACTATTAAAAATGTATAGCATTCATTGCTTCCTTTCGTTGACACTGCTGCTGCCTTCAGGTGCTCCTCATAAACTCCGACTTAAAATCAATGCTTTTCCGAATTCAGATATTTCTTTCCTCCTCTTGCCTTTTTTTTTTTATAAAGAAATAAGAACAATAAGCCAATAAACCATCTGCATAATCTGTTTTCACACCAGACAATTATTATTTTAACAAAACCGTCTTTATATGCAAAGCCAAATAGTATTTTTCTCCTTTTCGTCCCCTAAACGTTACACCGTAGTCAGGTATGCGGAAACCCTACAATGCCCTTTATAGCTTGTTTATTTGCGTAGATATAGAAACATTTCTATGGTTTATATGTAGGCTTTTTTTTTTTTTTTTTTTTTTTTTTTTTTTTTTTTTTTTTGGCCTTACCTGAACGCAGCATTTATTAACTCGCTTCTTTTTATGCAGCATTCAACCCTACAGCGTCATCTAGTGGTAATATTTGTTAAAGACATGCGATTTTTTAGATTTTATTTCTACTGCATTTGTATAATATGCATTTTAGATGCATTTTACTAAATGAATAGAGCTCTTTCTTACGGGATTAATCCTCCTTTGATTCTCTTTGTAACCCTTTAGTTGTGTGTGCTGTAGAGGCCTTGGCAGCATTCATTGTTGGGAAATCCTTGGAGGAGATTGTGGGTGATTTCCGTGGATTTTATCGCCTCCTGACTAGTGATGGTCAGATGCGATGGGTATGAAAAAGTACACAGGCCCTGGAAAACAGCATATAAAGTGATACAGACATTAAAATTATGTTTTGTTTTGAGTTTAAGTTTGTTTTCTCACCTGAAACAGATAGGACCAGAAAAAGGAGTGATCCACCTGGCCACGGCTGCAGTCCTGAATGCTGTGTGGGACCTCTGGGCGAGAGTGGAGGGAAAGGTGGGACATGGGACTTTCAGATAACATTTTATGAGTAAAAGTAAAACATATTGCCTTTAGTCTTCACGACTCATAACCTGTTGTAATAACTTTCCTGTAGCCACTGTGGAAGCTGCTTGTTGACATGGTGAGTCCAGAAATTGAAATGAGTAGATTTTTGTGATCATAAAGGACACTATTTAACATCTTGTGTTTGTCTTGTTCAGGATCCCAAGCAGATAGTCTCATGCATTGACTTCAGATACATCACTGATGCACTTACAGAAGAGGAAGCTCTAGGTAAGACTGATTTTATAATTTTGACTGAGCATTTATCTGCAGAAATTTGAGGCAAAAATCTACTTCCTGCATTGTTTTGCCGTGCTGCTTTCTAATCAGCAGCCTCTCTGGTTCATTCTGTCTCCTCTCTGTTAGAGATACTCATGAAAGCACAAGAGGGCAAGCAGCAGAGAGGTGAGCACACTAAAGGGAGACATTAATTATGTGGGTGAGTGGGATTTAGTGGGATGAAACTGCACACAGGAGTGCTTTCAAACTGCATAATAGGCCCTTTAGCTTTATTAAACACCCTCTAGCTGAGTATTTACTACATGGACCGTTTCTTTTGCCTGCAGTGGACCAGATGCTGAAAGAGGGTTATCCTGCCTACACCACCTCCTGTGCCTGGCTGGGATACTCAGACCAGCAGCTCCAACAGGTCTCTGCGCTGTAAAATACATGTCACAGCTCCACTCGGACAAATCAAATAACTGATTGCTGTTTTTCTGAAGCTCTGCACAGATGCCCTCAACAGTGGGTGGACCAGGTTTAAGGTGAAGGTTGGCGCCGACCTGGAGGACGACAAACGCAGGTGTCGCCTCATAAGGCAAATGATTGGACCTGATAACGTGCTGGTAAGTTTGTTTTTGGCCTTATTGTACTAAAATTAACATAATAACATTAAATTGAAGTGTTTTTGTGTTAGATGATTGATGCCAATCAGAGATGGGATGTAGCAGAAGCTATCAGTTGGGTGTCCAGCCTGGCTGAGTTCAAACCTCTGTGGATCGAGGAGCCCACGTCTCCAGATGACATCCTGGGTCACGCTGCCATCTCCAAGGTGAGCGAGGAGTTTGAGAACTTTTTTTGTGACAAATTTGTAATGGTTTGTATTTTGATGTATTAATAACTGAACTAAACTTACCAGACATGGTTTGAAGTAGTTCTAGATTTAGCCTGGTTTTGAATTCAATTTAATCTTTTTAAACCAGACTTAACTTATTCCAGATCAAAGGACCATACTGGCCATTTTGCATGTTTGAGCCTAATATATTCAATTTTCATACACGTACTGACAATCATTTCCCAAAGCATACTTCTGGAATGGTGAGTTATAAATGTTTTTCCTACCTTCCAGACCACTGTTGGTTTCAATTCATTCTGGTACGCTATTAAAATCAATTTGTTGATACTTGAAACGTTCTTGGGATAGGTAATCCATCATTGCGAACAAGATATGTATTCAGATTTCTTTCAACATTTCGTAATTTTAGTATTTAAGCACAATAAAAAGTGCAGAGTGAATGTATGTCTCCACCGGGGAATATAGTCCCAAAAGAAGACCTGTATTTATCGAAAAATTTAAACAACCCGTGACTTCATAAGGCTGCGTAACTATTAGCAGGAGAAACATCTATTTTTAAGGTGGGTGTATCGCTTGAATATTTGAATTTGAAAGCTGTTTTTCAAAATATCAGGAAAGCTGAAATATGGTTTTATCCTTTGGGAAATGATTGTCAGTAACGTTATCTGTATGAAAATTGAATGTATTAGGCTCAAACATGCAAAACGGATGGTATGGTCCTTAAAAGCCTGAAGGCACCAGCCTGGGTTTAACATTTTACAGACAAAATAATTTCTCAATTAACCAATTGCCTATTTACTAATGTTTGTGCGTTATTGCAGGCTTTGGCACCACTTGGGATAGGAGTGGCTTCTGGAGAGCAGGTCAGGGCTCAGGTTCATCTATGATCCATAACATTGGTCGATGAACAAAAATACCAGTCGGATCGCTGTTTCCTCTCTAGTGCCACAACAGGGTGATGTTTAAGCAGTTCCTCCAGNACCAGTCGGATCGCTGTTTCCTCTCTAGTGCCACAACAGGGTGATGTTTAAGCAGTTCCTCCAGGCTTCCGCGCTGCAGTTTGTCCAAATCGACAGCTGTCGGCTGGGCAGCGTCAACGAGAACCTGGCCGTGCTGCTGATGGCCCACAAGTTCCAGGGTATGCAGACCAAACATTACAATCAGCCAAAAGCAGCACTGTAATTCGGACTGTGTGTGTGTGTGTGTGTGTGTGTGTGTGTGTGTGCTAAACATGGTTATGACACACACATTACTATTTCCTTTTCCCTAGTGCCTGTTTGTCCTCATGCTGGAGGAGTTGGCCTGTGTGAGCTTGTCCAGCATCTCATTCTTTTTGATTATATTTCTGTGTCTGCAAAACTCAGCAACCGGTAAGAGCAGAATTAGTTTTGTCGCAGGTTTGAGCTCTTTACCGCTCCAGATTACTAAATTATAATAATCAATGTATTTTTCAGAATGTGTGAATATGTAGACCACCTCCACGAGCACTTCATCAACCCGGTGGTGATTCGCGACGCCCACTACATGCCCCCCAAGGTAAGATGCTGAAAGTCATGTAACTTACACACTTTTTAATGTCATTCACATCATCCATATTTACAGACTCAGGCTCTGCTCGTTGTTGTCGTCAGGATCCAGGTTATTCTTGTGAGATGCTGGATTCGTCAGTGCAGATGCACCAGTACCCAGAGGGAGAAGTATGGAAGCTTTTGTTTGCGAAAAAGTGACTCTAAAACAATCTAAGTTTTGTTTTAGATGTAAAATTATTGCGTCACACACTTTAATTTCAGACCTGATGAATTGTTGAGATGATTGTGTTTTGCATTTTAGTTCAATAATATCAATAATGCATCTGTACAAATCGAACAGACACAAAATTTGACCATATATATACAGGTATGTAAATTATTTATTAACAGAATTTATGTTAACATTAAGGAAAACACTCTTCCTACAATGGTGAATTGTATTATTGTGACTGAAAGCATCCCACAATACATAAGTTAAAACAACAGATCAATTCTGAAAAACTATGATTTTTCACTCATATTAGAGCTAACAATAGAGGAAACCACCATTTGTAACAACTTAAGAGGGTTTATAATATATTTTGTTAAAATGAGAAACGGTGTGATAGAACTTTGCTACTTTTCCATCCATAAGACCATCATAAATATTCACCACCTTACATCTGGATTTTACACGGCCATCTGCATTTTGATGGTGGGGTGCGGGTTGTAGTCACAGATCTCAAAGTCCTCTGCACGGAAGTCATCGATACTCTCCACTTTCCTCAGGATCTTCAGCTTGGGGAAAGGCCGGATCTCCCTCTGGAGCTGCATTTTACAGAGATAAGGCTGTGTAACTTTGAAATTCATCACCACATCTGGAGATTTTACGCAGTTTTATCTAACCTACCTGTATTTTGAGGGGTTCAATGTGGTTGATGTAGATGTGAGCATCTCCCAGGGTGTGAACAAAGTCACCAGGCTGCAGAGAGAGAAAACAGAGCTCATCACTGTTAAAATAGCCTGCACTGCTCTAAAAAATGACAAAGGTTCTGACAGAATAGCAGCGCTCTCACCTTGAGTCTGGTGATGTGCGCGATCATGTAGGTGAGGAGAGCATAGCTGGCGATATTGAAAGGCACTCCCAGACCCATGTCCCCCGATCGCTGGTACAGCTGACACGACAGCTCACCATCGCACACGTAGAACTGACACAGAGCGTGGCAGGGGGGCAGGGCCATGAGAGGCAGGTCTGCAAAAACACATGAGCAGGTCATACTTTAAATCTGATTTGTTACACTCCCATAAAGAATTTCAGGACAACTTCAGAGTAGTTTAGCAATATTTCAAGGAGCTGTCATTTTGATGTGTGCTGCACCTTTTGGGTTCCAGGCGCACATGATGATCCGTCTGTCCTCTGGGTTCTTTTTGATGGTGTCAATTACTTTCTGCAACTGGTCAACACCTTGTCCTGTATAATCTGTGGAGAGAAGGAATTAATAAAACAATCATCTGATAGATTAGCATACCTGTTGGGTGTATTCAAGGGTTGCACAACCAAAGTCTTTGTCTGGGAATGACATGTACTGTACCTGCATGCATGTTTGTGTACTCTGCTCCAAAATGCCTCCACTGGAAACCATACACAGGCCCTAAATCTCCCTCCTCCCTGTCTGTGAACCCATTCTTGTTCAGGAAGTCCCGGGACCCATTGGCATCCCAGATCTTGACCCCCTTCTCTGAGAGCTCCTTGGCATTTGTTGATCCCTGTAGCACACATAAAATTACATATCAGATTATAATGCAATATGACAAAACCTTAAACAAATATGCTGCATGTGAACTTATCAGCCTTACCTTGATAAACCACAGCAGTTCTTCAAGAATCCCTTTCCAGAACACTCTCTTTGTTGTCAGAAGAGGAAACTGATCTACAAATACACAGAAATAACTATGAATACTAGTTTATCCACTACAGACCAGAAATAACACAGCGATGAAGCTCTTTCTTCCAAAAACAACAACAAAAAAACGATAAAACACCAGCAAAACAAATAGAAAACGGTTCTTTGATTACCTCGGAGACTATATCTGGCCTGAGTACCGAAAACAGACACGACCCCTGTGCCGGTTCGGTCTCCTTTCCTTCGGCCGTGCTGCAGGATGGATCTGATCTGATCCAAGTAACCGCGTTCATCACATAAAACACCGAACACACTCTTCTCCTCTTGTGTTTCTTCCTCCTTTTTGCTCTCGTCTTCTCTCCGCGGTTCTTCTGTCTGTATTTCTGAAGTGGCAGGCATTTTGAGCGCAAATTCTAATTTAAAAGGGAAAAAAGTACAGATGTTTCTTTGCAGGAAGCAGCCAGCAAAATGCTGTTGATGACATTCGTTTCCCGGGTGAATTTGACGCGGCGACACAGACACGCCCCAAACGTCAGAAACAACCAATAGCAGGCCGAGGCCCGCCTACGTGATGTTGGAATTACTCGCGAGAGTTACAAAAAAAGCGCGCTTTGCTTTCCGGCTTTGGAAAATCTCGCGAGAGTACAGCTTTCAGGTCAGTTGACTTTTGACCCGAGTAAACCATAAATAGCTGTCTAAACATATATTTGCGCTTCTTTTGCTGTACTATTTTGCTTTAATTTTCTACAAAAACAAATTAACTGTAAAAAAGTCTTTACTTTTGGATTGTGAAAATCTTGACACTTGCACATTTTTGTATTAAAAACACACTACAAATCTCTGTTAAAGTAATTTTTGCCTGTTATCAAGTGAAAAAAAACCTGCAGTGAGAGTAAAGTACTATGTAAACTATGTAAAGTACTATGGAAGAGGATTAGGGCCCACAAGGAAAAAAAAACAAACAAAAAAAACTTGTTGTACATGTTTAGAACAGTGGTTCCCAAACCTGTTCCTTGTGTACCCCAGCACTGCATATTTTACCCAAACCTGACTAGCAAAATCAGGTGTGTTACAATCAGTGAGGTACCAACCGTGGTTCAAGTGAACTCACCTGAATTAGCTAATCAGCTTAGATGGAAAATGTGCCGGGCTACATGAGGGCCAGGGTTGGGAACCACTGGTTTTGGAGACTGTTGGTAAGCAGCTGGATGAACAAGGTTTCTATGTGGACCAGATCCAGATCAGCTTTTCCCTCTGCAACCTGGTTCTGGTGCTGAGGTGTGCTCGAGTAATTTGGATTCTCGATTCTCCTTGTTGCAATTTTAAACATATTCTGCAGGTTTCAACTGAGTGGCCATTTAAAAATAGAAAGATGTGTAGAGCTTGTTACAGATTAGTCCGAGCCCTTTACTTTTGGCTGGACTGAGATATTTTTCCATAGAAATGCGCAGGCCACAGCGACACGTGGAAGTCTAGCCAATGTCTTCAAAATAAGGTCAGCACTCCTCAAAGGAAGTCTTCAGAATCACAGCATTTCTGTTCTGCCTCCCCATTTTGTACTCTGTTTCCCCGACCAGCAGCATTGCTCCCTGAAGGATCCCAACAGAGACAGCTGAACTCTTTCACTGATATGTTGCCTCTTAATAAGCCACACAAGACAAAATGTGGTTTGGGGCTCTGGCACACAGCTTCATCTTTTATTCTAAGTGACACATAAAACAGATAAATCTGCAGACAGGTCATTAATCCTGATTGTAGTATAACTACACTCCCACCTCCGCTCACCAGCCACCCTCCCTGATTCATTATTCACTGTCTGCTTTGAGGTTTCTCTACAAGCCTTTGTGTGGTTTTTGCCTTTATGAAGCAGAAAATATGCAGTGGGTGTCAGAAATGTGTATGTAACAGCTACAGTGGTCATGTTCTGTGCCAATTCATTTTCCAATTGTTTCCTCCATTTGTTTCACCTCAAATAAAGCTCATTTTATGTCCTCATCAACATGCCGTGTTTTCCTGCAGTGGAGTTCTGCACACTCAGCAAAGAACAGCCAGCCTCACATCCTGTCTGAAATGCAGGCTTGGCATATTTTTCTTATAGTGTATTATACAGACTCCAAATTCTCAGCACAACAGTTCTCAACAATTTTTGAAACCTGTCACGTTTTCAACAAGAATATTTGTATTTAGTTCACCAGAAGGTGGCGCTATCTCTCAAGCATTTCAATTTAGAGGCTTTAAAAACAACCAGTATAGCCTGATAGCTAATTGATGAGCCCAATTGGCAAAAACAATCATGTTTGCCAAAAAAAAACAAAAACCTTTCATTTTAAATGTTAATAAGGTACTTAGTCAAAAGCAGCAGCAGCAAAAAAGATCAGGCCTTCGGCTAAATACTAAATTATCATGACATCATACAAAAGAGAAACTAAGATGATTTGTGACACTTTACTGATCATAAAACGTTTTTCCCTAAAAAATATTAAATCATCAGTTTTACCCAAGCTGCTGAAATGTAGCTTTCTATCCCCCTTTTATGGTTGTTAATGTGGAAATTGTCTCATATGAGAGCCTTTTGAGAGGTAAGAAAGTCTGAGAAATCTATGAAAGAAGTTACAAATCTTGCAAAAGTCTTGGAAAAATTAAATTTAAGAGCCATTTCAGACCTTTGTAGAAGTTGTTCTCCCTACTACTAAAACCTACTTCATACCAAAAGAAATAGACTTTGTTTTTTTATGTCTTCATGTCCTCTTACGTCTTTCTCTCTGCATACTGGATGAATCAAGTTGCCATTGTTCATAACACAATATCCTAACATGCCACCAGCGTGGTAAATGTGGAATGTCTGTGTGCTTTCTAAGTTCTTGGTTAATCTGAGCTCACTGTTGAAAGCCTTGACCCAGCAAATGAGGTCCCAACCTCTCAATGAGGACCAGCAGGAGCCAGCCTGTAAGATATCTGACCTCAGCTGCTTTTTATCAGCTCACAGAGATCCCTATCACGGCCCTAACATACCGACCTGCTGCTCCAATTATAGCTGACAGTAAAATAATAGTTTTGAAATCTTTAGGAAAACAAGTAATTAGTCACTTTATCATCTTGAGCTAGTCTGGAATATATATATATACGTGTTTGTGTGTGTGTGTGTGTGTGTGTGTGTGTGTGGTAGACTGGGTCAATCTCAATCTATTAACACTGATCCTGGCTATGAAGACTCCACAGAAAAGAAAAGAAAAGCTTTTGATTTGATATCTCTGTGACAGAAACTGTGTTATTTTATTCTCAAAATCAATTGGTTTGAACTGAGCAAAAGGATTAACATGGGGCCACACCACAATGTGGTAGTCATTATGTAAGCTGTTGACACTAACCTGTACTGTTAGGAGATAAGAGTGAATTTGTCTAATTTCTTTGATGTCCCTCATTAGTCTGGAGGACACTGCTGCTTTCTGCCCTTTGATCAATGATCTGCATCTTCAGGCACAACTCATTATGGACACAGGAAGTTTCTGAATTATCATTCCAGCTTCAAAATGCCTGCCAATGGAAACCTGAGGAAGTGTTGGATGCTGTCGAGCTGATGTTAAACAACAGGAGATAATGCACTGGTTTATTTTTGCCCTAACAATGAAGTATTATAACGGCTGCAATTTTGAAACATTCAGTTTTGCAATTAACAATTTATTGCATAAAAATTTCAAAAAATAATGCCCGTCACAAGGTTTGAAAGCCCAAGATGACATTTTCAGATTTTTTGTTTTGTCTAAATATCAAAACCAAAAGCTATTCAGTTTACAATTAAATAAAATGTAGACAAGCATTAAATTCCACCCTGTGATAGACTGGCGATCTGTTCAGGGTGTAGTTGCTGGTTCAGGTTCACACCGCCTCTCGCCCAGTGACTGCTGGGATAGGCTCCAGCCCCCCGTGACCCTTAATAGGGCAAACGGGTATAGAAAATGGATGGATGGATGGATTAAATTCCACTTTTCCAAAAGCGTAACCAGAACGTGCTTGGAATTTTGACCAAATAAATGACTGAAATGATTAACCCATAATTAAAATTGTTGGTGTTTGATTTTCTGTAGATAAACTGATTAATGTATTCATTAATTATCTTGTTTTCTTTTTTTAAGCACACAGTGAACCCATTAAGCCTTCAGATACAATACATAGGTATTTTAGCCTATAATAATCCCTAATGTGAATAAATACAATGATTAAGCGTAAAACAGAAATGCTTTAGGCCCCTACAGGAACATCATAGGAATATAAAGTGATTCTAAAGGAAATGAGATGTGAATATGTAAAAACACAGGAACTCCAGTGCAGTTTCAGTGTTGCTGCCTTCCACCCAAAACCTTTGAAATTATTTTTAATGGGCTCCAGATTTTCACCCGGGGACACGATTGCCATCAAACCCCAGTAACTCAATCTCATCTCCGGCTGGATTACTGCAGAGGTCTGTGGTGTTGAAAACCATCTGCATCTCCTTTTTCCTTCAGGAGTGCTCACAGCAGGAGAGGAGGACACAGCTCCTCATTTGATAACTGTGTGGGACACTGATAGTGACTAGAGACAGAGAACTTATAAAGGAGTCAAGCCAGAGAGAAAGAAAAATACCTTACACAAGGCAGCTTTTCCTTTAAAATAAAAGCTTTTTGAGGGCCAAACTAATAACTAATGGATTAAACATCAGCAGGACTGTTTTTCTGGTAAGTTAGGTTGACAGTTACCTCATTTTTTAAAGCCGAATGGCTTTACTTATGTCAAATATATATCCTGGAAAAAAAGAGAAGTACTGTATATTTTTTTTAAGACAGTAATCATTAATCAATTTTGGCCCCTAGGTGACAGAAGAACTCCAAACTGTTTGACTGCTTAATCCTGTCATTTTCCCCCTTTAATGCCTGCATAGAAACCATTTGCACACAGACACAACGAAGCAGGAGTAGTTGTGTTTCTTTCCGCTTGATGAATGCAAGTCCAATATGAACTCTTTTTGGTCTTCGCCAAGTCCTGAGAGCCGGACAAGCAGCATAAATCAGTGTACCCTATCCTTTTTAAATGGAAACAGCCTCTTACTACATCTGGAAATGGGATTAATGACGCCAGCTAAGACTCAGTTATACAGTAAATGGGGTGTAAAACCTAAACACAAACCTAAAACTATTTTAAAGCTTCATAGAGCTGTTAATTCTATGTGGGATTGACACTATAAATGACCTTCAACATTTTACAAAGCCATATGATTGATTGCTAATATATAAAAAAAAAATATAGCAATTAAAAACTTGATAAGAGAAGTGGATCCCAATTTGTTGGAATTAATTTAACTATATGACTAGAATATCTGCCGTGAAAAATGTGTGTACTTCAACACGTGATTTGCATTAACAGTGATTCCTACTGAAGTGCTTTTATTTTGTGCTAAGCAGACAAAGCATGGTTTAATTTTGAAGGAATACCGGAAGTGTAGAGCGTGAGTACGTGCAGCTTAACAGCGGTGTAGCAAATCACTGAGCGCTGTTTCTTTCAAGCAGCAGGGAAAGTCTCCGGAAACAACACATCTTTCCACCGAGTCAAAGAAACAGGAAAACGACGATGGGATTTTAAAGCAAAGACACAACATGAAGACACATTTATAGAGTTTTCTTCCGTGTGGAAACATTGACATCTTTTCCTGCTCTGGATGTTGAGATGCGCAGAAAGTGACAGTTCTCCTCTTCTTCATTCCTCACAGATTCATAAAACGCCATGAAAGGTATGGAACTCAAATTTAATACCTTTATCCCTTTTCTCTTCTTATCCAACCGTCACAGAACTTTTCATGCGTTTTCTCCAGTTTGTGTGTGTTTCTTTGTGTTTCACATTCACATCTGGATGACATTACGGTATTGTGGTTCAGAAGTTGTGAAATAGTTCAGTTTTTTTTTTTTCTTACACTACAGTATTTACATCCCATTGAACAAAATAGAGACTAAAGCATGTTTGCACAATAATTTTGGAATGTGGAGTCATATCAGCTCACTACAAAATAATTGCCAGATTTCTGCAAAGGATGATTGATAAGTTCTGATCCTGATAATAAAGCATGAAACAGGAGTTGCTGTTTTTTATTTATTTATTTTTGTGCAAGTTATGTAAGTCCTTGTGTGTTTTCCACACCAGCTGCAGTGATTATAACAGTTTCAGAGGCACTTGAGTTGTATAATATGGACAAACATGCAGTGATTATGTATTTGCTGGTTGCTCTTTATGATTGTGGCTTTGACCCAGTTCAGTTCATCCAATTCACCTGATTTAGACCCTTCAGGCTTCCATCTTAAATCTTAAGCTGTAACCTGTCTTGTCATATTTGCTGTAGAGGATTTTTGGGACAGCCTATGAAACTGAGATAAATTCCCTCCAGCATCGTTGTTAGATGTGTGTGAGATTATGTTGTAAAATTTGTGAAACAGAGATGCTAGGCTTAGAACTTGTCAATCAACCCTCAGAATAGTCTTAATGGCAAAGACCTGACAGAGAACAGATCCTTCAGATCCTTCATGCCTGATGAAATTGATCGCCAATGAGCTCCACTTGCAGTGCGTGAGGTTAGCCTGATCATCAATAACTCCTACAATTAGCCAGTTAAAGGAGCAGTGCATATATTTTTCACATTTCATGCATTTTCATACAGTTGGTCAGCAGAAATCACTCTTCTTTTGGTTTTAGATTTAGTTGTACAGCCTCCCCACCAACAAACACAAACCCACACAGCTCATCCCTCCCTCCCCGTCTCCCCTGTATCTCCCCCATTGCCCCCCCCCTCCCCCCAGATCCATCTGCTTACCATTACCAGTGATGTTCTCTCCCTCCTCTGGACTTCAGTGTAGTGGAGCAGAGTGTAATTAGGGTTTACTGTCAACAACCCAGAGAAACCACAGCCTGTGGCTTTTACAGCTCTGTGGACCCCCTATCTGTCCACACACACACACACACACACACACAGAAGGACTCGATGGAGAGGTGCACTTCTGAGATTACATTACTTTTATCTGCTGAGATAGCCAACAAGCCTTAAAGAGCAGTGATTTTGCATGTTTGAACCCAATAAATACAACCCACACTTGAAGAGAGTTAAAGCATGTTTGACATAAGCGAACATGACATTTGTTAAACTTTTTGCCAAAGTTACTTAATTTAACCATCCATCAAGGAGCTGCAGGGAAGACAATGTATTTCTCCACCAGGGAATATAGTCCTAGGAGAAGACGACTTCTTCCAAGAAATTAAAAAACAACCGTGCCTTCTACATTCGGATGTTTGTTAATGTAACATGTATTTATTAGTCTCAAACATGCAAAGTCACCAGGATGATCCTTTAAGCTTTGTTTGCTGTCTCCACTGTGCTAAAGACAGATCATTGCACTCAAGAATAAAATAATACATTCCTGGCTCTCT
This sequence comes from Lucifuga dentata, assembly GCA_014773175.1. Classification (NCBI taxonomy): domain Eukaryota; kingdom Metazoa; phylum Chordata; class Actinopteri; order Ophidiiformes; family Bythitidae; genus Lucifuga; species Lucifuga dentata. The sequence continues at coordinate 386,266 of VXCM01000046.1, read as the reverse complement.
TCAGTTCCCCTGTAGGGTTTTTTTTTTTTTTAATTTTACTTTGCTCCACAGTTACCTGGAGCCTCACCAACTATTTTAAACACGATGTACCCCCAGCAGTGCATGTATGACCTATTTCTGTCATATGTTTCTGATTATGTCACACAGACGACTTTGCAGACGAGGAGGAAGTACAGTCTTTTGGATACAAGAGGTTCGGTAAGTGAAAGATGAAGTTTTTCATTTTTTTAAAGGTGGAAGAGAGTGGCAGTCTTCCTCTACCAAGCTGAAGAGAAAAAAGCCACAACACTTGGCATTCTCTACATAAAGATTTTATTGAGAACAGTTTGAGAATGAAATGTTGTCAATTAAAGGGTCCAAGTGTGTGGGCTCGATGCTATCCTGGGTTACTTACCCAGAATCACCGTACCTTGATATTTATGAGCTTTTCTGGTGAATTGAGTCTTCTGGGTAATAAAAAGACACACATTTGTGATGACAGGATGGATAACTTTCTGTCTGAGCCTTGTCTGCCCAGATTTTGGGCTTGGTCCCTCCTGGTTTTCCCTCTCAGGAGGATTTGGGTTAAACATAAATGTGGCTGACAGTCTGTGAGGTCCAGCTCACCACAGAACCAACAACTGCTGACAGCACTCATCAGATCAATGAGACATTGTTTCACAAACCCTCGTCTCTCTCTTTCATCCTCCTAAATTTAATTTAGTCTCTCAAACATGTTGACTCACACAAAGAAGCTTAGTGCCTCAAAAAAGTAGAGACTTACTCAAGCATGCATTACAGTCAACATACTGTATATCTGATGTGGTGTGTCCACAAACACACAAGCACATATGTACACACTCAGAGAACACACACTCCGCCGGGCTCATAGGCCATGGCAGGAGTTTTCCCAGCAGACTGTGATCCGTCTTTTCTTCCTCCATTGTGTCTTTTCTTTCTTATCTTTCATAGTGAGCTGACAGTAGTAGAGAGAGTTGGCGGGATTCATAAAACACAGTGCCAGACTTAACATGCTGATAAAGGCAAATATCATCACACAACCATGTTCCCTCATTCATAAATGCCTGTTTCTGGCATTTTGTTTGCCTTAAAAGAGGCGTTACTACGGTATTTCCTTATTCAGATGTCGGGAAAGTGATTCATAAAAGTCTGGTGGTAAATTGCAGCGATATGAAATCTTGGCGATCTTTTAAACCATATTTGCCTCACATGTGTTAGTGATCAATAAATTTGATAGATAAACCCACTCAGCTGATCAGTCAGTTTATTTAAATGGTGAGTTTTGATCCGATCTCGCACCCATTGTCATGGCGCTGCAGCTCTTCCTCAGGCCTCGTCCTCTGCGCTCTGCTTCTCTCTCTCTCTCTCTCTCTCTCTCTCTCTCTCTCTAACACACTGATCTTCATTGGCTTTTATCTGTGACACCTCTTACAACATCGCTACTTTAATGGGACAACGATGCATGGATTAACATACAGGAAGCTTCATGAATGAGCTTTGATTATTGCAGTGTTTATTTGATGATGCTGTGTAGATAGCATGACTTTTTTTTAAGGAATTCCACCCATTATTGTGTATGAACCAGCCTAAATCTTTGACCTGAGCTATAACTGCATAGCAATGACTAGTTTAATAAACATCCACAGAGAATCATTTGATTTCAGCAGTTGGACGTCAGACCAATCAGCTAACTGTGGAGAGTCTTTAGATGATAACGTGACTCCTCTTGAAACTGTCAAATATTTTGGCGTTGATTCTGCTTTAGACTGTATGGTTCAAATTTATTCAGAATCCACTTTTGTTGAATAATTTCACAGACATTTGTCAGCATTTCTAGAGCAATTCTCATGTTTTTCCATTTCAAAAATAGGACACAAAACCATACCAGAACAGCCAGCGGTGCATTTGTCCAATCAGACCTCAGTGAAGGTGAGCTTTTGTCATAGCCTGCGAGACATTATGCTTGACTACAAATAACTGTTTAGCTTTGCCAAACCACAATGAGCAGAGCAAAAACTGTGAACTGGCTCGGTCAAAATGATGACCGAGCTTACTTGACAAGTAGACATGGAAAAAGAGAAGACTAAAAACCCCAAAAATAGTGGCTGAAAAATCTAAAGAGAAAAATTGAGGTTTGGATTTCATACACACAAACATTTTACATATACATGCTCTTTAATGATGTAATTGTTTGTGCACAGTCATTACTTTTGTTGCAGGACAGTTTTTTTTTAAGTTTCACGACTCCAGCTTTGTATTTCAGAAAAGTTGTGCAAGCTCACTCACACACACCATTAATATTTTCCCTGGAATCATAGATTGTGCTTCATCTCTGCACTGTTGATTCGACATGGATTTGAAGCCTCTCTGTCTCTGTGTTGTATGAGTCATTCACACACACACACACACACACACACACACACTTTGGCCGAGATCCATCTGAGCGAATGGGANTCATTCACACACACACACACACACACACACACACACTTTGGCCGAGATCCATCTGAGCGAATGGGAAGCAGCAGACACCAGCGGAGACGAATTCAAACTGTGTTAAAACACAATCTCTTTCATCAAAGCGTCACCCGAGTAGAAGCATCCTGTTTGTCTTTCTGTGTGCGCGTGCAAGGCCCACTCATGGATTAGATTAGAGAGCTGTGGGGAGGGAAGTCAAGTCCAGCTCACTTTTAACTTTATTCAAATGAACTCTTGACATTTGGAAGAGTAGGAAGAGAGGGTATCTGGATAAGATGCTGAATCTGAGCTGAGAGTTGTTGGCCCTGTGAGGGATATGGCAGCTGTTGGGATCCGAGGGACCGCCTCTTTACTCCAGAGGCTTCATTGTGCAAGAGGACTGCATTGATGCAAAACATCGCAACCTCTCATTCTTCCACTATTAGCAAAGTAATCTCAGTACTCAGGGGGAACAAACAATTATTTCCTCTCTGCCTGTTTTGCTTTAATTCACTACGTTCTCCTGGGAGATGGATTGCGTTTGAATTATTGTGATATGTCAAAGCTGTGACTCTGGTGTAAATCCGTTTATAAAGTCACCACTGAGAACACTTTATCTGGGTAAGGTTAAGAACAACGTGTACCAGTTAAAGGACCATAGAAACGGTATTACTTGCTTTGTCTGATTTATATCCACCCAAGCATCCATTTTCTGCAGCTTATCCTGGACCAGATAAGAGCACAGACATTTGTCTGGGTCTGCATTTAGTAGCCCTGTTGGAGCCTAAAGATTAGATTAATGATTTTAATATAACAAAGATAATTATTATTTGTATTTTTTGCTTTATTTGATTGATTAGTTACACTGCATATTTGTTTATTCTGTCAGTGAGCATCTAGATTAAATAACTATCCCTGGTGTGCATAATCAGTCACTGCATACAGCTTAGAATGGAGGTTATAAAAGTAGGAAGCAGAGCCTTACCAGGTGTTCCAACAGGTACGCAAACAGTTTTTCAACCACAGTATGTAGCTGCAGTGGACACAATCAGAGTTTCTTTTTGAACTGAGATATAAGTATGTAAGACTTTCTGTTTGATCGTCATGAACTTTACGGAAAATAAAAGACACTTTGTAACACAAAGATGTTGGAAACTCCTTTTACCTGTGAGGAACCTGGTAGCCACTAAGAAGCCACCATAAGCCCAGATAGAAGCCCAGACATATTTTACCCTCCAGCACTTTTTGGTGGATTCTGAGGCTTTCTGAGGACAGATGGAATATGTAATCCCTCCAGCATATTCTGGATGTGTCCCATGTCTCCTCCCAGTTGGACAGGTAGGTGTCTGGGAGGTATTGTGATCAAACGACCCAAACTCAACTGGCTCCTTTAACACAAAGGAGCAGTGTCGAAGTGTCAGAGTTCATCACTTTGTCCCTAAGTGTGAGGCCAGACACCCTGTGGACCAGAAGAGGGCTGGAATTGTCATCAGGCTAATTTTTTTTTTTTTTTAATGCAGATCAAATATACTCTACATTATTGTTGACCACTTTCCAAGCAGCACCACATGTTTTCCAGGTAGCGAATGACTTCCACTCATTTCAGTTCATTATGAAAATCAACCTATAGAGGCTTGAAACCTGCAGAACTAATTAGTCACACTGAATATTAAGTTTGGAAAGTGTCACTGTTGATGAATTCAAGGAACTGCTGACAATGTAACACTGAAACCACTTGCCAAACATAAGTTAGCCATGTTGTCTGAAATGTGAAAAGGCGAAGTTAATTTGTTTCTTGCATCATACCGTTGCTTATGCATCTTGTCATAAGACCTTAAACGCACCACCAAGGAAGTTAAAAAACATTTTAAGGACCCCTGTTTGCAAATACATAACCATATGAATCTAATGTAACCCTGACCTGAAAATAGAGAGGTGCCTGAATAGGTCTCAGTTGTAAGTGAGATGCCTCAGGGTTGGGGGATGAGAAGACTGGAGAGGAAAGGAATGATGAAATACCTAAAATTACATGTTTTCATAAGACTTTCCCCTGAATTCTTAAAGTGAATTCCAAAATTTGACGTTCTTGTCACAATTCTATACTAAAATATAGGAACATGTGTAAAGCAAATAGGCAAAACACTCCAGCTTACTCGCACCTTTCTGCCAAAGCGTGAAGGCCTTTCGAGGGTTTGTGTTAAAAAGTGCAATGTGTGATATCAACACATATGTACAAGTAACACTTTGTGACCATGTGTTGAAATGTGTTTAAATGCAGCTTTGGAGGTTTTTGTACATCTGCTGACATGTAGATTTGGCTAAAAAGTCAGCTCTCCGAAAGCCTTACACACACACACACACACACACACACACAGTAGATTAACCTGTTTCTGATTCTCTTTGTCTTTTTGCATCACTTTTGCATACAGTATACATACACATTGGCCAGAAGGCATACATACATCATATACCTTTACACACACACACACACACACACACACACACACACACACACACACACACACACACANACACACACACACACGCACGGTACAGGCACTGAGTGAATTCATATGGTAACCCCATCTCTCGTCCTGCCAAATTGAAGCCAGCTCAGAATTGCCTCCACAGTGCTCCAGGTTTAGACATATTTATTTTTCTGTGGGGGGTTGACATAAGAAGGTCATTAGAATAAAAAGAAATCTGCTCCAGCTTTGCTTGAACTCTCACAGCCCCTTTAGCGTTGTGTCGCTGTTGGTCACTGGTGTTTGCCCTCTGTTTGGCTCAAACCATGAACTCTCCAGTCACGCTATGTAACGATGAAGTTGAATGATTTTCTGTTTAATTGCTCATTGGTGTATTTGTCTTGTTGCTATAGATACTGGATATGTTCTAGTCTCATCAAGTAGCACTGATCAGTTATACAAGTTAAAAAAAAAAAAAACAACTATCATAGAGGCATTTTCAGCTTCTATAGATCAGAAAGAATTTGCAGAATAAGTCCTGCAGTTACTATTTCTTGGTCTTACTATGGTGTATCTTATCACATTTCTCTCTGTATATATAGTATATACAGTATATACCCCAGTATGTAGTACACACGAGATGCAACTTCCTGTAAATGTTTGAGAACCCAACCATTTTGCTAATATGTGTCACCAGTTTGTCTATATATTCAATGAACATAAAACATAATGTCCTAAAGCCATTTTGTCATTTTCCTTTTTTTTTTTTTTTTTTTTTTTTTTTTTTAAGTTAATATCCGGTAACAACTACAGACAACATTCCTTCAAAATAAGACTTGCGCTATGAGGAAATACTGAAAAATAAAATCCGGTCAGGTTGCGGTGAAATTTCTGTTTAGATTTAGATTAGATTTTGGTTCATTCTTGGTCCAGATTAAACTGTATTTTGGTCCAGATCTGGACCACAGTCTGCCTATTGATTTATACTATATTAGAAAGTAGGGCACCGTTACACAACTAGCAGCTGTGAATCAGATGTTGAGTTAAACTGATTTTCTGATAAAATGTTGCTGCCAATATAGCATCCAGTGAGCAAAGGTGTTCCTCTAACATCACGTATTGATGGAAAGAAGGAGGAAATCAGAAAATGAAGAAAGGAAAATTACACAAGATAGTCTTTTAAATAAATGAGATATTAAAGAGTTGAGGAATCAGTCACAAGCCTTTAGATTTGCCCTCGTATACAACACCAATCTGCGCTAGCTCTTGTATTTTGCACTGCTGAATAGTAAGTTATTAGAGGATTTTCATGTTGAGGTCGGAGTCAGGGCCACTCATGGAAAAATGGAGGCCAGATTTCTCGGCACAGCAGTCTAGATGAAGCTCCTTATGGGATCTGCTTGATGTCTGGATTGGAGCTTTACTCCCGCCACTGCTCCGTCTTCTTTTGTCAGATGTGTGGCTTTGGAGAGGCCAGATTCAGGTGGTTTGCGGCCGGTGTGCAACACAGAGTGCACTAATCTGTTTCCTGCGCTTGTTATGGTTTCTCCAGCAAGGCCTGGAACATTCCTGGAGCCAAGCACGGTGTTGGGGTGTCTCTGGGTCTGGAAGCAGCTGTGTCAGCATAGCCAGGCCCTGGTTTGGTCTAGTGGGTTTTTCTGGCAAAGAATTGCATGTGTACATCCCCATATTTCATAGCCAGCACCGCCAAAACATAAAGACACCTTGCATATCACCTCATCTTTAGGCAAGGAAATAAACATGGTAATGTTACATCATTAGCCAGCTTCTCAGAATTGCTGTTGAGAACTTTCATGCACTTTGCTGTTTGGTACTTGTTCTTTTTATGCTGTTGCATTTGGGTTTTCAAGTAAAATTCCATGTTAGGTTTTAGTTAGCTATTACTTTTGTTCTTGAGTGTTTTCCACCCATGTCACTCTCCAAATTTTTCATTTGGCCTCGGGATTTCAGTCCACACGCCCTCATATGTCATGTTAAATTATACGCACATGTGCATGATTATTCCTCTGCATTTTTTGTCATGATTCGCAAAGTTTCACCACTGCCTTGTCCTTGCCTTTGTGAATTGCACTACATCCATTTCATTTTACCTTTTGATCTTGTTTTACAGCATCCTGGTGACATTTTCTCATTTTAAAATGAGCTCAAAAAGAGGCTGCAGTGGTCAACCACCTGTGCTTCCTCCTTTGAGCTGGAGAAAGAGACAGAGATGGGAAGTCACCCAGGGACATGCTCACACAGGACAAAGCTGCAGAAAAACACTAATATCCAAATAATTGTCCTCCAAATGTTAAGGATCTCAGATTTGGGTTGAACCCAATCTAATGCAATTTTAGTGAAAGCACAAAGAATTTCAAGACATCTTCATTTTCAAATATTCCAAGGCCTTACATTAGTTTGCTTGTACCCACACATTATCTTGCACTTCAGATGCCCTGGGAAACCCTGAAAATACCCCTACACACATTAGAGCAAAAGGGAGGAGAAATGGATGTGGTGAAAGACAGGGGATTTACAGTAATGTACATGTGTGTGAGCTAGAGGGTGAAAAATAGAGGGCAGTCAGGGGCTACAAATTACATATAAATTTCCAAGCTGACACCCAGAAACAAAGAGGAATAATCTGAGTGCAAAAGTCTCATAGTTTCTTTGGGAGGAGAGTTCACCCAGACCAACCAAGTGATATACAGACCAGGGTCTTCCTCATATCTGGATTTAGGAGACTCTCTCACACCATCAGAAAGACAGCAACGAGACGAGATGAGAGATAAGACTGAACTGCTGAGTGAGCAAGAAGAGCAGGGGGCATGAGCGAAGGGGTATTTCATCCCAGGAGAGGATGAGGGAGTGGAAAGGAAGCGGGAGGAGAAGGTAGAGGAGACGCAGCTCGTTGAAAGGCAAGAGGAGGAAGAGGATGGATGGGTTTGGAGGAGCATGAGAGGATCCCTGTCTGTGGATAAAGATGCGAGATCCTGTGTTAGTGTGATGCTGGGGGAGATAAAGAAAGGAGGGAAGTTGTAACAGCATGGACACTCACCTGTATGACATGTAATATTCACACACACAATTACAACTAAGGAATTAGTCTTCTTATAGTGTTATCTCACTTATAATTCAACCAGTTCAGTCTGGAATCCCACAGAACATTTTTCATTTTTCTTCACTTTACAACAGTATCAAAACTTTCTGCCCCCTCTTTCTTATACGCCTTCATCAGATTGTATAAAAACGCAAGTAATGAAGCACAGGCGTTGATCGGTGATGTTTTTGCCAGAACTACACATGTGTTGGCAGTTAGCTGCTATTTTCAATCTGGCCTGTGATCATCGGAGAGTCGGTGACTCTGACTCACCTTAAGAGTGAGGAAAAGCAGCAAAACTGCCTTCCAGCTCTCACACACAGTAATAACCCTGGCGTCCTTGACATGACCCATACGCAGGTGTCAGGGGAGGCTTTGGAGAATTGAATATGACCTCTGTTTAAGTGCCTTTTAGGGGTTCCAAACTGGGAGTCTGAATCATTGATTTAATTATCAAATAAAAGAAAAGCAGAGCAGAGAAAAGGCAAAATCCAAAGACACGGTGTTCCTTTAACACGTCCCATGCAAAGGTTTTTGTTAGATTTGGCAAGCTGGAGGTTTTTGTTCTGCAGGGGCCGTGCTCGTGTTCCCACCACGGCTTAAATTCTCTTTGTGTTCTGCATGTGTGTGTGCAGAGTGTGACTGCAGGAGAACACAATGAAACATCACACTTTCATAGTTTGAGTGCGTCACACATCCATGCATAATAAAAATTCTCAAAGACTCTGACAGCAGAACACAGATGCATACTTTAACAGTGAATCTGGGGATTCTATTTTTTAATAAAACTCTAAATCTGTTATTCACAGTCCAAACTGTTAATGAAAAAGGGGGGGAAAAAACGACCATTAGGGTTGCCAAAATCAACATTCAGCTTCCTGGTTTGCAAAAGGGAGTTAAAGCAGAGAGGATCTGTGTTTGATTCCAAAGACCTGTCAGATGCATTTTCCAGAGAGAATTCTCTAAATTAATTTTTGGCACCTTTCAGAGCTCTGCACAATGTGTGTTCTGCGTTGCTTTGGTTAATTACAAAATAAAAGTAAGAAGTATTTCTGTTCTTTTTCCAACAATCACACATGCACGTGGGATCTAGTGTCAGTTTCATGTTAACATGATCCAGTATTCTGCATCCAGTGATTGTATATATTTAGTACTTTCTGTGTGCAGAGGAGTATTAGAGTGAGTGTAATTTGCCAAATAAAATAAAAATGTAAGGTTTTAATGCCACTAAGTGCAGACATAATGAGGACGAGCTCGTAAAAATGCAAGTGCAGGCTTGAGTTGCTGCACCAACATCTGCACAGAGGTGCACTGACTTGCTGTGAAAACTGTAAAAGCTATGCTAATGTGCTAACACAAGTTCATACAATAGGCAATAATGTGGATCCCTGATTCCTCAAATACAGTATACATTAAATATATAATCACTTTTTCAGGTTTTGGTAGGTTTCAATTGAGTTATCTCAAATTACATACTGGCACAGCTAAGAAATATGACTACATAGAGAAAGAGTTTGTCTTATAGGACAGAGTAAAGATAAAGAAAAAAAAAACAAAACCAAATAAAATATACTCATAAAAACCAATCAGGAAATCTAACACACTGAAAGTTTCTCTAGATCAGGTTATTAAACACAACATGCAACAGAAATAAGATTATTATGTCATACTGATGGTGAAATAGTGCTGATGTTCAGGAATAGGATGTGTTAAGCAGGATCTGATCTGTACAAAGGTGTATTCCGGCTCTCGTGCTTTTGTTCTCTCACATTTATTCACAACTTGTCATGTTTTTAAGTTTGTTTTTAACTTTTGCTTAATTTATTGGATGATTCTAAAGTACTCTTATTAGTAGATATAATATGGATTTGATTTCTCTGAGGAGAAATGAACTTAATTATCAATCTATTCAGTTTTGATTGCAGATTTGTCATTATAGCCTCATTTTCTGAATGCTTACCTCAATTTTGAGTTTCACAGATGAAAGCATTTCTTTACTAATCCTATAATTTTTCATGAATAGATGTAATCAGAGCAGATATTTTAGGTAATAGAATGAAGTATAGTTATATTCTTTTGGTAAAACTAGTATACAGTAATACATGATTACATTAGAAGTATGGGCTATGGCACATCGGATGACACACTGATTATTTGATCTTAATGTTTGGAGTAATAAAATAGTCACTTTGGTCCTGATGAGGCTCGTAAAGCTTGTGCGTACCCTAAACAAACATTTATGGTGTAGAGTAATTTAAAGCTATTGTCTGATGTTGATTACTGCTTCCAGTAAGTGGCATCCACTTTACGAATTTTACAAGCCAGATGTCCGATGGCTCCTGCCTCTGGAGTTTCAGCTCACACACGCTGCAGGCGGCTCTGAGCTGGAAGATCGTGCCACTCTGCCATCTGCAGTGTGTCTGTCTGAGGAGTTCTGGCAGAAACACACAGCTGCTCTTCCTGCAGCAGCAGAGGATGGCCTGCTGTCATCCACTCTGACAAGCCACGCCCACATATCCCACCGCACATTTGGATGGCCACCCAGAAGGAACTCTGACACCCACGATGCAGAACAGAAATTATTCCCACAGTTGACCACCTCAGAGGGCAGACCACGACTCTTTTGACCTGCTTGGTTTTGATGATACTGGAGGTTGCTCAGCATTTGGTGGAAAAATGCATAATTTAACAATCTGCTGTAACTTTACAAGATATTATCCAAAATTGCCAGAATACTAGTTCACATAAAGTAACTAATGAATGCCAACCGAAGCCTTTCTAACCACCTGACAACATGCAGACCACAGTTTCATTAATATTACAAAGCCATCATGTTCTCAAAGCCATTACAACATGATAGAGCTACTATTATAAACTAACCCCAAAAACCTTGAAACCCCAGAGCGGCTTCCTCCAGGATGACCATAATTCTAGACAAGCGACACCAGAGGTAGTGAGCACAGACCACAGTTCCTTCACTGGCTTTCAGAGAAATGGTGAAGAGCAGCTCTGCGTCCATGTGTCTGTGACAGCGGCTAGAGTAATGATGAGTTTGGCTGATGTGGACCTGGCTTGTAAAAATCGCTAACCCATAGAGACTCCCTGACCAGCTTCCTGTCAAGTATCCCAAAAATCTGCGCGGCTCTTTTATGGCTTTGTGATTTGATGTGGCAGCACCTCTTCAGAACAGTTTTGCATTGACATTTTAGATCCTGTTGTAGTAGAAGAACAAGAGTAAAATGAGATTTCTATTGAAAATTAAGAAAAATAAGAGAGTATCCTTGCTGAATTTGTTTCTTTTAAAGTTTGTTAAAGAAAAGTTTGATCATTGCAGGCACATTGAGCTGCTTTATATTTGTTGCTCAGTGTGGAAGTGGGGATTAGTCTGCCTTTATGTATCTGTATCATCAGTCTCTTCATCATGTCTACACATCACTGATCCTATAGTGTCTGTGTTGTTTTGAGGAGATGTTGTGGCATCTTAGCAGATATTGGAGATGGAGTTTAATAGAACTGAGGTGGCATGAACAGGTATGGGTGAGTACTATAAGTTGAAAACATGCTTCTCTTTCTGTTTTAATCCATTTTAAAGCCACATTACGTAATAGCAACGGTGGCAGAGCATTAAGTGTTGTGTCAGTGTAGAAAGGTAACAAACGTTTCTGCCCATCTCATCTTAATGGAGAATGACCCATATCATATCACAATATCATATAGATTTGTATGTTCCTATGTTTAAAGGACCATACCGGCCATTTTGCATGTTTGAGCCTAATATATTCAATTTTCATATGTTAACTGACAGCCATCTCCCAAAGGATAAAACCATATTTCAGCTTTCCTGATACTTTGCAAAATCTCTTAATCTTTCAAAATCAAATATTCAAGTGATACACCCACCTTAAAAATCCATGTTTCGACTGTTAATAGTTATACAGCCTTATGAAATCACAGTTGTTTAAATTTTTCGATAAATGCAGGTCTTCTTTTGGGATGATATTCCCAGGTGAAGACATACATTCACCCTGCGGTTTTTATTGTGATTAAACGCCAAAATTATGTAACTTTGAAAAAAAACCTGAATACACGTCTTGTTCACAGTGATGGATTACCTATGCCAAGAACGTTTCAAGTATCAACAAGTTGACTTTAATAGTGAACCAGAATGAAGTGAAACCAATGGCGGTCTGGAAGGTAGGAAATTTTTTTTTTAATTCACCATTCCAGTAGTATGCTTTGGGAAATACTTATGAGTAATTCATTGTATGAAAATTTAATATATTTGGCTCAAACAAATGGCCAGTATGGTCCTTTACTGCACTGTTTCTTTAAGACCCCTTCTCTAAAAGCTTGCACTGCTCTGATTGGCCAGCTACATTAGGCCTGAAGTAGCACTGGCCAAATACTCTCTTGTAAGCACCGTATTTGGTGGGCGTGTCTAACCACGTGTGTAGGTGGGTAAATTAAAATGTGTAAAACACCAATCAAATACGAAGAGTTCAGGGCAGTAGGACCTGTGGGTTTGACACATGCATTTCTAGTCAACCTCAAGTTTAGCAACTTTAACAATGTTCAATAGACACTCCCTGCTGTATTATACTATAAAAATGAGGTAAAATAACAAAAATCACAATATATCTCCTTTAAAATGCAGTCATGTTTGATATAGAGGAAAATGCTGTTTGTAGCGTATTAGCAGGTAAACAAACTTTTTGATCAATTTTTAATGCAAACTAGGCCCTTAAATACTAACATCAGAAATGGGAAAAATAAGATATTGTGAAAAGCGACAACCAGATCAAAATAGAAGAGGAAAGTGTGCAGTGAAAGATCGTATTATTTCCCAATTCCAAGGATGCGGCCACCACGGAATTTCCCAAAGCACCAACAAAAAGAGCCAGAAAAGGGCATGCCTCTAATATCATTGTGCGGTTTGTTTTTCCAGCTGCTCATCAGAGGGGAGATGTCATATTATTTATTTTATTTCTGTGACATGTAGCTGTTTGTTTTACTTTGAAGTGCTGCCATTGCTCCATCGGCACTAGGGGTCTTTGTAGTGTTTTTTTTTGTTTTTTTTTTTCCCACATTTTGACTGGCACCTGAAGGAAGCAGCGGGGGATCCGACCCAGCAGGGTCACCTTCGAGGAGATGAGTCGGCTTTGGAAACAGAAACTCAGTTCTGCTCTGAAGCAGCTGAGACTCTGCAGGAAGGTTCTGGATTCTGCTTGCCGAAGTACTTTGGTATTAAAAATGCTGACCAGTGGTGAATTATAGATTCTCAGCTTTTCATGTGTTGCACTTTCTTTGGATGGTAGCTGACTGAGAATCATATGAATCGTGTTTTTCATTGGATAAAGTCTCACTTTTGTTATTCTTGTCTTTTTCTGCTCACTTTGAACTTACTTTTTTTTATTTTTTGCTGATGGTGTTCTGTTTCCTTCTGGGTCGAGCGTAGGCAGGCTATCAAATTCTGGATGCTAATGTGATGCTCATTAACCACACACACACGCACAAAAGAGCTGCAACATTTGGGGTGCTTAAGCCTCAATGTTTTGCTTTGTAACTAAACCCAAGTCGCTCAACAGGCCCCAAATCCCTTAGCTGAGTAAGTCCATTCTCTCTCCTCATTGTTGATGTAGTTTTCTGGAAAGACGACCTGTTTGTGTGACTGCAGCGAGTGCTGACTCTGTGCAGACCTGTGCAGGGCCTCTAGACTCGTGGGACGTGGTGAAGCCGTGGATGCAGCCTCAGCCTAAATGCCTATCTCACCACAGCTCATCTGAAAACCATTTGGAAAGTGTTTATTTCTCTGCCTTTACTATCTATTGGTGAGAAGTCATGATGTTAGGTGATCTGACCAGGCAAGCTGCCCAGCATTTTATGTCTTACCAGATTTGTTTTGTTAAGTGAGATGCTTAAGATTCTTTTTTTTTTTTTAATGATCACTAAAAAGAACAAAGTAAAGTGAATGCATCACCATGAATCTAACCCCTAGTAAACTTTTCTTATAGAACCAATTTAAACATTTTTTCCAGTATGAAGCCTGAAGCTAAGAAGGACATTTTTACACAGTTATAGCACCTCTGTGATGTGAATTGCATTAAACTTGCTCTTAATGTCACCGCTGGATCAGTTTTCAGAGGCAGAAAATTAGTGTTTCACTGTTTTCTACACGCTGAAATCTTTAAAGGACCATACCACCCATTTTGCATGTTTGAGCCTAATACCTTCCATTTTTATATGTGTTATGTTACTGACAGTCATTTCCCAAAGGATAAAACCATATTTCAGCTTTCCTGATATTTTGCAAAATCTCTTAATCTTTCAAAATCAAATATTCAAGTGATACACCCACCTTAAAAATCGATGTTTCACCTGCTAATAGTTACGCAAAATTATGAAGTCACGGTTGTTAAAATTTTTTGAGAAAGACAGGTCTTCTTTTGGGACTATATTACCCAGTGGAGACATACATTCACTCCGTGCTTTTTTATTGTGCTTCAACGCTAAAATTATGAAACTTCAAAAAAAAAAAAAACTTGAATACACTTGTTGTTTGTGATGATGGATTACCTATCCCAAGAATGTTTCAAGTATCAACAAGTTGATTTTAATAGCGTACCAGAATGAACTGAAACCAATGGCATTCTGGAAGGTAGGAAAAACATTTTTAATTTACCATTCTAGTAGTATGCTTTGGGAAATGATTGTTATTAACCTTACCTGTATGAAAATTAAATATATTAGGCTCAAACATGAAATGGATGATATGGTCCTTTAATCATGTTGCACTTTGTCAGTGTTTGTTTTTTTAAATAAAGTACCTCTCATATAGAGACTTCCTCAAATGGCATATAATGTAAATATCATATCTCAAGTTATTTTTGCACTAATTGTTTTCAATATGAACAGTGCAACACTGAACAATGTTGTATTAATGACTGCAGAATTAAACAATGCTGCAAACTGTAACAACAACAGTAAAAATCAATTGTATATGCACAGTGTAGAGTATTTCCCTTTGAGGAAATCTGCCAGATAAATCTGATCTAAATGTGAAAAAAGTTCTCCCTTGCTCCCCCACAGCAAGATGTAAGACAGTTGGAGCCTGGAAGATATGCTTGATGGTGGAATCTTGGTTGCCTCATATCTTTTTAATGGCTGTGAATAGGAAAAGCAGAGCGGCACGGCCCCTGCTGGCTGGCAGAGTGCATCTTCTCCTCCCATCTGAGTTTGAGGATCTGGCCCTCGTCACAGCCCCGGAGAGATTCTTGGCTCTCTGTGGATGATTGTGACGGGGTTACAGCCTTTTACAGTTCACCTGTCACTGCTCTCTCCCAATCTCTCACATCTTTAAATCCTCCCCTCCACTCTCTCGTCTTTTCTCCCTCCATGTCCCAGTTTTTCTCTGAATTCATCATATATTACCGAGTACNCCCCCCCCCTTCACTCATAACTGCTAGAATCATGCCCGCCTGTCTCATGTGATGGAGGCGTATGGTTTCCATCACATGTAATAAAAGAGATGGAGCCGAAATCAGGCCACACATGGAGCGGGGATGGTATCAGTTTTCTGGGGCCCCTGAGCCATCCCATGAACTGAGAACCCTTTGGCCCTAATTTTGCACTTCCTCTGATTACATCATTGGCAGGTAACTCAAAGTGATCACAATGGGCATACCAGTGAACAGAAAATATTCTCCTTGAGCTGTTATACAGTTAGTTATTAGTTTGGGTAACGAAGCAGCCAGGACCTCCACTGTGAAAGAGCCACTGTGGATTGAGGTTTGAGTTCAGAACCCAAGAGCAGAGTTTAATCAGCAACTTGGCCGACATGTTAATCCTGCATTTCTTTGAAGCTTTAGTTGTGCATGTCCCCTAAAATTAATGCTAGGTGTTTACCAGTACAGGGGCATTAATTTCTACTTTTGCATGTTTAGTTATGCAGAAAAGCACCCTGGAATGTGTTTAATGTTCTTATGAACCATCTCCTTCTTTATTGCTGTTTCTTTAGCCTTCATAAGTACAAAATGCGTATCTCATCGATTGATGCCATTTTTTTCTTTACAATGTTGATTGAAATTGGAAGAAGTTTTTAAGGTTGCACACCAGCAGTGATTTATGTTTCAGGCCCTACATGCTCCTTAGTGGATAAGGTATTTAATCTGGTGGCGTTTTGGTGGGGAATGGGGAGGTTTTGGTGAGTTTTGTCTAAACGTGTTAGCAATACATTTTTAAGTTGTCAAAAACTTCAACATCTTTGTTGCTGACAAATTATTTTGCACCAACAACAATCATACAAAATCAAAAAAAAAAAAAATGATAAGATGTCAATTTCATCATTCACAGTGAACTTATTACTGTTGGTCATAATACAACATTATACACAAAAACTCTCATTGCATCTCCCTGAGTTTCAACCTGATGCATTCTGGGAAACTTACAAAATGTTAGCGGTAGCCACGTGCAGTCAAGGGAGATCGGGGTACACCAAGGAAGTAAATTACATCTTTGTGAAAACAACTCCTAGAAAGCAGTGAACATCATAGATGGACTTTTAACTGCGTATGACGAGCCACAGCTGGATTTTTTCTTCTGAAATACCAACCAGTCCACTGGTTTATGTCCACAAGTACACACACTCACACATACACACGATTCCATCCAGAACAGCTCTGCCTGCCATTGAGAAAGCAGAACTGTGTATGACTCATTCATTGAACCATCCTCTCTGTTGTAAAACATCTTGGCTTTGATTTGACTGTATACGAGACCTTGTTAAACTTCATGTTTTTGCGTAATGAATGGCAGATGGAATGAAAGATTATAACTACAGTCAACAATCAACAGAATTATGTTTGGGAATCTGGTGGATAACGACTGTCCGCATCTTTGTGGTGCCATAAGACACATTTGTCCTGAACTCTTTTTGTCTCCAGCGATGATTCACTGATTTGCCCTCTTGGAGCTGCTATGTGTTGTTGTTCCTGGAAAGGGGTTGAGTGTGTGTTAGGCAAGGCAGGGATCCAAAAAGCAGTTTGTGTGACCTCAACTCGCAGCTTTGTGTTCTCATCGTTACTATAGTGTCCCCATTGGTACTTACAGTAAATAAACATTGTCTTATAATGAGCGAGGCCCTTGTATTTGCTTGGCTTCGCTCTGGCCCCCAGGACATTATTTTGGCATTTGAAGGGGAAATTAATGGCTGTGTTGAGATGAAAAATAATGATGTTTGGGCAGTTCTTTGTTTCAGGAAATGAGGCTGATGAAAGACAAAGGCTTGGATACAATTTATTATCACCAAGGTGGACATTGTCAGGACTTCATTTCGACATAGGGGTTTTGCAGAAACAATGAAGGACTTTGTCTGGACCAGAACCCACAATGACAAGAGAATCCATTTTGAGAGCCAACTGTTGTGTTGTTCTTGTTTTAGAAAGGGTCTTTGTGTCAGAGCATCATTTCTGTGTCGCTGTGAGCAGTAAAAGTGTTTTTGTCAGCCTGCGGTCTGAGCATCCTGGATGACGGTTGTTTTTGTGGTTGTGGTCGGTGAAATCTGACTGCATCGGAGTGTACAGTTGATTGGGAAAGATGATGAATCAGTGTCTGATTTAATGAGGACAAACCAAACTGAAAGAACACTGAGACCTTGCAGATAGTCAGACCGGATTATTATTAAACTGTGAACAAGCAGGCTGCCATGCTTTTCCAGTGTCTACTTTAAGTTCTGTTCTTCCTTCTTCTGAGTATTAAAGGACCATACCAGCCATTTTGCATGTTTGAGCCTAATATATTCAATTTTCATACATGTAATGTTACCGACAATCAAAGGATAAAGCCATATTTCAGCTTTCCTGATATTTTGCAAAATCTCTTAATCTTTCAAAATCAAATATTCAAGTGATACACCCACCATAAAAATCCATTTTCTCCTGCTAATACTTATGCAACCTTATGAAGTCATGGTCCTTTAAATTTTTCCATAAACACAGGTCTTCTTTTGGGACTATATTCCCCAGTGAAGACATACATTCACTTTGTGGGTTTTATTGCACTTAAATACTAAAATTATGAAACTTCAAAAAAACCTGAATATACATCTTGTTCGCGATGATGGATTACCTATCCCAAGAATGTTTCAAGTATCAACAAGTGTACCAGAGTGAACTGAAACCAATGGCGGTCTGGAAAGTAGGGGGGGAAAAATTTAAATTTACCATTCCAGTAGTATGGTTTGGGAAATGATTGTCAGTAACTTTATGTGTATGAAAATTGAATGTATTACATTCAAACAAGCAAAATGGGCGGTATAGTCCTTTAAGACTTTCTGTAACTCCAGAAGCATTTTACTAATACAAAAATGGACATGTTGTGTTTTTCTGCAGGCTTGTTACACGTAATTGCACACATAGACAAAACCTCGTGTACATACCTCACAATATTTTATCCATGGTGTTAAGATTTGTGCATCTGGGATCTGTTTGTTTGACAGATATTTGAGAGTGGTCAGGGACGTTTGTCCTTACCGTCTTATATCCATCTGGCCATTTGTCATGTAAACACTCAATGGTGGAATGTGGAGTGACGTCATGTCCCAGGTGTTTCTGTGTTACTCAGGACAAAATGAAGATGTGGTTTGGTTTAGATTTTGTGTCATTTCAGGTCAAAGCCTACTTGGAAGAAGTAGTCAAATCCTTTCCCAAAATAAAACCATCCATGCCATTGCCTTGTCAAGAACTTTCATTTTGCTCCAACAATCCAGGATGCATTTTGGTACTGGAAATATACTCCTGAACTATTGTGTTGAGTACACTCTAGTAGTACAATGTTCTCAAGTATCCAAAATAAAAGTACAGAGAATGAAAAAGAGTAGAGTTTACTTTTGCGATTATATTTCCAGTTTTGAGGGATTTTGTGTTTTCAGATCAGTAAAGAAGGCAAGAAAAAGGTAAAAAAAAAAATAATAATAATAAGGGAAAGGGGTAGTACAAAAAGAAAAGAGAGAAGGATGGGCAGAAGAAAGGAAAAGAAAGAAGTTAAGAATTAAGGACAGAAGAGAGGTCAGACAGGAAAAAAGGAATGAAGAAGGGAAGGAAGGAGGGAAATATGAAAACACTCACCACAGAATGAAATTAAACCATGACTCTGACAAAACAAATTAGGGCTTCGTGTTCTTTCTGTTCTAGATTGTGCAAATTCCAAGTCTGTGGAAGCTGGTCTTCATAATGTCCAGAATGCATCACAAATAGCTTCATGAAAGGAGGAAAATGAGCTTACATGCAAACATGACCAGGAATTAGATGGAAAAAGACAGAAAAACATAGATGATTAACATAAATTGAATCATAAATCCTATAGAGTTGCTCAGGATTCCAGTGCAACATCTGTCTCTTTTCTTGTCTGGTTCATCCAGGAATTAACCCACTGGGATATGAGCAGACGGAAGGTCGAGATCCCTGATAGAGCCTTAAATGGCCCACAGCATGGGGTCCAACAGAATCCAGCTTCCCCGTCTCTGCTGTCCCTGTGCTGCAATCTGGAGCTGGAAGAGTGCCAGAGCTGCAGAACAACGATCTGTGCTTTACTGTTGTGTCATTTCCATGTGTTCTATGTTACGCCAGGTGTCTTCCATATTTGACAGCCAAACCAGAATGCTAACACATCAGGCGAGTCAGTGTGGAAATGGAAAATCTGTTGCCTGTGTAATGTGGTATCATCTCAGTGCAACAGAATTGTAAACACTGTCATCATGTTTAGGTTGGAGCTGCAAAATTGGGCCGAGATGCTTTGATTACTCTGAGCTGATGAACTGATACGCTTGTTTTATTGTGGAAGCATGCATGAGCTGACACTTCAAACATGTCAGCAGTTATGAATGAGTCAGAAATGCAATCTATTGTGGCTCTTTTCCCAGGGTGCACTTCTCTGCTTACGTTACGGTTCAACCAGTGGCAAGGGAAGACTTTGGTACACTCCTGATGTCATAAACACAGCTGGATTAAGGCCTGGTGCATTCTTAAGGCTGGTTTATGCTTAACACGGACCAAAAAATATGACGTAACTGCGGCCAAAGCAGCTGGCCGCGGAAGCCGCATTTGAGATTCGCTTGTGAAATCGCACATCACGGTGACTAGGTCTGGACGATATGAAATTTTTTTAACACGATATATTTTGTTATATTGATAAGTATCGATATACAGTATATCACAATATAAATCATGGCATTTCAAGGCTGCATTTCAAGTCACTTGAACTTAAGATTTATTTTACCATTTTCTTTGCAAGTTCTGAACATAAAAAACAAAACAAAAATTGTATGAACCAAAAAAGTACAAATTTCAGTCATCCTTATCAGTGCTGGTTTCTGACTAATTTTACAGTGAACATGGCCGCTCTGTTTTGTGTCAGACTTTAAATAACTAAAATGACGCCACACTGCTGACTATTTTTTTTTTAATCTTGCTTATCCACAACGTCACTTTCTTTGGGACAGTAACAGCTGCTGACCCATTTCTTCCTCATCATTTGATTTCTTTTCCTCTGGAGATTCATTGCTTTCTGACATCTTTGATTTTTGCTCACATTCAAGTATCAACAAGTTGATTTTAATAGCATACTAGAATGAACTGAAATCAATGGCGGTCTGGAAGGTAGGAAAATAATTTTTAATCATTTTTAATTCACCTTTCCAGTAGTATGCTTTGGGAAATGATTATCAGAAACCTTATTTGTATGAAAATTGAATATATTAGGCTCAAACGTGCAAAATGGCTGGTATGGTCCTTTAAGAAACCAACCTTTAGCCTTGAGAAGAGAGTTGTTGAACAAAGAGGAGGAATTCCCGTTACTTGCATTGGCTACAAGACAGAAAATGCTCAGAAGACGATGGTGTCGGTGCAAAGATTTGGAATGGAATAATCAAGTCACAAATGTACTTGGTTTGGATCTGTTGCCTGAAATTTAAGGAGTTCTAGGACTGTTTTGGCCTGGGAGGAGGCTGTGGTGGTGGTGTCATTTGAGTTGAAGCATTACACTTAAAGTGCTGTAAAGGTCTTGCATGTCGAAGGACTTTTTTTTTTTTTTTNTTTTTTTTTTTTTTTTCCCTCTTTACAGTAAATCTCATGTTCTCTCAGATTGGCTGGTGAGGACCTCCCTGCCTTCAGGCTGGAGCTGTTCACAAGCGATCGTGAACAATCCCGTGACACCTATACAACGAGCGGAGTTGTTAACCTTGGCATTCTGGCTAAACTCCCACTGCGGCCCTATATCAGCTCAGCCAATCAGCACTGCATTTTAATTGACTGAAGCATTGCCATCATCATTTAAAACACACTTGAATTAGACATGTGGGAAAAACTTTGGCACCAAATGGTTCCAAGACTTACAGGTTATTTCGCATTTTTTTCAGTTAGCCTTTGCATCTTTTGTGTCACATTAATGAGTACTATTTCTTTATATTTATATTTAGGCATCTGAAGTGAGTTTCATTCCAGGTGCATGAAAATCAGAAACCCCCACACTGTACCCCCATCCTTTCCACACACACTTCCTGAATTGAAAATGAAGTGCAGATGTGTTCCCGTCAGCACTGTTGATCTCGCCACTCATCTGTCATGAAAGACATCCCTAAAAAAAAAAAAAAAAAAAAATTCCAGAACTGTCCCCAATAGCCAAGGCCTTTCTCAGCCTTTACATTTGAATCACTCAGAGGAGAAATGAACGGTTTATGTTGGCTTCTTATGAGTTTGTGACATTATAAGTCATTGTGAAACTGATGAGATCACTTTGTGCTTCACTGGGAAGGAATCTGTGTGTGTGTGCGTGTGTGTGTGAGACTGAAAATAGGCAGTTTGTTGAGTGAAGTGACTTCAGGAAAACAAGCATGTAGCTAAGTGTAAACAAGTCAGTGGGGGGGCTTGTTTTTGTGTCCCCTACCCCTTTACCTCCTGGGCCCCTAAGGGAACTGCTGGACTCCTGTTTGTCCAGATGTGGGACTCTGGAATCCTGGATGTGGAGAGTCCCTGGCCCACAAGTTTCTGCTCCACAAAAATGCAGGATCGACATGAAATCTACATCAGCGTATCAGCTAAATCTATTGATTCAAGTGGTATTCTTTATGCTTACTCTACTTTAAAGCAAATGTGTCTGCATCTTTTGCACAGGGATCCAGGAGGCCACCCAGTGCACTAAGTGCAAGAATGAGTGGGCACTGAAGACCTCCATAGCTCTGCTATACGTGCTGTGTACTCTCCTCACCATCGCTGTTGCCGTGCTTGGATATAAAGGTAAGAAGTGGCCACTAGAGGAGGCCGAGACCGGAGCCCGAGACTCGGTAACATGTCTAAGCATGATGTTGATGATGCAGTTTAATTTGAGATGTTTCACAACAGCCTCATGGTCTGCTGAGACGGTGCACATCCAAACTTTATTTGGCTTCTCTTGTTGCTGCCAGGAAATAAGAGCGTGGCTGTTTGATCAATACGAGTACACTGAGTCTCTGTTTGCATTGGAGACCTGCTGCATGTGGTTTTGAGTGTGTGGGTGTGTGTGTGAGAGAGAGAGAGAGAGAGAGAGAGAGAGAGAGAGACCCTAGAGTGGCCTTTTACTGTCCACGCATGACATGAAGGTTCTTTGGCAATGTTTTCTCTTTATTATTTAAGAGCAATACATCAGTAATGGAAAATGTGAAAAGTCCATCAATGAAAGACAACACCTCCTTCAACAAAACCGCCTCTTCTTCTCTCTCTCTCTCTCTGTTAGATATGCTCACACTTTCTCCCTCTATTCCTATCTGTCCCCCCTCGCTCCACCCCACAGCCTTCTCTCAGTTTATTTTGCCAACACCCCCAAAACTCACACCTCCGGGGAAGGTCTTCAGGCTTTGTGGAGCTGAACTTCCTGGTAGGCGATTTCACATTTTTTCCAGGTCGGGAAGCAGTCCCGCCGCCATTCGGAGGACTGAACTCTAAATGTTCCTGCCATAATTGTGCTAAACATTCCCATATGTGACTGTATTTGTTCTCTCTCTATTTTCAATTTGTGGAAATGGCACAAACATAACATGTTCAGGGGGTTATCTGTGACTTTCGAGTACGTTAAGAATGATGTCCCTCACTCTCTAGGCTCAGTCAGTCCTTCTTGTTCTGTGCTGCATGTTTTCTTGCAGGACTAATTGATCCCAGATGAGCGGTGAGTGAACTCGGTGCAGCTCCAGCAGAACCTGCTGAAGTTGGGTTTTTACTGGCACTGAAGTGCTGCTGTGTCAAGGGAACCACAGCTCAGCCTTAAACATGCTGCCAGTCCAGATGGTTATATAGTGAGGCTCGGAGCGCTCTATGCTCTTAACATGTGTGCTGCTCTCTGTACTCCTTCGCTGACCCAGAGTAACATCCTCTATGTGGCTCCTTTGTTTTGATGCAGCTTCACTTGAGAACCACAGCAGAAATTCAGTGGTTAGATGGAGGAAATAGCTTTTCATGACCTCTGTCTTTTCTGTGGTTCTTCTACTGTGATGTAGAAGATATAAAAATTAGTGCATCATATTAAAAATGAATGAGGAACTTGTGTTTTTACAGTGTAAAACCAAGCTTGCAGAGCGCATTTTTAGTCCCTTTCATTTTCCCCAAAGGCTGATTGGAAGAGGTCATGACCTTTGCATTTCGCCTCATATTAAATGTTTTAAATAAAGACATGATGTGTTTTAGAAGTAAATCATCCTGCACAGTTGAGAGTGATGCAGAAAGGAAGAGAGCGAATGATCCTGCTTCAGTTTTGGACTTTGCCATGTAACAGCTGCTAGAGTCGGACAGGAAATATGTGGGTTTTTGAATGAGCTTTCATCTGTGTATGCAACGCAGTTTGCATTTTAAAAGCTTAAATTGAAATATTTCAGTTTAGTTTATTCATACTTAAATAGCAATGCAGTGTAAATGAGTGGAAATGTAAGCTTTTCTCAGAGTTATGGGTGCAGTGCCTTGCTCAAGGGCAGTAATTCATTGAGAAAACAGGTCCTGACTGATTATAAAACAATTCATATTTACAACATTTAGATTTATAACATCCCAATGTTTCCTGTGGTAATTTCAGCTCCTTTGCATGTTTGTTTTAGACTTGGTTCTGTTAAAAGGACAGCAGGTCGTCTGGATTAAGTCCCAGAAATGTGTGTATGTGGGAGCCTTTGCTTATGTGTGTTTCAGTTTCCAGGCAAAGGTGTGTGTACATGTAAATGAAAAGAACAATATATGCCATACGTGTATATGTTTGGCCTGTGGACTTGAAGTCAAAGCGTCTTCTGTATGTCCATCTGGCAGTGTGTCCCATTTATTTTGCCATGTGGAACATTTCCTGTCCGACCAGCCGATTGTGATCTCTCATAACTAAAAATAACGTGGAAGAGGATATTTTTATAGCTTTCATGGTTTCCTTAAAGTCTATTGTTTATTTGTTTCGTGAGACAGATTTAGGTGGATTTCTGTGACGTCCAAAAGGGAGAATAAAGGAAACATGAAATGGCTTTGACCGCATGTTAATTAATATTCGTCTCCTCGTGTTTGAGTTTCCCAGAAATGTTGAGGCTGATTTTTCCAGGACAGGCAATGAGCTTTTTTGTAGTCTGGTGCTGCTTTTGTTTAACATACATGAAATATACAGTAAAGCCCAAAGGTTAAACATGTAGAAGACTTCACATGGAACCACACAGGAAGTAATTCACCAGGAACACAAGTGGAACAGAGTAGAAAGTTTAACTACTATACTAAGGTACAGCTTTAAGTAGAGGTTTGTGGTAGTTGTACTTTACATGAGTATTTCTATTTATTACTAATTTCTACTTTTTACAGAGGGAAATATTGTACTTTTTCATCCACTGCATTTACCTAATGCTAGTAGTTACTTTGCATGTTAAGACTTCAAATTCAAAATTCAACTGATTATCTTAGCCTTGTTATAGCATTTTAAATGCTACTCCAAGATTTTTTTTTTTTTTTTTTTTTTTTTTAACTTTAGAGTACTCTAGAGAGGCAAAATCTGTCTTCTGATGTAAAAGCATGAAAATCCCCCAAAATAGAGGTACAGGTGTAGGTCCAGTTTTAAAGTTTTTGTCTTCAAATTTTGGGAAGTTTCATAAAATCATTCCGAACCTCTCCAATAATGGAGATACAAGGTTGTTCGCTGTTGGATAAACAACCTTGTGACTCCAGTTTTGGAGAGTTTCCATTACTGATGCAATAAAACATTGCTGAATCATGTTAATGCATCAGGGACCAGTCAGTGAGTATTTCCACTTTAGGTACTTGTCAGTTTTACTGCTATTCTGCTTTTCACTTTTACCTAAGTAAAAATTTTGAATGCAGGGCCTTTACCATCAACGGAGTATTTTTCCACTGTGGTACTAGAATGTTACTAGTAAAGGGTTTGAGTACATCGTCCACCACTGCTAAATATGAGCGGCTTGAGAATGAAACCTTGTCTGAAATGGGATGAGCCTCCCAGCAGAGGAGCCCATCTGGTCCCCAGTTAAAGGACACATTCCCCTGGCAAGGCTGTTGGTAGAATTGGGTCTGATTCCATGGAATCCCAGACACATTCCAGAGGAAATGAACGGTGCTGTCGCCTGCGGGGGCGTGAAGACCTTCCCTGCCACGGTGTCTGTCTCCTCTGGGCTGTCTTTGATCCTCCTGTTTACTGAAGACTCCCCTAGGTTACTTCCTGTCCCCCAGGGCTCCAACCGGCGTCTCCCCATACACTCCATTTCCACCTCTGCCTTCAGTCTCTTTCGCTGACCACCCACTCCATCTTTGCTGAATCAAGTCTGTCTCCTCCCTTTTGACTCATTTCATGCCCACTCTTTTTCTCTCGGTCTCCATTTCTATCTATGGTACACACACTGGATGTAGCCTAATCCATGAGACTATTTTAATACAGTCCACCATTATTACATGCCTACTAGATATGTAGAAATATCTTATATTAGCTGTCAGTGACTTTCCTCTCTGATCCCTTTCATATATTATGTCTGTGGTTGCAGGCAATTCTGTCATTGTTTCGGTCTGCTAATAAAGCTTGAAGCCTGTGCTGAGACTAAGACATCAACTTTTCTCCTCCCTGTCTTGTTTTTGCTGCAGTGGTGCAAAGAGTTGACAGTGTGTCTGAAGGAATGTCAAATTATGGAGGAAAGATAATTGCTGTTGAAACTGACTTGAAAAAGCTTGGTAAGTTTTCTGCACGTATATATATGTGTCTATCAGTATTCAAATTTAAATTAATTTTAAATGAGTGTCATTTACAAATCTCTCTTCAGACGATCAAACAGGAGAGAAATCGGAGAATACCACCACAGAGATCCAGGCTTTTAAGAACAACATCTGGGCTCTGCAGAGGCAGCTGTCGGTGGTGGAGGAACGTATCAGCAGCGATCATGTTAAGCTGAGTCAGCTGCAGAATGTTGGCTTGGACATCCAGAGTAGTCAGGGCTCCATTCAGGGACTGCTGGATAGCAACACCGCTGCCTTGCGCTCTGTAAATGGCACCCTGCAGTCTTATGGCAGTATTATCGAAGGCTTACAGGACGACACAGCCAGGTTGCAGACAGAACTCAGCCAGCAGGTGAAACTCCAAAATCAGGCCCTGCTCAGCATCAGTAGTCTCAACCTCACCCAGGCCCAGCAGAGAGGCCTCATCGCTGCTCTACAACGCTCTGTGGATGACACCAGTCAGGCCATCCAGAAAATTCGCAACGACTTTCAGAGCCTTGAGCAGACAGCGCGACAGACACGCTCCGACGCTGAGTGGCTCAGAACTAAGGTGGAAAACCTGCAGACAATGGCCACTAATGCCTCTGCTCTTGCCAAGACCAACAACGACAGCCTGGAGGAGGTGGGATCGCAGCTTGCTTTCTTGGCCAGCCAGCTCCAGAACACCAGCAGCCTGGCGGAAACACATGATGAGACCCTGAGGGAGATTATGGACCAGCAGAGGGACTTCGGTAACCTCACATCCAGCAAGTTTGACCAACTAGAGGTACGGTTGGATGAATCAGAGAGGAGTATGGATCGTGTGACCGGTAACATCAGCTTCACTACACAGCTTCTGGGAGCCATCAATATTAACTTGAACGAGCTGCGTACTTGTTCCGACACGGTGGGTCAACACTCTGACTTCTTGCTGAACCTCAACAGCAGCGTATCAGATGTGAGGACAGATGCGACCACTCTGAGGTCCCAGCAGGAAGAGCTGGCAGCACGTCTGGACAAGGAGGTCACCAGCCTCTCCATTGTCATGGAGGAGATGAAGTTGGTGGACACTAAGCACTCACAACTAATAACCAACTTCACCATTTTAAAGGGTTAGCAATGCAGTGCTGTTAGAATGTCATGTTTTACATCTACAAATAAAAAATACTTGAAAAATACTTGCTCATTTTGGTTTTGCTTTATGTTTCAGGTCCACCTGGTCCCAGAGGACCAAGAGGGGACAGAGGACCTCTGGGACCAGCTGGGCAGACTGGCCAGAAGGGGGAGAAAGGGGACAAGGGTTTGCCAGGGTTTGATGGACTCCCAGGAGAGCAGGGATCACCAGGACCCCCAGGTCTGCCAGGGTTAAAAGGTCTGCCAGGCCCACGTGGCAGCACAGGACCTAAAGGCTCCCGAGGGTCAGGGGGCAGGGCAGGACCTGCAGGAACTAAAGGAGAGCCAGGCAGTGCCGGTCTACCTGGGAGAGATGGACAGCCTGGTCCACAGGGAGCACAGGGTCCACCAGGTATCCGAGGAGCAATGGGGCCAGCTGGGGAACAGGGGCCAAGGGGACCGGTGGGACCTGTGGGGCCACCGGGACCACCTGGACTACCAGGAGCCCCTGCTCGGACACCAGTGGCGCCTTTGAGCCCTGTGTCCATGCAGGACGATGCATCAGCTGCTACACTATGGGCACCAGGTAAGACTTAAAATAAACTACGAAAAATAAAAGCCTTATATGTCATCTAACATATTGTATATACAAAGAGACAAAATAATCAAATAAGGCAAATAAAAAGTCAAACTTTTTTTCCCATACTGCCTGATATTGAGTTCTTTAAATGAAACCAGTCATCATTTCCACAGGCTGCCCTGCTGAGTGGATAAACTTCAAAGACAAGTGCTACTTTTTCTCCAAAGATCTGCATATTTTTGATGATGCAAAGACAACGTGTGAATCAGTGTCTGCTTCACTGCTGATCATCAGCGATATGGAGGAACAGGTGACAAACTGTGCTGAACACTGGAATTTCTTTGTTCTTTAGCAAAGAATGAAATCAGCTTCTCCCTCTGGATGTAAAGCATGTAACTGCTCTGTAACGTTTGTTTCTGTCCTTATATGACCTCAGAAATGGCTGAGGAAACAGACCTCTGGAAAGGGCTACTTCTGGATTGGTCTGACGGACCGGGAGGAGGAGAATGTGTGGCGTTGGCTCGATGGGACTGAACCTGCCTTCTCGTCAGTACTAATCCAAAACACACTTCACTCATAAGGCACATTTTTCTAATGTTGTTCTTGGGTTGAGGAGTGGTGCAAAATAGTGTTATAATTACTTTAAAATGTGCAGGAGTATCACTTACACACATAGTGGTAGTTTAGATAAACACTCAAATAAACTTTCAGATTCCTGTGAAAATGTCAGCTTTCTGATTGTTGAGCTACATGTAAAACTCTTTTACATAGCACATGCCTGATTTCTTGCCACATGCACTGCAGTTATCCAGCAGATGTTTGGTTAAGACCCTGTAAATCTGACATATGATCGCCCCCTGTTGTCTACCTGCAGAAAGTGGAAGCCTGGCCAGCCTGACAACTGGGGTCATGGGCATGAAATTGGAGAAAACTGTGCAGGTCTCATCCATGACGGATTATGGAATGATTTCTTCTGTGAAGATCTCATAAACTACATCTGTGAGAAGGACATGGAGATCTGTACGTGTCTGTTTTTGTATTCCTCTTCCTGTCTAAACTCCCACGTTTTCATCAGAGGGTTACTCATGTCACTCTACGTTGTTTTCCGCAGCCTGGAGCTCTCCCGGATCGTAGCGACGTCCTGGCTTTGAGCTTGCAGTGAGCAGCTAGACTTCACCCATGTGTCGCGGGTCCACTAACGCAGCACATGGACAGTTCATATGGAGAGAGATAAGGGACGGTGCTGAAATGAGCCCAGGGCTGCATCAGCAAACCTCTTTCCACTGCTGAGCAGATGCTGTTCTTCTCCAAAGTGAACCCGGTCCAACATTACCAACAAGTGCAATACAGCAGGGCAATCAAAGGCTGAGGAGAATCTGTTTTTTTTTTTTAAATCACCAAATCATCAATTGATTTATATAAATATTTTTATGGTTATTAGAAATCCATTTTATGACTTTATTCCATGTACGAGTGAATATCTGAATGTATATTTCATTATACAAGTTTTGGAGGAAAATTCTAAATTCTCTGAAGCCAAATAGACTTACTGTAGCTTTTCATAACCTCTAACTGTCCTTAATGGAACATACGGTGATTTTGTATGTTTCAGCCCAGTAAAAACATATGCATACATATTACGTTACTGACAACCATTTTCTAAAACATACTTCTTTTGAAGCAATGTATCTTAAAATTGTTTTTCCTACCTTCCAGAGTGCCATTGGTTTCAGTTTATTTCAGTATGATATTAAAATTAAATTAAATTGTTTTTGGAAGTTACCTAATTTAACTGATCCAACATGTAGCTACATGGAAGAAAATGTATGTCTCTGCCGGGGAATGTATTCCCAGGAGAAAACTGTCTTTACAGAGAAATAACACGACTGTGCTTTCTACAATTGTGCATAAGTGCTAGCAGGCAAAACATTTAATTTTTAGGTGGGTGTATTACCTGAACATTTGATTTTAAAAGATTAGGTGATTTGGCAAATTTCAAAAAAACTAAAATACGGTTTTGAAAATGCTTTGCATTAACATAATGTGTATACGGGCCGTATTTATTGGGCTCAAACATGCAAAATCCTTGATATGACCCTTTAAATGATCGTGAAAGATGCAAAATGATGTGCAAAAAGCATGTCGCTGATATGCTATTTTCGAGGAGCCTATCTAACCTCATGAATGTCTATATAGCATTTTCATTTATACGAGTCAGAATAAATGAACTATTAACACATATGTAAAATGTCAGTTTTAGTTAAGTGGAAGTTTACAGCGTAATATGTCATGTATGGTACTTTGTGGTCACAGAAATTATTTACTTTTACAGATATATGTTTATTAAGAATCTACCTACAAATATCAAATGTGCCATTTTCTGCACTCAGGTAAATAAGGTTTCAGAGAGATAGAGATCACCTTTTTGAAAGAAGAAAACTCAAATAAATGAGTAAAACCCGGGAGTTATTTGTACATATGGGCTTATTTCCACATTTTTTATATTAACATGTAAAAGCAGGTAAACAGATGATAGTTAAAGTTCATGACAACCTCTCCACAGTACTGTAGAATTTAGTTTATTCATTTTGCATAAAAGATATTTTCACATTTCTATTGTTATGCTTGAAAAATAACTTGTCCAGTGATTTGTGACATTGACTTTTACTGTTGCTTTACTTTAGCCCAGACTATAAGCAATGACGCTGATTCCTTTTAAGAGAACCATCGGCTGTGTTTATTGGCTGACGTTACTTAAGTCATCATTTCACATCCTGTTTTCCTTCTTCAGTTCAACTCCAATCACAGTCACTCCTTCAGTTGCATGGAAGATTGAAATGATCTTACAATAGCACCTTTATTCAGAGGGAATCTAACTACCATCACATCAACATGGACACTAGATTGTACAAGATAAAAACAGCGCTCACATAAATTTGACCTTACTAGCTAAATCTATAGGCTGTCATCTATAGATTTGGCTGAAACATACAGAAAGTTACTGTTTTTTTGAAGACTCAAATCTGTTTAAGTTAATTTGACACGGAAAGCATCAAAGCAACATAAAAAGGCCACAGAAGCTGAGCCAAGCAGCAAAATATTAAGTTTGAGCTTTGGACTACATTCATTTCAAAGACAGTCAGATATACCTACCGCCATCTTGGTGATACAGCATGTGAATAAGTTATCTTTAAGAAATAGAATAAGCTTGTAGTAAACTGTTTCACATTGCATCATTTACACATAAGGTATAATAAACATCCAAAAATGAAGCAGCATAGTGTCTAAATGCACATTTATTGTTGAGGTATAATAGAATTTTGTTACCTTTTGAAATGTTGCCTTGTACAGCCACACACTTTAGGTAAAAAATTGCCTAGATTTACAAAATAAAGGCCAATTAGGTGGATTTGGGATTTTGGTTTGGTACAACTACAGGGATGCAAATATCATTCTTCCTCCCAAATTTCATTTCACCTTTCCTTTAAAGCATCTTATTTCCCTCCATCTCGCACAGACTGTGGGTTCAGGGCTTAAATGTGATTGGTGTTTTCTCTCAGGCTGCGGTACTTCAGTGCAACAAGGTGCAGAAAGGTTGGTGGGTGGAAGCCATGCTGCACAATGCCTGGCTTCCCTCTGGAGATCCAGCAATCCCGGGATTGTAAACATGTGAATAAATACTCAGGATAAGTTGCTCAGTAGTGCTGTACTCCCATGCTTTTATGATTTCCTGCTGTGTTTATTCCCATTTGTTAAAGTCCTGTTGCATTTGGTGGCTTTTAGCTCTTTTCCGAGGTCATCATCTGTGGCCCTCCCGGTCCCGTGCAATGAAGGATGTAGTGGCTGGTGGTGCTTAAGATGGCATGAAGGTGAAGCAGGGGAGGTGAGGGTGACGTGGAGGCTGGCTGGCTCAAACAACAGCGTGAGGTGGTGCTCGTCTAGTCGTCCTTCTCCACTATGACCTCCCCGTGAAGCACCCTCCTCCTCTGTCGCAGCATGTGGAAGTAAAGCTGAGGAAACACTGAAGGAACAGAAGAAGAAACACTGTCTGTACCATCAGATTTAAAAAAAAAAAAAGCTTCAGGAATGTTTTTGTATTATTGCATTATATTGTAGGAATGATCATATCGTTTCCACTCCTTTATGACAATGATAATTATAAGTTTTGTCTTTTTGTCCAGGTCCAGGGATTAGGCGGTGCAGTGGTATGTAATTATTCATACTGACTTGTACACTTGGGTGCTTAAGGATTTATTACTTCCTCTGTCACTCCTCTATCAAATATCCCTCTGGTGTCACACTTCTGGAGTGTCCACCTCCTTCCCGATCAGCACAGTGCCAATCTGTGTGAGAAGCAGGTTTCGGGGCAGGATTTGCTTGAATGTTGTCCACATGGGCTTAAGATGAGGTGATTCAGCTCTTTTCTGTGCTGTTTTAGGCTTGTTAACTTGGCTGTAATTGGTCCAAATATTACATGGCTGGCTGGTTACATCACTGATGAGGAGCCAATGGGCAGAGCTCAGTCAAACTATTCAGACCATTATGACCAGGTACCAGCAGTACAAAAGACAAAGTTCTCCATTCACAAAGAACACCGAAAGAACCTGAATCACTGCATCTTGAGCCTTGCAAGACATCTTTTTGCCCTGAAATTTCTACTTGAGGTATGCAGTGGGAGGTATGCGGTGGCCTTTACTCTGCTGTTGGAGCAACATGTCTAAACTTTGCATTTGTCAAATAAACACAGAAAATTCTCCATCCTCCTTCCTATTCCAATTTAGAAGACAAATATACGTCTCCTTTTCTATCTTCTTTGGCTTGTTTATTTGCTAAAGCCACTGCCAAATCCCCTCTTTATCAATTCCTAGCCTTTTTCACCACTGCCTCATCAGCATGGAAGGGCACAAAAAGAACTCCAGTTCTTAAGGACTATGCTGCATGCAGTGTTCTAGGATGTGTTCAATAGCATGTTCGTTTGTATGTGTTTTTAGTTATACCGTGTCTTTTAATCTGTACCAAAACTTCTTTCTTAAAACAATTTAGCATCTCATGCTGATGATCAGACATCTCAAGTCTCATGCTTTCATTATCAAATAATTGGATGTCTCAATTATACTCACAATTAATTTGAAAAATAATGTCAAATGGCAGGTGAACTGATTGTTCCTTACATGGGATGTAGGACAGCATGACGATGATGAGGCAGTAGTAGTAGTCGAACGACACGTTATACTTGTTGGGGAGCCTCACTGAGTACATTGCAGATCTGCGTACGTATGGCAGAGCAGCATAAATAGTTAGCAGTTCTCCAACTACTCCAATGGGGTACAAGATGATGAAGAGGTTGTATCTGGGACAGAAAAGAGAAGGATGTCTTAAAACTTAGCAGTGTGCTCTCACATATTCAAAATTATATTCCTGCAAACACAGTCCAGTTATGGTTAGGAGATCACACACACGGACACATGGCTATCTATTGAGAACCATGGATTCAACAGGCAAGATAGGAAGCATTTCCCAGAGAATGCCACATGGTTGATTCTTAGATTGATGAATGCTTTTTTTCTTAACTTTCACAGAACGATTGGTCTCAGTTCACAGAAGTATGTCATATCAGAGCAGTTCTTTGAATAGGTAAAAGATAAAGAAGACAGGAAGGTAAATCCATGGTACTGACTGGAAGGTCAAGGACAAACTCAAAAAGAGACAAACTTGTTAAAGTAGTAACAAGGGTAGTACATCTTTTCGTCATGTTTTATATTTAATGTGACCAAAACTGAGCAAAGCAGCAAAGCCAGGCAGTAAGGAGTGCTGAAGAGGGAAGATGACTAGAGCTTTGACAGGCCGCTGGGATTCCCCAGTGAGAAGAGATTTGATTTGGCAGATGCTGCAGCGGGCAAACCTGCAGGATCACGTTCTAGCTGCAATGTGGGCCTCGCACAAGAGCGAGCCACAGAATCACAACACTAAATAGTTGATTCCACTGTGACAAGTGATGTGTTTTGATGACTTGGCGTACTGACATTTCAGTCTCGTGTATAATAACCCTAACCCCCAGGTCACAATTCATTGCAAGACTTAGAAACATCAATGAGTAGAGCTTAGTGGGAACAAATGCTTAATCTCATTCAGCAGAAAATAATTAAAGTAATTAAAACTATTAATCATATGTTTCAGCAGCTCAATAAACACTCTGAAAGCTATGTGGTTTATTTTAGTGAGCTTTGTAAAACTCTTATGCAACTAAAATTTACTCATCTTTCACAAACTGTCATAATTTTGTCTTCTACTGTTTAGGATAGCGTGACTCCTTTATGAAAATGTGATCTCTCCAGTATGGTGTATGCCATCACTCAGGGCTACAGGGATCCTGTATTTAGTCAAGACCACAGCAAAGGCTCAGGGGAGCGTCTCGGCAGATGTGAGAGAAATGTTGGGGGAACATTCCATGACCAAAACAGATGGTCTTAAAAACAGGAGCAGCTGAACATGAGCCCCTCTCCGGGGGCCTGGCATCTCCTCCATGCTTAAAGAAAGACCTGAAGGGAGGGAGGGGGGANCCTCTCCGGGGGCCTGGCATCTCCTCCATGCTTAAAGAAAGACCTGAAGGGAGGGAGGGGGGAAGGGAGACTGGTAACATTCAATCCTGAGAAACATCAAAGCCAAGGTATATAAAACAAAAGGCGAAATTGTTCAAAGATAAATGGCCGCTTGAAGTGCACTTGATGGTGGCAGAACCAAATATTTTGTTGGGTAGGCTTTGTCAGCGTAAATCCTCAGAAAGAGCAACGTCTCTTGTAATAAACAGGTTGATGTAAAATGTAAAACTCATTATTCTGGGAGCTAGCTGTCCCTGCTCATAAGATGCCAATCTTGTGTGTTGGATGCCGATCAATGTGTACAGCTGACGCTCCTTATGACGACTCCAGTTTCAGCTGAGCTACTGTAGCAGAGAGATATAAAAGACCCAAGTGCCACGTCATAATCATGTCACGTTACAGCAACGAGATTTGATCATCACTGAGGGTTCTATGACATCTTATTGTACATGACTCAGGTACCAAATCCCTATTTTTAAAGAATTAAAGTATTTTAAAGAATTAAACTTAGAGAGTAGAGACTCAGATGGAACATAAAGGCTGTAAAACAATGATAAAGTTGATGTTATGGTACACATCACTATAAGCAACATTTTATTCTACTTTATAGTTTAAAACATTTTGTTTAAACATCAGCATGTGCCCTTTAACAGTCTTTTCTGTATTGCCAGAGCACACCGTTAGCCATTAGCTCACCCAGCATCAACAGAGAATGGCTAATGAGGTGCTAATCAATAAACACACACATGCTTCTCCTCTGGGTGATACTTAACACACACACGGCTGGAATACTTCCTGATGTAAAATCAGAGTAAGACAGGGAGGAAACATGCCAGGTGTGAAATCACCAATGCACGCCAACATGCTCAGACAAAATCATTTCAATTCATGCGTAATGGCATCTCCACCTGGCCCATTTGATGAAGTACGGCAGGTGGTTGAGCAGGTTGAATGTGTAGTAGGAATATCGGGTAATCTCTGTCACCGTCCACACAACCAGGAATAGGATTACGCTTTCTTCATTCTGGATCTTCCAATAAGTCAAAAAAGGAAATTGAGTCGAAACTTACAAATACAAGTACTGTGTAAGCAATTTTGCGATTTAACGCAGAGATTTTCTTCATTTTCATGAATCAAATCAAATCAAGGAATCTTTGAAGATTTTCAGTTTATTGTTACAATTCCCATTCTTATACATTCTGTCATTGAAACACAGTAGCACTGATTGAAACAACAGTTTAAGAGTCAGCGTTCATCGTTAATAGTCACCTGTCTGATGCCGTTGGTGACGAACCAAACCATGAAAATCCGTGAGCACACTTGAACCCCAGTTACTATTACAGAAGTCCTCACAATTCCTGCAGTAAAGTAGGAAAAACAACATTAAATATCTGCATACTTGTGAAAAAAATGTGCTAAAATGTGTAAGAGTTACATAAATCATCCACATACCAATGGCACAATGTCCCACCTGTGGACAACATACATAAAATTAGTTAATCTAGTTCATCTGAATGTCAGCCTTTCAGCCTCCACCTCATGCTTTTACCCTTAAGACAGCATGATTAAGTGCAGCCATGAGAGTGACAGCAAACAATATTCTACTGAGTCTTACCTCAACTAATGCAAAGGTCTGGAAAAACTTGAGTGTCCTTGCTATACTTCTGTACAGACCCTTGTGTGTGCCTTTCTGGATGTAGAAGCGCATCATTGCCAAAGCCAAAACCAGCCACCTGCAGAATAACGGGCAGTATTACATCGTGGAGTGTTAACAGTTTATGCCACAAGATACTGGATGAGAGTGCAGATTATACGATATAGATCCTGTGTTAAAACTTTAAACATAGTATACCATATCACAGCCAAAGCTGGCGAGATGCTTTTATGGACGTAAAAATGAACACCTCATCATGTTATTTAAGCTTATATGTACCTTCACAACCTGAAATGCCCTCGATGCCCTGCTGAAAGGGCATGGAGCATTATCACATTGTAGAGGTATAAACAATTTTATAGTAAATCAATAATATATTGTGACTGTAGCTCATATTTGACAAAAGATGTGGCCTTTTAATATTTAGTCTTATGCAAGTCAAGTCAAGTTTATTCTGTAGCCTAACATCACTTACACTGTATGCCTATCTTAAAGGTGATATGCCTAATTGATACAGGAAATGTGCAAAGGTAAGAATTCACCTCAGGCCTGTGTCAAAGGTCAGTTTTTGGCTTAGGAGCAGCCAGATGTTGTGTTTTACATTCTCCTACTGTATATGCAGCATGTCAAAAGAAAACAAAATATGTCATTGATGTGCAGAGTGGCAGTGAAGTTTTAAGCTCCCTGCAGTGCTACTAAAGTTGTGATTACATGGATGCATCCTTAGACATGGTAGTTAAATTTCAAGACTTTTGTTAGATATATGACCTTTCTCTTTGACAAAAGAGAAGTCTAGTAAGAACATAAGGCAAAGAGATTTATCAGACATCAAACCCTCACAACTACTGTGTAGTGTTAGGTTAGTCACGCCTTTCCAAAACTTCCAATCCAAATTTCAGATGTTTTGTTCTTTAATTGTCTCCCCTAATTCATCTACGTCTCTCCTTCGTGACAACAAACTGGGAGATGTTAAACAGATCATAGTTTCACATGGATCACAGATAATATTTCATAACAATAGTAATCATTCCTTGCACTTTGTTATCTACAGACTGATATATAGGAGACTAACATCAAGCAACCAATTCAACTAGTACAATCCACCCAATGCAAAAATAATCTGCTTACTTATTACCTGAAAATGTCCAAGTTAAACCAACAAGCCTATCAGGACTTGTGATACTGAATGACATACAACTAAAATGAGACCCATATTTAATCAGAAATGCTTTAAACAAGCCGTGTATCTCTCTTAGACTTAAATCAGCAACACTAGTTATAGATAAACTGATTTAGCAGGAGTAGATATCTTTCAGACTATACCTAAAAAGACCATCCGGTACTTACAATTCAATTCAAAATTCAGCTGTGAGAGTTGACCAAAACCAAAAGGACAGCCCACATCACCCCAGTGTTTAAGTCCCTACACTGGCTGTACTGACCATAGAATTGATTTTAAAGTTTTATTACTTATTTATAAATCTCTACATGGAACTGACTCAAGATATATTACTGATACTAGAGCAATATAGCCCTACGAGACTTCTTAGATTGATGGGAAGTGGACTGCTTGTGGTGCCCTGGCCTAAAACACAAAAAGGGGAAGCAGCTTTTAGTTATTATG
This sequence comes from Lucifuga dentata, assembly GCA_014773175.1. NCBI lineage: Eukaryota > Metazoa > Chordata > Actinopteri > Ophidiiformes > Bythitidae > Lucifuga > Lucifuga dentata. Next base: position 348,444 of record VXCM01000046.1, on the reverse strand, counting down.
CAGCACAGTGCTGGAACCAATTCCCCGATGATCTCTGCCTCAGCCATTACAATTTTTAAATCTAGTCTGAAAACTTTATTGTTCTTGAGTACTTTTTTGTATTATTATTACTTTTAAATTTTTTTTGATGTTTTTAACTTTTTTTTTGTGTCATTTTTCATTTTCTTGTACAGCACCTCTGTGTATGAAACGTGAAATACTATCTCAAAACAGAGATTTACAGGCTAACCTGTTGTATATTTAACACTTTACTAGGTCAGTGTTTGCATGGGATGCTTTAAATTTGGGCTCTGCACTGTGGAAACAAACATCATTAACATGCTATGTCATGCTGCATAGTGTAGTTGATGTCCACATGAAGGATGGTAATAACGGGTCATACTAGATCAACTGGCACTGTGAATTTAGATGACAAAACTGAGTTGGATTTACAACATTTTAAGATAATGATATGTTAGACTGCTGCTGCCTACTTTTGGTCTGTCTGTGCATATATTGATCTCTTGTACCAATAATCACCTGCTGGCATTGATTATTGACATTGTATCGGTACACAAATGAGCCTCAGTGATGATTTTATAATATTCTAACTGGACAGAGATTAATCTGGGAGTGAAGGTTTAATGAATAGCAGCCAGTGCGCTCATGTGCCAAATTGGATGTCATTATTGATCCACTCTCTGATCTTAGAGTGTATATAATTTCAGAGATAAAGTGACAGCTCCTATTGATTTGTTTATTACACCAGCATGACATTAAATCGGTGCGCTCTCCTCGCAATGCACAAATGTAAGTTGTTATTAAAAAATCTGCCCATTGAGCATTTCACAGTCCCAGACCTGAGCTCCAGTGTCAGCGCTCTCCGGCTATACTTATCCCTGCAACTGTCGGAGCCTGCGGGCCTTGACGCTGACACCGTGCAGGCGACCGTATTTGGACACGGCTGCACCGCCTGCGCCGTTACTTCAGCCATAAACCATTCATTCATTTATACCAACCAGATAAATAATCGCGTTTTATAAGCATGGATAAAAAACTTCACTTCAGTTTGCCTTCAATATCAGCGGTCAAATCCTGCGAGTTGATCCGGGCAAACATGACACAGACTCAGTCCTATAAACAGCAACACACGTTACAGTTTTGCGGGAGCGGCGGGTTCGTTTTCAGGGTTTAATGTTGGAGGAAGACGGGCGCAGATTAAGGCACGTACCCGGCTGTCATGGCGATGTTGTAGAAGGTGAGCCATGCCGTAGCGAGGGTACTTTTCNGGCACGTACCCGGCTGTCATGGCGATGTTGTAGAAGGTGAGCCATGCCGTAGCGAGGGTACTTTTCGTCCTCTTCTTGTTGTTGTTTTCCTTCTCCTCAACCGAGCCGTCCTCCTCGCTGGACGCCATGGTACCGGGGGCAGGGTGGGGGGGTCAGGAAGGGAGCTGACAGCTGGGAGGGGAGCAGCGGGGTCATCCATCCATCTATCCGCCCACGGCGCTCCTCTCTCGCGGGACTATTGCTGCAACAAGTGCGTGGCCTGCCGGTGGGTCAGTTCTTATACACCTAAAGTAACAGCGACTGTAGCTGGATATCAAAACTGCTGCCTACTTATTTACAAACAGGGCCGTGGGAAAAGTGGGCCCCTGATATAAAATGACTCAGGGCCCCTTTTTCCTTAAAGGACCATACCGGCCATTTTGCATGTTTGAGTCTAATATATTCAATTTTCATACATGTANTTAAAGGACCATACCGGCCATTTTGCATGTTTGAGTCTAATATATTCAATTTTCATACATGTAACGAGCTGGCAATCATTTCCCAAAGCATACTGCTGAAAGGGTGAATTTAAAAAATTCCTACCTTCCAGACCGCCATTGGTTTCACTTCATTCTATTAAAATCAACTTGTTGATACTTGAAAAGTTCTTGGGATAGGCAATCCATCATCACGAACAAGNTCTATTAAAATCAACTTGTTGATACTTGAAAAGTTCTTGGGATAGGCAATCCATCATCACGAACAAGGTTATTTTTTTTTCGAAGTTACATCATTTTAGCGTTTAAGTGCAATAAAAAGCACGGAATGATCTGAAAATGCTTCCTGTTGTCAGTTCTTCAGCACTTGAATGCACCACTGGGAAGCATTTTCAGATCACTCCAGGCTTTTCATTGCGCTTAAACGCTAAAATGGTGTAATTTAGTAGTTTCGGGAAAAAAATAAAACCTGAATATATGTCTTCTTCACAGTGATGGATTGTTTCAAGTATCAACAAGTTGATTTTAATAGTGTATACCAGAATGAACTGAAACCAATGGGCTGTCTGGAAGGTAGGGGGAAAAAAAATTAATTCACCGTTCCAGTATTATGCTTTGGGAAATGATTGTCAATAACCTTATGTTAATGAAAATTGAATATATTAGGCTCAACCATGCAAAATGGCCGGTATGATCCTTTAAGCTACTACTTGCATACTTGTTACTGATAACATGTTGTGTTGTGTTGATTCAGGAGAGCTGAACCTGAGTTTTCTTGAGTTCATGAGTCTTTCTCTTCAAGGCTCATAGATACAGCTTTAGCAGTCCCTCATTTGTTAGACAAATCAAATTCCAGCCCCTTGATCCAACCCAGTGTTTTCTATCTAACTGGAGCATTACCATCCATAAATCCTGCCCTCTGACCATAACTGAAAATTATTCTCTTTATCAAACACTTCATGGATCTTTGCTATGGTGGTTGTAGGTGTCTCATGTTTTGAAGGCCTACAAACCCAGTGTTATATGACTGGTTAGAGTAGCTGTGTTTCTGGTAAAGAGCTCCAGGCATAAAGTAAAGTGTCTAATTCATGTTCAAGTATTAATCTGTGCAAGACTGAGTTCTGCCCTCATGGAGGCACTGCCTGAGAAACTGCATCAATGCAGAATCTAAAATTAGCTCTTCTCGTGGTGTCCAGTAGAAATGTGTGTAAACTAAAGACAGCACCAAATATAGTGCAGATCAACTAATCCTGATCCAGTTACTTGATCAAGTGTTCGGGTGTCTGAGGTTGGTGACTGCACAATGACCAACTGTTTCAGTTTTTGGGCTCCAGACTAAACAAGTTAGCAGCACATTTGCACTTTATCATTAGCTTGAGTTGTATAAACATATGGGATCAGAAATATAAGTTGTCTAAATGGTGAATGAGCTGCAGAAACCATTGATAAAACCTATGTTATTCACCATTTCAGATGATTTTGTAGTTACTTTGAGTCTTGTGTTCTTACATTCAGGGCACCAGCACCTGTATCTGGAGGCACATCAATGACATTCTCTTCAAGCACTCAATTAATTCATGTATATTCCAGAGATGAATATATTGCACAGAAATTGATATTCATCACATCCCTCTGTAGCTACAGCAGCTACCAACATGGAACACTTGATACATTTTGCCACTAGATGGTGATGTATGAACGTGGGTGGAGATGCAATTCATAATTTGATTTTCAGCCACTTGCCCTCCTTGAATGGGATGTTTTACTTATTTGTATTGTAAAGATCCCTGAAGTTTCCTACTTTCGGGACTAACCTATTACATCTATCATTGATCACTGATCTATCATTTTCATTTGCAATTTCAGTTTCAAAAACATCCAAACTACTTAATCTGCTATTGATTTAAGTGCCATTTTTGGCACTTAAATCATCCCTTTAATGCCCACAGTACATACACATCCTTCACCACTAGACAAATTTTGTTTGTATCCTGTATAATAAGAGTAAAGGGTCAGTCATGTCACAGTCACACCAAAGTATACAATACTGAGTGCAGTGTAAGCAGTTGGTTGAGCAGAGAGCCGGGGCTATGGTGTGTGGAAAATGCTAGTGGAGGCAGACAATGAGCTGGTCCGAGGCCTGAACAGCCCTCACAGGGACAGCAGCCCCCCATCTCCATCGCGTCTATTTTGTTTTTTGATTGCCCGAGCTCAGGGGCTGCCGCAGCATGGGCTCGGGGAGCATGCTGAAGTTTGCTGTGTGTGAGGTGCTACAGTTTGCAGGCCTGTGTGTGCCACTCTTCATCGTCATGCAGAGGTTCGCTGTCATTGTGGCAAAGGTCAAAACTTCAGCACAGCCCCCTGGTGATGGCAGCACAGCCTACTGGTTGATCGTAGCCTCCTCTGTTGCCTATGTCACCTCCACTGCCCTGCTGATCTGGGTACCCCTGAAGTACATGGTCTTCATGAAGAAGAAGCTCTTCATTGGCAGGAAGAAGTGATGAGTTTCTCAGTTTCTCCTGTCTTTCTGATGTCAGGAGCATAAGGAGCCAGCCTGGGAGGTCCAACACTATTCTTAGCTGTGCTGATGCTGAACCTGTCACTACTGACCAGTGAGGTCATCTGTAGATTGAGACCTGGTCTGGGTCTGAAGAGGTCTTTAGCTGCATATAGCTGGTGCATACCATGATTTAACAACTCCTGGAACTCCTCTTTCCTTAAACTTTTCCTCTTTTTCTTCCTCTTTGCATCAGGAGGCCTGTGACCCTCGTATATGTGATCCTCTCCACATTACCCAGCTTTGCTTTTCTCATCGCCAGCTCAGAGGTAATACACATAATACACTTTATATCTGGCCTTACAAGATTTACCCAAAAATTGTAGTTCCTTTATGTTTTATGTATCTTAACCCAAACAAGTTATGTGGAACTGTCAAAAACATCCAGATAGAACTTAACAATACCAAGGCATTTAGGAATTGTTTTAGGTGAGTAGTATCACAGTGTGAGGCCTCTGAGTGGAACAAAGGTGATGACTGGTGAGGAACCCTATGGTTCTCAGGGGAGGAATATCCATCCTTATGGATAAGGAGCTACTGATAAGCAGCTTGGTTCCTCTTCCTGTCCAAGCGGCCCTTGTCAAATCATCTGTCCATCAGGCACATTTTCACTTCCTCCCTGGCTCAAGCCCAGGTCGTATTTGCTGTTTTATGCAGCACTTTCTAAAGCCTGAGCTGACCTTTGGCCTATGTTATCTGGTGTCTTTTACATAAGAGCCATAAATTTTGCCTAGATGACCTCCTATTCTCCTTTGTTCTGTGTCCTGTTGGACACAGAACAAAGTCCTGACTCAAGCAAATACCAGAGCTGCAAGTGATTTAGCCTACAAACCCAGTGCCAGAGCAGATCAGAAATGTAGACTACATCATGTACATGCTTGGTGCTAAAGTGCACGATTGCTTAGATAAACTGAAGTCTTCTAATTCCTGTGAAAATGATGATTTTCCTGATTGTTTGCCCACCACAGGTACAAGTAAATAACAACATGAAGCACGATACGTTCACAGAGCTTCCTGTGTCATTAGTCCTCTTCTCTCTTGTCTGTATTGACATCGTAGAAAGGATACGGCAGTGCAGACTGACTGGACAGGGTGAGCGCTGCTTTCAGAACACGTTACACAACACATTCTACAAACAGTATGACCCCAAACTTTCCTCTGCCAAATTCTATAGTGAATACCAACTTTTGACTGCAGGTGCTTGTAAATCTGTACCCTGTAGATCCAGCCAATCATTTTTTGCTTCATTTACTCAAAGCTTTTGACTTTGTTCTTTGGGTTTGTGCCCAAAGTTGACTTGAAAAATACTGATGCAGCTGAGGAAATGAGCAGGAAATTTGTAAGCCCAGCTTGCTTCTCTTCCCAGAATGCTGAATTGACAGAACTGCTGCAGTGTTTTCCTAAAGAAATGCAATGTCAGTTTTGAGTAAATCCCTGAATTTCTTGGAATTATTTCTGAAAATCAAGCCCATTCAGGAATTTTAATTTGAGCTGTATCATGATGTTGTGGCTCATTAATCATTGCAGTTTAAGGATCACAGAAAGCTCTATGATGTTTTTTTTTCCAACCATTCTTGTGGCAGAATAATGATTAAGAATGCTGCCTTTCCAGCTAATGGAATGGAGAGAGATGCTGACATCCCCTCTACTGTCCTCACACATGTGGAACCAGTAACACCAGTAACACCTATCACACCTGCTGTGCTGGGGTCAGCTGTGCCCAGGCAAGCTGTGGCCACTCCTGTTCCACCTGCAGCAGGCCAGATCAACAACAGGATCCAGAACGGGGCAGGGGCTCAACCAGAGACCAATGGGACGGTCCCCGGGAGACCATTTAGCATCTCTGGGCTGAACTCACAATCTATGAGCACCACAACTTACCCCATGTCTCCATACACCTACACGGGTCCTCTGCGTTTCCTGTGTGCCAGTGATGCCCGAGCTGAAGTGTTTGTGGACGGCTTTATGTTCTGGATGGATACGGTGGAGATGGTGAGAGTGGCAGGACATCCCCTAGTCTACTTCTCAGGCTGGGTGTTCCCCATCTATATCTTCAGCTACCTGTCTTGCCTGCGTGTGGTGGTGATGCCACACAGTCCCCTGCTTTCCTCACTAGGAGTGGCCCTGCAGGACTTGCCCTTCTTCTTTGTGCGTGTTGGCCTCATCACCTTCTTTGGCTTTGTCACACCCATCCTTTACCTGATAAAGAACCTTCTAGTCTGTCTGGCCTTTGTCTATTTTAACTTCATGACCAAGCTGAGGGTCTTTAACACAGAGAGGATGTTCTTTTAGACCAACCCTTCAAAAAAGAGCTCTATATTTTATTTCCATAAGGTACATTAACTATCACATAACTATGTGTTGTGTTCATTGCCTTGTTGTTCAAATTTTTTTTTTTTTTTTNTAAATTTTTTTTTTTTTTTTACTCTGTAAACATGTACCCTCACCAAGATGGCACTTTGAGAATGTACCTGTGATGTCACTTTGTAAAAGTTTATATCAGATTTTTAAAAATAATGTTAAGTGCTGTGAATATGTAAAGAATAAATGTATGTTGTTATTTTAGGGTTTTCTTTAAGTTATATTCACAAAGTGTGAGTTTGTACTATTGATGAATTTATTTTGGTAAAACTATTAAGGAATAAAAGTCAAAAATATATGATTTAAAGTTAGTATGTGTGATTTAGCATGTATAGAATACCCAGAAATGGAAATAAATGCACATTTTCTGTATTTGATCATTTTAATGTCCATTCAAATATAATCTTGAGAAGGAAAATATAGAAATTCATGAATTTGTCTTCCCAGAAAAAATTGTCTTGTGATTTTATGGAAAATATTCTTGTCAGTGTTTATTGGGATTGTGTCAGAGAGGCTGGAGTTCGGTAATTTTGAGTCCAACGGAATTTAAATTAGAATGTGCAGTAACACATTGTAATATACAAAAAGCAGAAGACTTATGAATGTTTAAGATACGCTTATTAAGCAACAGTTGAGCATCAGTCTCTAATTAGTAAAAGAAAATTTATGTTGCTGTAACTGTTGATTTATTATTGATCCAATCTCTTTTTACCCTGAAAGCTGTAGAAAACATTTAAGTGGCGAGAAGCCTCAGGCTGACGTGGGCGTTTGTTGGTCCACTGGAGGTGGAATAATGCTTTCACAGAGGAGCAGACCTCAACAGATCTCTTTTGTAAGCGATCACCAAAGCTGTTCCACAGCTTCATTTCTATTTTCTACTTCCACCCCGTTCATATCAGTCAGTATTCCTTTAGCTCTGATTTATTAATAATAAATAATGTGTCTTTGCACCTTATGTCTTTTAATTGTTAAAGTAGCCTTGTCTATTCCATAATTTTTCACATTAATCAAATACAAAGCAAGTAAAACATAAACAGAAAAGTAAAATGATTATATTAAACCATGCAATAAGCCCACAAATATGTTTTGATTTGTGCAGGCCTTTTTGCCACCTAGCACCAGTCTTGCTGAAGTGCCATTGAGCAAGAAAGTCAATCCCTGGCCATACATCTTACCCTGAAACATAACCACTGACCTCTCAGTATGGAAAAGATTATTTCCCATTGGGGATAATAAAATATTGCCACTCTATTTTCTTCTTTTTAATTTCTGGCAGTACAAAGTGCGTGCATACAGCCTGATTGTTCATTGAAGTTCATAAGTCCTCATACAGATTGTTGTTAATCATTAGAATTTATAACATTTACTGTACAATCATATATCTGCAACAACTGGTACATGCCAACTTGTCTCATGGTAGCTTTATGAGGCAGATGAGGTCTGATCTCCAGTCATTTCCCCTAATAGGAAGCAGGATTTCCTCCTGTCCTCTCTTTCTTTTGACCTGTGTACCATCACAAGCTTCACAGATAAAAACCCATTGAAAAAAATCACTCATTCTAGTGCTGCAAGCCTCTTTTATGCAGTAAACCCTCATTAATTCTGGTGCAATAATTACAAAACTGACACAACTGATACTCAAGAATCTTGCAGTTACCAAAAGTCAGACTTAAATCCTCTTGCTGAATGAAGTGCTCAAATCCTTTACAGAAAGAAGTAATATCACAATGGAAAAAATACCCCATTACTACTCTTTGCTTGTCATAGAGTCCTGCATTCAAAATTCTACAGTATATAGCAGTGCAATTTATAGTATCAAAAGTAAAAGTACCTATTATAAGGAGAGGTATTACTGAGGAAATTACTGAGGTATTGACATGTATCTGGTACATATTTGAGATGTTACAAATTATGCAAATTCCCAGATCCTGAAGATTTTCATCCAAAAAGTATTACAAAAGCAATACTTACAATGCTGTCAGATAACTGCAGTGGAGTAAAAAGTATATTTCCCCAATGAAATAAACTATAAATTAAAAATACTTAGTTGCTTCCCACCTCTATTAGTCACAGACTGAAGAACTATTACTAATAAATCAAAAATATCAACTAAAAGCCACGTTCTGAACCTCAAAAAAAAAAAAAAAAAAAAGCAAGCATCGTCTGCTAATCAAACACTTTAATAAATTCCCAAAATTCATCATCCGGTTGCTCTTTTATTTTTGATTTATTAGAAATAAAATATTAACCTATCCAACTGCTTTTTAGGTGATCAGAAGACACTATGATGAGTATTTTAAAGCTGTTATTGTTGACTTTGACTCTCTCTCTCTGTGAAATATTGGAATGAGATTCCCATTTCCTGCCTTCCTGTCCTCTGCCTTCAGTTCTATGGAAGCTCATGGAAATTGCTGTTTGACCAACTTTACCTACCCATGTGACAGGATATTCATCAGTGAGATTAAGGGAGGAAAGCAGCATGTCTGTGGCTCATTGTTACTCAATGTCACACATCTTAGCACACAGTAAGAACCCCTTCTCCTGACAGGACAACTCTCTTCCAGCCTCATCTACCTGTGATAGCAAATATACACCGAGGGTAATGTTACCACGTCCATCCTTTGCTGTGCTCCTCTGTCTTATGCAGGTCATCTGCATTACAGCTGATATAGGTATGTATCAGACAGTTTTCTTTTATTCAGCTTGAATAAGATTGTAATATTTCACTCGCTGAACCTTTTCTTTTCTGCTCCAGACAGCAGCTCCTTCCTGATCTTCAACGAGAACCACAACAAGTGCGTAAAGGTAGAGAGTGCCACCTCAGTGACTGTGGCCATCTGTAATCCTAGTGCGAAGGACCAGCAGTTTCGTTGGGCCTCAGAGTCGCGTCTCCTCAGTCTGTCCCTCAAGCTCTGCCTGGGGGCCACAGAAATAAAAGACTGGGTGAAGGTGCTTCTCTTCCCCTGCGATGAGAAGAGTATACTCCAGCATTGGCAGTGCAAGAATGAGACTCTCTTTGGCCTGAAGAATGAGGACCTGCATTTCAACTGGGGCAACCGCAATGAGAGGAACATCATGATCTATAAGGGTTCAGGACTCTGGAGTCGCTGGAGGATTTATGGCACACAACATGACATTTGCTCCAAGGGATATCAAGGTAGGAATTCTGGGTGCACAAAACACAAGACCCCTAGTACATAATCTGGATTGTGCTTCTTTTCAGAAGGCTTATCAACGGTAGTTTACAACTTTTACAACTGCAGAAAACTAATGAATGAATTGATTAAATATGTGATTTATGTTTCTTCAGAGCTTTTCACAACAGGGGGCAATGCCTTTGGAAGCCCGTGTCAGTTCCCCTTTCAGTTTGGGGAGAAGTGGTACGCTGAATGCACAGTAGAAGGACGCTCAGATGGACAGCTCTGGTGTGCCACAGTGACAGATTACAATAAAGAGAAGAAGTGGGGCTTTTGTCCCACTAAATGTAAGTCAGGATAAGAAATCTTTGCATCCTCATAGGTAAGGCGACTTTAATATATCAGTCAGTTTGGCCAGTCAGGTTTGTCAGGTTCTGGTTTGTGAAAGACCAGAATTCATTATCTTGTTTTTCTGTCATTTCTCTTGGGGCTATCACCGAAGAGGTCACGGCTGACCAGGTCTGGTTTCTGACCCCCTTCTCCCCCCCAGCAGAACAACGCTACCACTTCCTCTCTTTTGAGTTGTCAACACAGCACTGTCATTGTTTTCCTCTTTTCACAGTGCTGTCTTTCCCCTGACGTTGCTTAAAACTGTGGCAGGAAAGGGACAGGAAAAGAAAGCAAGCTTGCTGTCATTATACTTTTTGTGAAACACAACACAGGCATACAAATCTTCAAGATGAGACTGATTCACAGCTTTTAGACTGTTTCGTCTTTCAATAACTAGCGTAAGAACTATTACTTGCACAGTAACTTTCCTTTGAATTTTACCAATCTAATAATTTGTATTGCTCCACATCTTCATTGCCATTATTCAGCATCCTCAGGCTGGGACACGGATCCAGTCACAGGGGTTCAATACCAGAGGAATGCACAGTCAGTGTTGACATGGCACCAGGCCAGGAAGAGCTGCCAGCAGCAGGGAGCCGACCTCCTCAGCATCATCGAGCTCCACGAGCAGACGTACATTTCAGGTACAACTTCATCTGCTCAATCTAGACAGCGTTGATTATCCTAAAATTATTACTGAGCAGTAGTCACTTTATAATGCACATGCTGTTTGCACAGGGTTGACCAGTACTTTGGGAACGTCTCTGTGGATCGGATTGAACAGCTTGGATTTTGAGAGTGGATGGCAATGGAGCAATGGAAACCCATTCAGATACTTAAACTGGGCTCCAGGTTAGTAAAGTCATGCAGACTGAGACATTAGGTAATGATATAATTTCACCTGATGTGATATGGAAGCGATGCTAAGATCTTTAAATTATTAAATTGAAAACTAATTGAAATACATCTGGCCATACAAATTAAATGACATAAAAAGCTGCTTCAGGTCCTTCAACTGTCAGGATGGGCCCTACCAAGGATTTGGTTTAGTTATCCAAAAACATGTTTTGATGGTGTTAGAAATAAAAACATTTGTTAATAACAGACTGTACCAGGTCAGTGTATCTAGGAACTTTTAGGCAAGAATCATGACGCTGATCAGAAATTAAGAGAAATTTGAGGAGCCCTAAGTTTAGAATCTACAAGGCCCACAAAATGCTAGTACTGGTCCTGTTTGATATAAGCGATCTTAATCGTGCTTTAGAGTTGGAGTCAATATAAATGAAGAAAACATGAATGTATATGTCAACAGGTCATCCTTCATCAGAGCCCGGGTCTAGCTGTGCCACCCTCAATGCTGGCAAAGCCTCGAAATGGGAGAGCAGTGTCTGCACCAAAAAACTTGGTTACATCTGTCGCAAAGGAAACAGCATCAATCTGAAACCTCCACTGATCGGTACCCAACCAATACAAATTACATCACTTTATTAAAGGATATCATACACTTTCGTAGTAGCTTGTTTTTGCTATGTTTTGATTTCTGTCCATAGGCAAAGACCAGCCCAGTTTCTGTCCTCGTCGCTGGGTACAGTATGCAGGTCACTGTTACTACCTGGAGCGGACTAAAAAGATGTGGAAAGACGCTTTGGCTGCTTGCCACAAAGAAGGAGGAGATCTGGCCAGCATACACAATATAGAAGAACAGAACTTCATTATATCTCAAACTGGATACTGTTAGTGATCAATCGATCATTTTCCATTCTGATTCAGTGGATTTTACCTGGATTTTATATCAGTACATTACATCTCTGTGTGCATTTTAAACCCCCAGTGCCGACAGATGTGGTCTGGATTGGTTTGAATGATCAGAGGAACCAGCTGTTGTTTGAATGGTCTGATCGTTCCCAGGTTACCTTCACCCAGTGGCTCACCGATGAGCCATCTCACGCTACCAATCTCCAAGAGGACTGTGTCCTCATCAGAGGCAAGGTAACACCCATCCCTATCCAGTCATAAATGGTCCTCTTAGAATGATGATTTTGACCATTTGAGTTGTGCTTATGTTTCTGCTGTTTTTCATACAGGATGGACGGTGGGCAGATCACATGTGTGAGAGGGAGTATGGATACATCTGTAAGAAGGTAGCCTCCACTAGGGCAGCAGAAGGTACACAACAGGAAGCCAACCAAGGATGTAAAAGTGTAAGTGAAGATATTTTGTACAAATTTTGGTATAATTAAACAACAAAACTTTCATCATATCAATTTGTATATTCTGTCTTAAATTATTTTAAATTATTTCAAGGGCTCAATCAGGTTTGGCTCATATTGTTACAAAATTGGTGCTGAAACAAAAACCTTTGATGATGCAAAGCAGACATGCTTGAATGCTGGCTCTTATCTGGTGGATGTGGCTGACAGGTATTTTTTTATTTTTATGATCACAGAAATTATATTAAAGTAAATGTATAAATTTCTTACTTTGTGGGATCTGGCAGTTAAATGTCTTGCCGAGACCCTCATGGGGAGTAATTTTATTGCTAATCTTTGTGTGTTATCTGCAGATATGAGAATGCCTTCTTGGTCAGTTTGGTGGGTTTGAGAGCAGAGAAGTATTTCTGGACTGGTCTGTCCAATACGGAAGACATACACACTTTTGAGTGGGTCACAGGAAGAACAGTCACATTCACCCATTTTAACGTGGGCATGCCAGGTACAGCACACTTAAATCACTTATATCTCTGCCTCACAAATCTCCAACTATTGGATAGATAAAACCCTGAGGGATGATCTTATGTGTGTGTCACTGATAATTTATTCCTGTTCCTTTTGCTGCCTTTCAAAAAAGACAGACACCAAGGGTGTGTTGCTATGACGACTGGTGTGTTTGCGGGATTATGGGATGTGGTCAGCTGCAGTAACAAGGAGAAGTATATCTGCAAGAAATGGGCTGAGGGTGTACCGATGACAACAGTACCACCCACCACTCCGGCCCTGAGCTGCCCATCTGAGTGGACACCTGCAGCTCAAAGGAACGTCTGCTACAAAGTCAGTCACGCCATCTTTCTTTTTTAATGCTTTGATAAAATGGCACCATTCCATTTTCTCCTTTACCAAATCCCACTTTAAGTGCAGTAAATAGTAAATCTCTCTTCTAGCTTTATAAAAAAGCTAGGAATCTTAAGAAGACTTGGCAGGAAGCACAAGATTTCTGCAAGGCCATTGGTGGGAACTTGATGAGCGTTCACAGCGGACAAGACTTGGACAATGCTCCGTAAGTTCACCTAACAGCTGAGACGGCTAAGACAGCAGCTATACACTTAATCAACACCACTGTTTCTCATTATCATACAGGTTTCACGGCTCTGATGAAGCCTGGATTGGACTCAGCCTCCAGGGCAACAATGGAGGTTTCGTCTGGACGGATGGGTCTCCTGTATGTAGTGCTTTATTTGTTTCACAAAAAGTTTTATTCATGACCACTCTCAACCCTGAATTAGCCAGGTTAATTTTGTCTCTGTGATCTAGTTTGCTTATGAAAACTGGGGCTATGGGGAACCAAACAACTACAACTATAATGAACATTGTGCAGAGGTTAATCTTTATTATGGACGGCACTGGAATGATCGACACTGTGAGGCCTACAATGACTGGATCTGCCAGATACGCAAAGGTAACAGCAATCAGTCTCATTATCGAGAAGAGACAGTAAGATATGCAGTATGTTGCTCTGTGCTGCAATTCATATTCTTCCCACATGGGTCTTGTTTTTCCAGGTGTGACCCCAAAGCCAGAGCCAACCGCAGTTCTACCAGGTGAATCTCAGAAATAGTATATTCCTGGTCAGACTCTCTAGTCCAACATCACACACGATGTCTCAAAGCGCTTTGTAGGCCCATATCATTGGTTCCCGACACAGCCAATGCTCTCCAAGAAGATATGAAAAAAACTCCCAAAAAACATAAATAAAGGGGGGAAAAAAGATGCAAGAAACACATAGAGAGGCAATTGAAAGACAGATTGCCTTTCCCTGTATGGCCAGGTGAGGAATAGGAGCCATAGGTGGGGAAGGAGGCAGACACAAAACACAATGAAAGATTACAGGAAGGTATAAAAATACCAATTAAGGCATGATCAAGTTCAGAAAGATGTAGTCAATATGCAATCTGAGATGGTCCAATGGAGATGGTATCATAATGGAGTCCAGGGATGAATTAGTTGAAAACTTTCCCTTTTGATTTTGTTCCCTTTACAGTGTACAACACCACAGAAGATGGCTGGATCATCTACAATGACACACAGTATTACATCAACACTGAGAGACTGGACATGGAAAGTGCTAGAGCCTTCTGCAAAAAGAACTTTGGTGAACTTGCAGTCATCACAGGCGAGAGCGAGAGGAAGTTCCTTTGGAAACAGGCAAGAGATGGAGTACTTTTTTGTCTGACACAATAAAAAAATGCTTTTAGTTTTTTTATGTTGTTGTTGGGGTGGCAAAGTAGTCCAACACTGAGTACTTAAAACAAATGAGTTTTGATTGTTTTTACCCATAATAGCTTTTTAAATTATTTCTAGCCTTTATGTTTCAACAGATATCTAAAGGCTCAGACAGAGAGTACTTCATTGGCATGACGGTGAATTTGGATAAATCTTTTAGGTAAATCAAACTACATTATTTAGACACTATTAAGGGATCTCATGTTTGAGCCCAAAATATACCGCGCGCTACACATTACTGACAACCATTTCCAAAAACATACTACTGAAGTGGTAAATATTTTAATTGTTTTTCCTTCCAGACAACCATTGGTAAAAGTTCATTCTAGTACACTATTAAAATAGAGACTTGAAGATAAGCGAACATCACAATGAACATGATGTCTATTAATTTTTATAACTTTATTTAACTGGTCCAATATGGAGCTGCACAGAAGAAAATATGTGTCTCGGCCGGGAAATATAGTCCCAGAAAAAGAAGACTTTAACCTAGAAATTAAAAATGACCATCTCTTCTACTTTCTGACATACGTGTTAGTGGGTGAAACATTGAATTTTAAGGTGGGTGTATCACCAGAACATTTGATTTTGAAAGATTGGGGGATTTGGTAAAATAACAGGAAAACTAAAATACGGTTTCATTTTGTAAAATGGTTGTCAGTAACTTAATGTGTATGCGGCTAGTATTTATTTAATGTCTTTTAATGTATTTTTTTGGTCTAACTTTTGTATTTTCAGCTGGGTGGATGGCACTCCTGTAACTTATACTGCATGGGAACGGAATGAGCCCAACTTTGCTAACAATGATGAAAATTGTGTGTCAATATATAAGAGTATGGGTGAGTCTAATTTTCAGAGATACTCCAGAAGTTGTTGGCTTAGTAAATATCAATATCCTAATGATTCACATCTTATATCTGCACATATAGGGTACTGGAACGATATTAATTGTGGTATTGAGCTTCCCTCTATTTGCAAAAGAAGCACCTCTTTTGTCAATACAACAATGGCTCCCACTACTGTTCCGAAAGGAGGATGTGCCCCAGAGTGGCTTGCCTTCCAAGGAAGGGTAATGAGGCAATATAATTCTTAATATCAATATAATATGTATGTCTTTGATTAAGACAGAGGGATTTAAATACACAAATGTTCTTAAATCTGCTACTGTAAACTGTTTTCTCGCATTCTGACGAAGCTCGATGATACTTTAATGAAAATGGACACTGGTTATCTTCTTGCCTTATGCTGATGCTTACTGCAAACTCATCTTGTTACACAGTGCTACAAATTTGTCATGGGGACGGACAGTAAGCGCTGGCAGGAGGCCAGGACCTACTGCATAAACCAGGGAGGAAATCTGGTCTCTATCACCAATGAGAGAGAACAAGGTGAGGACTAAGAGCGATGATGCAACATGCTGCTTATTTCCACAAACCGCTTTCATCAATGTCAAAGGTTGTTTAATAGAATTATTGTTGCTTCCCTTCTAGCATTCCTAACCACACAGATGACCAGATACACTGAGGATTTGTGGATAGGCATGAATGATGTCAACTGGGAGATGCATTTTGTGTGGACGGACGGCAAAGGCATTTCATACACCAACTGGGCCAAAGGACATCCAACATCCGTTCCTGATGGACGCTATTCATTTAGGAATGAGGTTATTTCATTTCAATTTCCTTTTTTTTTTTTTTTCCAGTTTCCTTCTTTTTCAATTCAATTTCAATTTCATTTCAATTTCCTAATCCAAAGTTTTTTCTGTCTCTCCTACCTTTTCATCTAACAAACTAATGACCATTTACCAAAATAAGTCTCTGTAATAACCATATTTATCAATCGCATTCTCTTTAAAAGAAAGTTTCTCAGATTTATTTTCTAAAGTCAGGCATAACAGTGCCACTGTTATCATTATTTAAAATGAGCACAAGACCTTGTTTATCCTAATGTAAGATATCTATAAAATGACTGCACTCGACTGGACTTAATAAACAAATACATATAACTTTCACATTACAACTTTTTGAGCTGTAAATAGACATTTAACATAAAAATTCAGCTCCACAGGATGTGCGTGTCTCATATTTCGATCATATTTTGGTCATATTTTGGAATTTCTCATAAAATGTCACAAAGAATTAGCATTAACACACCTTTTATACCTGATAGGTATTTGACTGTGTGATTATGGTGGGAAGCTTACCCAAACAATGCGGACTGTGGAAGGTAGCTGACTGTCATGCAAACCATGGCTTCATCTGCAAAAGGAACTTTGGTGAGACAAATATAATTATCAGGAATTATACTGATGTAATGTCAACAATCATAAAAATGTATAGTAGAGTTTATTTTACACTGGAAAAGTAGATATGTGCAATTATCTTTTGAAAATATTTCCAACTATTGTTCTAAACAGTACTAGTCTCGGTCAGAAAGAAGGTGCAGCGCAATATACAGCTGCATGTTACAGTTTATCTGATAGGTCCTTCTCCAAAGATTCTCAGATTGTCATCGCACCTACAACTATGTTGCCAAAAACTTTCTACAAGCTTGGCAATGACTCCTATAAACTGGTGGCCCAGAAGATGAGATGGGATGAGGCTAGGAGGCAGTGTCAAGCAGATGATGCTGACCTGGCCAGTATCCTGAATCCCATAAGCCATGCCTACATCACCTTACAGACCCACAAGCACAATGAGCCTGTGTGGATTGGCCTCAACAGCAATGTGGTAAAGCGTCTAACTGATGTTGTCCAGTAAATCTGTCCAACCCAATACGACTGGACATCGAAAAGAGAAACTTAAATTTTATATTTTCTTTTTCACAGACTGGTGGGCGGTTTAAGTGGGTTGATAACTGGTTTCTGTCTTATACCAAATGGGGCACAGATGAGCCTAAAAGCAACCAGGCCTGTGTGTATATGGATGTAGACACTAAATGGAAAACCGCACCATGCACCAACAACTACTTCTCACTTTGCAAGAGGTCACGAGGTCAGATAATCCCTCTGTTTCCTTTCATTAAACTATGAATAAGATTGGCTGACAATTTTGGGATGATGATTAAGACGTCTTCTCTCTATTTGACAGACATAGCTCCTACTGAGCCCCCACAGCTTCCTGGCAACTGTCCAGAGTCAAAGAAGCGAAGAACCTGGATACCTTTCAGAGGCCACTGTTACGCCTTTCTCAGCTCAATGGTGGACACCTGGGCCCATGCCTCAGTGGAATGCCTGAGAATGGGTACTTTATTTACATGAACCACAGTAAATGTTGGCAGTAAATGTTGCGTGGATGATAAGATGGGCTGTGCTCCTCAGGTGCCTCTATGGTGAGTGTTGAGGACCCTCAGGAGGCCCAGTTCATTCAGCAGAACCTGGAGCTTCTACAAGACGGCGCTAAGTTTTTTTGGCTCGGCCTGTACAAAAACCATGAAGGTGAGCAAAGCTTCACACCAGCATGTATAAACAACTCCAAGTTAGGTCTATAACTAGACCAGGTTACTGTTTCAGGTGAGTGGATGTGGATCGATAACAGTGTGGTGGATTATACCAACTGGAAAGCAGGAATGCCAAAATCAGAAAGTCAGTTGTGCGTGGAAATCCATTCTGACAGCGGACAGTGGAGCACAAACAGCTGCAGCAGATACAGGTCTTACATCTGCAAAACACCCAAAGGTAAGTTTAATCAACTGTTAAGTCACTTTAGTTAGACCGGTTAGTTACTTACAGTAATCCGTTACCCTTTTTTTTTTTTTTTTTNTTTTTTTTTTTTTTTTTTGCAGTTATTTCACGTACAGAAAAGCCTCCAGTTATTGGTAAGTTGTTGAACTTTAAGATAATATTAGAAACTTAACAATTCTGGTTGTGAAAGCCACCACCTGTTATTTTTTTATTTTTTTATTTTTTGCTGTCCTCTGTAGCCCACATTGTGGAAAAGGTTTCACACGGGTCTGCCGGCATCACCCTGGCTGTAGTACTGGTTGTAATCGCTGTTGTGGGACTTGGTGGCTTCCTCCTCTTCCGCAAGCGGATACCCACTCCTGTCGTGGGAGAATGCACCTTTGACAACAAATTATACTTCAGCAATCCGATCCGTGCCGCCGTAGACACGAAGGGCCTGGTGGCCAACATTGAGCAGAACGNACTTCAGCAATCCGATCCGTGCCGCCGTAGACACGAAGGGCCTGGTGGCCAACATTGAGCAGAACGAACAGGCGTAGGAGACGAGATCACTGTGAAAAAAAATGATGTGAGAGATTTTTATCCTGCCTCAACTGTATCACAAACAAATCCTTTTAGTGTTTTTTTTTCTTTTTTATTTTTAATAGCACTGCACTAAATGAATTACAGACAAGATAATATAAAGTGAATAATCTATGGAAAATGTTACATGATTAAGTGTACAAATTTCTCATTGGTTTTTTACTTTAACCAAGCAAGATAGCCAAGCCAATTGCTTACAGCAGTAACTTAGGAGGATAGTTGCTGATCAAACAGTTAATAATCTGGATTTTTTTTTTTTTTTTTT
>VXCM01000046.1:309778-329216 GCA_014773175.1 Lucifuga dentata | reverse complement strand
TTTTTTTTTTTTTTTTTTTTTTTTTTTTTTTTTTTTTACCCTTTTTCTTCTGACACACCCCACAGCCACATAATTAGCCAAGAATTCTGGTGAATAATACTTAATTCAAGATGTGAACTTCATTATAATTCTTAAGTCTATATAGATGCACCAAAACCTGAGACAGATTATCAAAGAGACTAAAAGACATTTTAGAAATAGAAGCTACTATGACAATCACAAAAGAGTTGAGCGATAAATGTACTGAGTGCTTTTTCACTTGTCTACAAGCACACTGTTGTTATCGATGCTGTGACATTATCACCAAAGAAGATAATGTTTGTTTTGTATCAGTTTCGATGCCATAGTTTCATGTTTCAGTTAGTATTGGTGAGAGTTTATTTACAACCATGATTCCTCTTTGCTGTTGCTGTTTTCATGTGTTCTACTATAATACTGTTCTACTGTATGTCAGTATGTATTTTTAGATGTTACCTTTCGCTAACCTATATATTTTTCCTGCAAACCAAAACTGATGCAGCAGTAATTCAGGCAGTAGGTATTTGACCTTTTTTTCTGTAGTGTTAGCTTTGACTGCATGCACCAGAGTCCAGACAATGGCATGCCTAAATGGAATGCAGCTGGTATTTGTGTCATTATTTTTACATGTCTAACAAGTCATTTTATTAGTTATTAATAAGTCAGTTTTATTTAAAACAAGCCTTAACATGTTTTAACTTAATTTTTTTCATCAGAAGCTTGAAAGGTTGGCGGATTAGTATCAGGTTTGAGGCTCTGTGTACAATTCACCCACAAGAAGTCAAAAAGAAAAATGGAAAGAAACAACCAAAATGAAAAAGTCATATTAAACCAAAAAAAAAAAAAAANAAAAAAAAAAAAAAAATCGCCTTTCATGGGACTTGTAAATGCTGCATCTGATGGTCCATCAAAAGGACACGAGAGGTAAAATACGTCATTCACCTCCGTCAGTTCCTGGCCCCATCGCCATCAGCCTGTAATGCTCTCACTTGCCTCATTGTTGAAAATGAGGCAGCATTCTCCATGGCAACCGCAGCCCTAAAAGGCTGGCACAGCTAATCCTCAGCTGCTGACTCAGATCTTACTTCTCATAAGAGGGTTTTACCAGCAACCCCAATGCCCAGAAATGCCCCCAAACAACCACTGAATCTTTATTTTTTGCTACCACAGGGGGAAAACAAACCTAGTTACAGCAGCTGAAGGTGGAGGGGAGAGCAGCAGGCCTGATTCATCTGTCACGATTTTTCACCTCTTCTCTCCCAGATAGCTTTTAGGTTTTTTCAAAAAGTGCACGGCTTTGCCTTCTTGTTGCTTGGCCAGTTTGACCTGCAGGACGTACTGTATAGGAGTATGTTGGAAAGCTGCGAGTTGGGAGAAAGATCATGTATAGCATTGGCATGTTGGCTCGTGTTCTGTGCATTTGATTTTTGATGACTAAAAGCTCATACAGAAAAAGCAAACCTTAAAAAAAGCAAATATGAACATCACCAGTGCTTGCACACACTTACACCATGCAGCTCTTGTCTTGCTTAGTAAGGACTGATGGTTCTAAAGGAGGAAAATGACTCAATATTTAGTTTAAGAAAGGGCACAGATTTAAAAATATTCAGGGACATTCTAAAAATAGAGATATATTCAGCACCTTTAATGACATTTGTGCTATTTCAGGAGAAGATCCAGGAGGCTGAGTCATATAGCTCAGAGTTAACAATTGCTTTTCCCTAAATAAGCCTTATTTCATCATGCACCACTTCTTTTTTTCCTCTATTATCATATTGCAGTTTGTCAAAGTATTAATTATTCTCTCTACAATGTGCCGCTCCCCCTTCATGTCCCCTTCTCCCTGCCCCTGTGCTCTCTCACTTGCTTGCACTAATCCTTTTGTTTTGGACTGAGGGGCCCAGGCTTTGGTTGACGGCTAGGCACAGTCAGGGCTGGTTCAGCTGAAGTGTGCCCATCAAGCCCACCTGCTGTCTCCACCGGATTAGGCGGGCCTAATATTAACGCCTCCTTCTGCAAGAACACATCCACTCCACTTTACCTTCTCTGTACTCGTTCTCATTGATTCCGATTTTTCTCTCTGTTTGCTTGCCGGTTTTTTCTCTCCATCATTCTCTTTCCGTGAAGCCCTTAGCCAGTTGAGGGAGTTGGAGGATCTTGGTAGGACCATGCAGTTCAGCAGCAGTGCTCTCTCCTTGCTGCTGCATCTTTGTCTGCTGGGGAGGGCCGTGCAGGTGAAAGGGCAGGAGCATGGGTACCTGCAGGAGGCTCTCAGGGCCTTAGATCTGCTTTTGGGAACAGACGCCCAGCCTCAGCTCCACAGGAACAACACTGGTGTCCTGCTCGCTGCACTCCTTCGGGCAGTGCGCTGTGCAGAGCGGACTGGCACCTCTCAAGATGTCTGTGACAAGGTAAGAGCCACACCTGTCTAATGTATGTATCCATACATTGGATTACAGCTCCTGCAAAGTTTAGTCATTTAAACATGAAATGTTTCAACTCAACAGAGTCTTTGTCAGACAAACAGCATACCACAGCAACATATATCAATGAGCCTTAATGAGAAATTGTTTACTCATACCTTCTTCTGTTCCCAGGGAAATTCCAAATATGCAGATTTTATCCACTCAAATTTTGCTGATTGTCAGAGGGAGATTCTCCTGTTGCTCTGACACAAATATACCAAAGCCCAAGGACTTAGCAAGCTATATATTCCCATACAATGCATCAATGTGAGTTGTGACTGATTTCACACGTGCATGATGTTGTGAAACTGCTAGTGATCTCCAGCCTACACAGGTCAATTTTCATTGGTTCTCTCCAAGAAGCCCCGCCTCACTGTTCTTCTGCTTTAGGGACATCACTTTCAAAAGAATTAAGAATCCTGAGTCTGAAGATTAAATATCTTTGGATAAACAATACATCTTGACTTAAGACCTTGACATGTTCTTCATTGCTTCAGTCACAAGGTTAGCATAAAGGCTACACTGTGTAACCAAATAGCAGAATAATGTACAAAGCGTTGATAGCATAAATGGGTCAAGATGTATATAGACAGTGCATACCTAGAGGGAGAATTACCAAACAAGAAAATGCTTCTAGAGCTCAATACAAAGCTCACTATTACGTGAGATAAAAGTGCATGTTACTTTCTTTTATGCTATTTTAATTATATTTCCCCAGGTCCTACTTACTTGACAAGAACGTGACTAGAACAAGTTTTACATTCAGTATGCTAAGTGCTTATTAAGTCTTCATCTCATTCCTGCCTGTAAATGTGCTTGTTATGGCTGGAATGCGAGTGACTGGAGGCTTAAGGCCTTGACCTCTATGGGGCATTCATGCTGATTGGCTTTAAACATCCTTCAGTTTGACATAACAAACTCCATAGAGTGAAATTAGAGGCGCTTGGCTTTCACATGTTTGTGGACTGACAATGGGATTATGTGTGTGCGTCAAGCCCTGACAAAGATCGAAGCCTTGAATGAGATTTAAAAATTAAAAAAGCAACTTTTAACATTTTGTCTTGGTTTGATGAATAATGTGGTCTTTTACAGGGAAGGTTGCTTCACTCACTCAGCCTCCTTTGTGTGTGGGTCTAATTGGGCTTGTATTCAACTCAACAAAACACAAACAGCAGCACGAAGCTACTTCTTTTCCAGGAAGCTCAAAATAGAACAGTACAAAATGGAGGAAAATAGATCTTTTATCAAGCTGAAGTCAATTTTACCTCTTTGACCTCAAATGTTGGCGTAAATCTAGTCATTCAACACTCACATCCTGACGACTGGTCATAATCCTGATTATTTCTTGGTTACATGTTTAATATTTCTGCCTGAAATTGTTCTATTTTTCTTGTACGATGCTGTTTTGGTTACAGTGCCTGACACCAGACGTAGTCCTCTCTGTGCTGGAGGATGATGGGAAGGCTTACCTCACCGAGGAGGACTACCAGAGGATCTCAACTGTTGTGCTGTACTACATAATTAACATGCAAGACCTGTGTGTCTCAAATGCTGCCTCTGCTTCATCCTCCTCTTCCTCATCTGTAAACTATCAGTTCTACCTTTTGGCCCTCACCAGTCTCAACCCAAATGAGGACAGCCAGTTCCTGTCATCCAGCGAAACACAAAGTATCCTACAGCTCATCAATCAGTACTACAATCCCCCCAACCAAGATACCTCTACCTCACCTCATTTGCAAGTAAGGGATTTAAAGGACCATAGTAGTGATTTTATGCTTAACCCAAATAAATGCTAACCATATAAACGTTACATTACATCTTGCAAAATCAAATGTTCAGGTGATAGCCACACCTTAAATTTCATCTGCTAACACACACACACACCTCCAAATGTAGAATGTATGGTTGTTTTTAGTTTCTCTGTAAAAGCTGTCTTCTTGTGGGACTATATTCCCTGGTGGAGACACAGTACATTTTTTTTCTGTGCAGCTTCATGTTGGACAAGTTAAATAAAGTTACTTTGACAAAAAATAAGAATAGTGTTTGGTTCACTGTGATGGATTACTTATCTCAAGCACGTTTAAAGTCTCTAAAAGTAGATTTTAAGAGCATAACTGAAACCAGTGGCAGTCTGGAAGGTAGGAAAATCAAATCTAAAATGTATCGCTCCAGTACTGTGTTTTGGAAAATGGTGGCAGTAACGTTTTATTTACTGGGCTATATGTTGTGCACACAGAAATAATCATTTTACTTTTAATCCCACAGTGTATCGATGCCACTCATCTCCTTGAAGGTGTTAGTGTGAAAGAAAGTCCAGGTGCTGGTGCATCTTCTGTGTCCAAACTAGCAGCAGCCATCATAAACCACATCCTGCAGGGCCGCTGTTTCAGGAGGAGGAACCTCCCGTATCCTGGCTTCTTTACTGATTATATCTTCCAATCGCTAAATTGCACAAGTAACCCCCAAATTATAGGTAGGTTCATGAATAAGGTTTTAAGGTTTATATCAAACATGAGTCAACTGCTGATTTTCTGAAGGTTAATCCTGATTTAAATCATTATTCATTATTGGCAGTAAATATTGATGATGATTGATTGATGACTATTGATATGATGCAATGATGTAACTTCTCTGCTTAGACTTAGAGGAGTTGCTTCACCAGCTGGGTGTAGGACATGAAGGAGCTGCTCCATCTCATGGCAGGAGGAGGCGGAGCATCACAAAGAGTTCTCACAAAGGGGCGGGGCATACGCTGGACGTTTGCCTCCATGAGACTGGGGAGATAAGCAGAGACTGGGCACAGGTGAGGCTTAGACAAGAATCTGATTTGGTTTAGTAGAAAACATTCTGCAATCACAACATCTTGCATGACAATATTAAATTGCACACGGGCAAGAGATGATTTAAAGAGCATCATACTCATCCAAGCCATTTTTCCTCTTCTTTTCAATCTAATCAGGTATGTTTTTCAGCCAATCAGTTGGTGGATATTTTTGCTCTGGATCCTCATTTACCAATTTCTAAGGAGCACTTCAGACAAATTTGTCCGGCCATCATTCAGCAGTTGCTAGGCAATGCCTGTGAGTCTGCAGACCATAAAACAAGAGGATCTCTGCCCTCTGCCATCGAGAGTAAGACATTTTACCTCAGTATGTCTTCCAAAGCCAACAGTTACCTGACTTTAAATAGCTACAACATATAGCAACTGCAACTAAACCAATTAAAACTTATGACTGAGTTGAAGAAGATCTTTTCTGCATGAAACTTTTGATTTTAGGTCATGAGTTAAAGAAGTGTTTTTTAACATTAAGTCTGGGAAACTTGCATATAGGTGCAGGAAAGTAGAGTAGAAAGTTGGCTTGGAACTCTTACATAGGTTAGGTTAACCACCTAAAACAGATGATTATAGTGAACAATTTGCTTTGGTTTATGAAATACAAATAATGCTCAGCTATGCAGGTTCTCAGCTACAAATAATGATTTAAAAAATGCTATAAAAATGCAAATTTTTAAGAGGTTTTGGGGGTGGAATTGACTTATTGTGTTCATTTGTTACAATTTATTGGCTTATTAAAGGGTCTTAAACAAATCTCCTTTCTGTAGAGTATGGTTACAGCACGGCTGCTGTCATGCTGATTACTCTGGGTTCCATGCTGGGTATCTGTTTGATTTTCTTCAACTCCTGCCAGGACACCTACAGCCTCATCCTACAGCTATTTGTGGGTCTGGCAGTGGGGACCCTCTCAGGTGACGCACTCCTGCACCTCATACCACAGGTATAGGACATGGAGTCATAGCCCATCCTCTTTATCTGTGAAAATCTGGTGTCGTATGGAATTATTATGAGTATTTGTGCAGTAAATGTCTCATTCTCCTTTGGAGGTTCTTGGCCTCCATGATGACATTCACAGTCATGATGATGAGCGCTATACAGAAGGAAAGGAAAGAAAGGAATATCTGTGGAAAATCCTGGGCATGATTGCTGGGATCTACAGCTTTTTCCTGATTGAGAGAATCTTCTCCTTTGTGGTTCCATCTCATGGCCATGTAAGAATTTCTTTGTTTTTACCACAAAGTTGCATGCTGATTTGCTTTATCTAGCCTGAGGCTCTTGGAGTTTTCCACCAGCAAGCAAGACTTTATCATGACTGTGCATATGTGTGACTGGCTTCCTTGTGGCCCAGGCTGAACTTCTGCAGAGCTGATTGTTGAGTCAGGTGGCCTCTGGAGCAGCGGTGTCACATGAGTCTCTTTTTGACTGCAGGGACATTCTACTGACCTTCCCTTAGAGCTCAACTGTAATGGCGAATCACAGCGGGTCAAGTCCATCTCCACCATGCAGCTTGTGAGTCTCATCATTACCACTGCAGTCTTGGGCTCTAGTTTGCTGCCACACACACTTGCTTATCAATTTGTAAACAGATTATTGGAGAAATTTGGGGACAATCCATGAAATTTATGGACACAATGACCAAAGCTGTCCATCCTCATCTGCCAAAAAAAATCTCAACAGCTCAAAGATATGTATGTGGGATTCAATTTGTTAACTCCTACCTCGTGTAGGGCTTTTTAAGAGTTACTCTGAAAATACAAACTCATATTTAAATCAATTTTACTGCATTGCAATTACATAACAAGAAATGAAGAGTGGCGTGGGAGGGAGCAAAGGGTAGGACATGTAGGCTGCTGGAGAATGAAAAGCAGTGTTGAGTCATTCAGAAAGTACTTTATGCCTATGTTTGTGTACGTACAGTTGAGTGCATACTTTCAAGTTGTTGACAAGTCCAAGAGTTTGATTAATGTACGGTGGCAGGACTCATATTTTGAAAGCCCCTTTTTCTAATGACTGTGACCCATTTTCCAATTCATAGAATTAGATGTACTGTACTTTTCTATGCCTTCTGCTTTTTAGAAAGATACAGAGACAAATACACCACTACAGGATGTTTTCTCAGCCTGAGGGCAATTCCAGCTTTCTCAAATTTGGGTCAACAGATGAGAAAATTTAAGAACCTGCTTTGGAAATAAACATTTGTATTCTGCAGGGAATGGTGGATGACTTGGAGTGTACAGAAATATCTCCTGACAAACCTCCTGCAAGAAGCCCATCACATCAGAGTAAGTTAAGCTGAACTGCTCCATCGTGACACAAAACGCAAACACACACACAGTTGTACATACACAGCTCGGTGCAGGGATGTATGCTGTCATTAGTTGTCTGGCATGGCAGAGCAATTGCCACGGTCCGAGGATGAGCTTTGATGACCGAGTCACGGCACAGACTTCCTTTGTGTTCCCAGAAGAAGGGATTCCTCTACTGGCTGTGATGGTAACTGTGGGAGACAGCCTTCATAACTTTGCCGATGGCCTGGTGGTGGGGGCAGCTTTTTCCTCATCAGCTGAGACTGGCATGGCGACCACTGTGGCCATCCTTTGCCACGAGATCCCACATGAGATGGGTAAGAGATCAAGGCGCTTTCCCTTTTTGTCTGATACTAAAACAAACTCTCATACCTCTCTGAACTGACTTACCTTCTCTGCTTTTGTCTCTAAGGGGATTTTGCGGTGTTGCTCAGCTCTGGACTCTCTGTAAAGATTGCTGTGCTTATGAACTTTCTCAGTGCTCTGACGGCCTTCCTGGGCCTCTACATAGGACTGTTTGTTTCCACAGAGGTAGAAGTGCAGCAGTGGATATTCACCATCACTGCTGGGATTTTCCTCTACCTGTCACTGGTAGAAATGGTAAGAAATGGTAATGGTAATCCTTAAAGAAGCATACCGGTGATTTTTGCATGTTTGAGCCCAATAAACACAACCTGCTTACACGGTACACTATTGCCAACCATTTTCCAAAACCTACTACTGCAGCAGTACAATTTAGATTTGTTTTTCCTATTTTCTGGCAGCCACTGGTTTCAGTTCATTGTAATATGCTATTAAAATCAACTTGTGAGACTTGAAACATGCTTGAGATAGATAATCCATCACAGCAAACCAAATGTTGTTCTTATTTTTTGTTGAATAATTATAATAATTTAACTGGTCCAATGCACTTTCGCCGTCTTTTTCTCAAAAACTATTAATATTTGGGTTTACCCTTATTTCCTCCTTTTTTTTCCAGCTTCCAGAAATGAGTCGAGTGAAGACCAATAGACCATGTCTCATGTTTTTCCTGCAGAATGTCGGCCTCCTGATGGGCTGGGCCTGTCTTTTGCTTCTTGCGCTCTTTGAACATACACTCAAATTCTAAACTTACACACACACACACACACACAAAAATGTGCATATGAGAACATCCATTGGACTGAAGCAACTGTTGACTTTGATTGGTCGTGCTTTTCCATGTTTTTTGAAAGGAAGTAAGATGATAAAAATCATGACATTTTAGTCTCAGCATTGGATCCCAAATATATGTTAGCTTAATAAATCCTCTTTTTTTATATACGTGATGATTTAATTTGTATGATAGTTATCAAACAGTACTGAACCATAATGTTTGACAGGCATAAACATCTGGACATTGAATGTCTAGGTTGCTCTGTTAATACATGTGGCAGCATCATGTACAGTTGAGCATATCTGTTATTTTGTGAAATGTTAATGTTATCTCCAACAATCAAATCATGTATATTTCACTGCAAATCTGTCAACTTTACTTGCATTGGCATAACTGTGAAAAAGCAAATGTTTTAAATTTGCTTATTTTATATGTTGATTTGAAGTGCTTTTCATATCTTTTAAACCTGAGTGGCTCTAATGAGATTAATAAAATCCTCACATTGGGTATAAAAGATTCCAAAGGCCTTAATTTTTCTTTGTTATCCAAATGCTGGCCAAAAATACATTCATTTTTTAAGCTCCTTTTTGAGACATTGCTGTCTTTCAGCTTCTCAGAGGCATTTTTTCTTCATGTTTTGGCCTCATTGTGATCCAATGAAGGCAGATCCACCCACCTGAGCTACTTGTTCTCTTCATCCACCAACCTGTATGACTAATGCTTGCTATAAAGACATAAACTCAGGAGCAATCCAGCCCACGCAGCATACATGCGCTTTACAGGCCAGAGTGGGTCTGCAAAAGGAGGAAGATGAGAATGACGAATACATCAATAAATAAGATAAATGACACATTTGTTTGTACATAAAATTGGATTTGTGATCTTGAAGAAATATGAGGTTTAAGAGAAGAGTTTTCCTCTTTTTAATCAGCTTGCTGTGATTAATTTCTGAGCTCCCTCAGCAGTTTGGACTAATGGCCATCAAACAGTTGCTTTATTTGTGTTGGGAAATAGTTTCATTTCACCATTTGCATGGTGATTCCATCAGTGAAACCACATTCTAAGCATACTATACTGTAAACATAAAAAGTCAATTATGTTAATGGTGTCATAAGATTATTTTGCTATTTTCTGACACCTTTGATTGCTACTTCCTGAGTAATGTTAAAACAATAGGAGGAAAGCCAGTGCATTTTCTCTTACATCAGCAATTTTGCAGTTATTTTGGAAATGCCAACCCCATTGGAATTTCCAGGAAAGCTGTGCCTACTGGTCTGTGTGTACATCTGTTCTTTTGCATTAAAGGCACTGTTTGATCTGCATGTGTGTCTTTTAAAGGCGACTGCTGCCAGGACAGGGGAAGGCAGGGCTTTTTATCTGGGGCATGATGGTGTCAACATGCTGAGTATCCTCAGCCATCCTCAATGGCTCAGCAGAGACCCAGAAGAAGAGTTCAGCTGCAGGGTCAGTAGATAGGAAAAGATAAGACAGAGACATAATGGGAAAGATCAAGTGTTTCCTGTTTAATATGAAAAGGATCTGACACTGAGAATTACACTTTGCACATTATAATTGTACAATACCGCATGGTGCCACCTTGGAGTCACTATTTGCATGTTTGTATTGTTTTTTGCCTTATTGTACAAACTTATATAGGGCTTTGACTAGTACAATCCCTCAGTAAGACAGGGTTCCATATTAAAACAATTTATGGAAAGTAGAGTTTAGATCAGTTTCTGATTAAGGGAAAAGTGCTCTGCAACCAGTGACATTTAATTGTTTCAAATATAAATGTAAGTGCAAAGGAAACCACTAGAGGACAGTGATGAATAACAAAACTCCAGAGTTTAGTTACTGGTATTAGGAAACATCTTGTCTACTGCACCATTTAGCCTACATAGTCTCATTTCTGCAGATGAACCATATGTTCTGTGTATCATAGCACATAAAAATCCACATTTCACAGTAAAATCTATAGAAGGTGACAGCAGATGTATTCAGCACCAATTCTTTAACTCTATGATCTCATTTGAGAAGGTGCAAAGCAGCTACATGGCCTTACTGCAAATGACTCAGTTTTCATATAGCCAAGGGAAAGTAGTCTAACCAAACCCTACTTCTACTTTAGCTTTGTGAGTAAATTTTTTTTTTTTAACATTACCTTCTGTCAGATTTTCACAAACATAAATAGGCTACAAGCCAACATCCAGGTCATTTGAGAATACTTAAAATCTTTAAAGACATATCCAGACTTCATAGACTCTTCTAACCATGATAAATAAATAAATAAATAAATAAATAAATAAATAAAAAAAATTTCCCAAGTTATGTAAGGTACACTTAACCCGTTTAACAAGGAAATACTATTTCACCCAAAGAAAAAAAAAAAAAAAAAAAAAACTAAAGATGGCAACCGGAAATGATCTTCTCGCAGGTACAAGGCATTACCACGTTTTGGACCCATGCTCGTTTTATGAAAGTCATTGAAATCATCTCTTGTGAAACGGATTAAATTACATTTAGCTCTACCGTTAAACAAATGTTTACGTTCTATTTGGATGCAACAATCTTTGAGAAATCTGAAAATGTCTTCAAACCAAAGCTAAATGCTGTCAATTACGGTGGCCCATATGGACAAAACTGCTATAAGCGCGAAAAGTAACAAACTTAATGCAAACTTTAATTGCATTCATCGTAAATTTAAACTGTGCTAAATGTTACAAACAGGCGACTAGTTAGCCACATGAGGCTTATGCAGAGACTAGCGGTAGTCTACATTAGGATACAGCGAGAGCGATACCTAGCCAAAATTTAGCAACGGCACTGCAAAAACGTCAAATAGTAATATAGCGTAGCACATAGTCTTAAACTTGAATTTTAATACACATTAACTTAAAAAAAATGCAAGGGGCATGAAATAACTTTACTTTGAGTGAAATTTACTGGCGTTTCTCTAAAGCTAGCTATACGGCTTAACAGGGAGATAAAACATCAATGACATAAGACTAAATACAGTATCTGGTGTTCCGGATTTAAGAGTGACCACGTTAACTGGTGACTTTTACCCAGAAGGTTGCACGTAGTTGAACATCTGTTTAAAATAGAGAGGGGGAAATGAAAGTATAAATTCACAGACGGATGTTTTCAGACGGATGAAGGCATTCTGCTATCTTATTCCATTTTAAACTGTTCTTGCGTGCTTTGTGATGGCTGGGGAGTTGGCGTAGGATGAGGGCGCATGGCGCAAGAGAGAACTCAGCCAGTGTGGGTAGGAGGGCAGAGCGCACACATGAAGAGGAATGTGTGTCCCTGAAGGCTACGATATCCGAACGCTCATACATTCATCATCATCATCATCATCATCTGAAGTAGAAGAAAGAAGCGGCGTTTCGCAGACGCTCCTCCTCCTCCTCTTTTATTCTCCCATCAAACTTGGAGATATCGCGGTGCAGCAGTGTCTCCTGTCTGTCACTATCTCAGCTTTCAACTTATTGATCTGATAAATGGCTCAAAATTATATTTAGCATGTCTTTCAGACACTGTCACTGCACTTGTCCAAGTCGAGAGATTTCGTTGAATATTTGCTCACATCAAATGGTGTAATGGTCCTGAACAATTCTCCAAAAACGACAGCCGGAACACCTCAGGACAAGCACATGGACTCATTGGAAAACCCGGGATTACAAGTAAGTAACTGTGAAATTTTATTGCACAGATCACTTCAAACACCACTGTCATTTAAAAACTTGCAGTACTTCTCCAAAGTTAACAAATAAAACTGCACCATGAATAAGTGAATTTTACATCCTCTGATCCTCTGTTACTGATTACTAGTAATAATGATTTGTCTAACTTAATTTTTCTCAGAAAGGCATAGTGAGTGTTCTTTAAAGCTAGTGTGATGTAAATTTGAGTTTAAATATTAATAAATTTAGATAGTAATTGTAGCTACAAAGCATTTTTGACAGGTGGTAGCAAATGTCAAAAGTTGGATGCTCAGTATTTTAGAATTGCACTTTCTATCAGGATACAAGCCCAAATGAAAGTTTTGTTTTATATTCAACTGGTTGATAGTGACATTTCTTTAGACTTTATACATTTTCAAATGAAACATAAACCCATTGTGGACTTTGCAAATCGTGCCAGCAGCAAGAGAATGCAGCTACTAATATTTAAGTGAAATATTAGAGAGTCTGAGCTGTATATTATGTTGTATACTCCATATGTCCACATGTTATCAATTGTTTGGATTAGTGAAGTTATTCAGGTCAACAGACTGCTGGCAGTTCAGAAACTATTTTACATGATGGTTCTTTAGAAACAGTCAGGATAGATCTCTTTTTATGAATTACATGCAGTGGCCAGAAAAAATAAAAAAAATGCTTATGTAATGTAGTTCAATACAACAGTCCTGCAATAAATACTGTCTTACTTAAAATGTAAAATTTTTCTTCAGACTGCTATTTAGGTTGTTTGTATGCTGACTCAATTTCATGATGCACTTTTGAGGCTGTACTTTGTGGAGGCACTGTATTGGACTGCGTTATATTTAAGGTGTTTGTATTATTTTGCCCACCTCATTCACTTACATAGTGGAGCCAAAATATTAGAAACATGGTACAATACAATTCAGTCCAGTAAAACAACAACACAGATTCCAGCCTCAAAAAAAAGTTCTTAGAGCTGAATCAACACCTCTCTGACAGTGTCATCACCAGCTGAAAAGTATTAGTTTCATAAAGATAGTATTTATTACAGGACTGTTGTGTTGGATTTTATTACAAAGAACAAGTATTTCTATTTTTCTGGCCACTGAGTGTATATGTCTCAGGGGAATGGGTTAGAATAAAAGGCAAATATTAAACAAATTTGTGTTTTCAGTTGCTACTAGCAACATTCAGTACGAGTACTTGTGTCTTAGTGCAAAGCAGTTTTCCAGGCTCCCCTCATATTACAGTACAGCTAACATATTGGAGACCACCCACCCATATAATTGCCATCATTTTATGACACCTATCATAATATTATAGTTCAAATACACAATGAAATCTATACTTAATGAATTAAACTGACACTTACTTACCATTTCATCCTTTCTCAAGTCTCAAGGCAAAAGAGCACGAAGAAAAGGGCGATTTAAAGGCTCTGATGGCAGCACCAGCTCTGATACCACAACCAACAGCCTTGTTCGCCAGGTAATTATTAGTTAACCTTTTAATATATGTATTGACTTTGCTGTAAAACCTCTTAAATGCAGATGCCATTACTGTCTGAGGACCATATAGATAAAATATGGACAGAGTTAGTGCTTAGAAAGAATCATATTGTTGCTGATCTTCTCTATACAAGAACACATACATAAATCTAATCACAGTATTTCCTGGCTGCAGTTGCTTTGTTTAGGAATGTAATGTGTGTGTGTTTGTGTGCGTGTTTGTGTAAGTCATTGACTGCAAATGCAAAGTGGCATAAGAGCACAGCCTCAGTTATCTTCATCCATCAGTGATGAGATGTGTGTTGTGATGAAAGCCCAGTGTAAACATTTCTGGGTACAGCATGTTAATGATCTCGGGGAGGTGGAGGCATCTCTTCTGATCACGCTGCACACTCGGTGCTTGAGTGTGGCGACACAGTGGCCTGTTATTAAGCAGAGCTCGTGAGATACACACTCAACATGTCTGGTCTTTGTTGAGCAGACCTGGAAGGACGGTATGGGCCGGGTTAAGGATGGGCGCCCCTGCCTAAATGTTTCTGCCTTTTTTGGAGGAGGCACACATCGCCTCGTCTCTGGCACAGGAGCAGCAGAGCACGAGGAAACTTGGAGTGGATCAGGACAAAATGGCACCTCCTGGCCTATCTGCTTTCTCTCATAGCTACAAAGAAACTTCTGAATGAGCTGCTATCATTGTCAATACAGCTCAACAGAGCCACTTCATAAGGCATTGCTCTTCCTACCACACTTGACACCGCTTGTCCATTCCCATAGTCTTATATTGGTTCTAGATCAGTAAGTGTACATTTCCCTCTGCAACCATGGGTCATCACAGACAAATCTGTTTAGGATGTAAGAGAGCATCTATTTGCAATGTGACAGCACAGACTACAAAAATAAAAGTCAGTAGAGGGGTGGAGAGATTGAAAGAGAAATGTGGGGAGGACGGAGGAGTAGTGTGTTTTACTGTCATTGAGGCCGAAGCATGAAGAGCAGGAATATCTTCTTTTAGATGTTTGTTGCGAGAGGGTCCCAGAAATAGCAGACCTTCCAGTAATTCCTCCTCTGTTTGGATAATAATGTAAATACTCTGCTTTTGAGTTGTATTATCATAACAGCCATTTTTATTTGACCTTATATTTTTACTTGCTTGTGCTCAATCTTACTGCCTGTGATTATTTTCACTTTTCGCAGAAGAACGAGAGTGTCGTATTTAAATCATTAAACTAACACCACACTGGGAAAGTATGAGTTACCAGCTAACTTGACTGTGATTATATTTCTCTGCCTATTCATCAATCTGTCATTTAGGTTTAATCTTGTACATGTTTTTCTTTTTATCATAATCATTTCTCTCCTCTCTCCGTCAACTGCCAGTTGACGTGACAGAGGACTGTTTACATAACTGGATTTCAGAATCTGAAATGATCCTTGGTATATTTTTCTTTTGCTTTCCGTCCTGTCTGACCTGTTGCGTTTGTGCCTCAGAACTTTTTCATTCCAGTGGGCGTCTTTAGGACGTCAAGAGTCTCACAAGGTCAGTGTATGATTGATCTACCACAGCTCCAAGCGTCATACATATAATATTATATTACTCATGCTGATAGAGGGCAGACATAGAGTAGGTTTATAAAAGAGAAAGACGGAAGGGGGTAGCATGGTTGCTATTTAACTTAAGCTCAGGACTTTAATCAGAAGTAAAAAGGGCAAAACTGTGTTATAGTTTTGTTACCAAAGTGAAAATCCTCAGCTGGTTGCAAGTTTATTATAATTAATACATGAATAAAAGTATACAATGTTATAGTATACAATGTTATGTTATATAATGTAATAGTTATGCATTGTTTAAGTCCGAAGTGGAATAAGAGGCTAATCATTGCATGATTTGTATAGCAATGATCATTTTTTATTCCTACTTTGAGGGGTTACAGTCTAATAAACAACATAAGTACTTGTATAAATAGAGATTATGATCATGGATGAATACTTTCCATCATTTGTTAAGCACCTCCATGTTGGTGTGTGTTTCCTCTCATAGTCCAGACATTCAAGTCAACCAGTTTCTCATGAGATATTGAAAGAGATCTTCAGTCAGGTTGCCTCATGCTAAACAGCACAGTCTTGTATTTAGGAGTTTTTAATGTGTTTCTGTTTGATAATTGTAGAGTCAAAGTTGCTCATAAGTATAAATGAGAATGTGAGGATTTGTCTCTGTATTAAAATTGTGATAGACGAGCATTGCGTTTACTTCTCTTTGCTGTCTGCCCAATGCATGCTGGGAAAAGATCTAGGCTCCATGACCCTGAATAATAATAAACTTATATAGATCTTTTCTAAAAACAGAGTTAACAAAGTGCTTTACAGAAAGCGAGAGAAACAAAACACATGAACTAACAATGAGGATAAGATTCAACCTAAGAAGAAACATTACATATTACAGCAAGTGTGTAAACGTGTGTTGAGAATTTAAGAGTAAGGGACTGATTTTGTTGGACGCCTTTTGGTGTGTATTGAAGCCTGAAGGTCAACTGGAAGATTCTGAATGATTTCTGGCTGCATTGTAGTTTTTAGATACCAGACCTTGATTGCCCTTAGAAGTAATTTTAAGTAACTTTGACTTTCTAGGCAGCTGTGTTTCACATTTAAAGATGAAGGAATTTATTTTGGAGCCAGCGGTGACCAAAATCAACTGTAGAACTGGAAGAGTCAGGTTTTTAAAAAAATTGATGAATGGATTTTAACTATGAAACAAAGAAAAAAAAGAACTTGAATTAAACGACGTTGCAGCAAGGATCTGACCTACCTTAAACTGTGATTTATATAACTCACAGAGTATTATGTCATACTGTATCTCCTGCTGCTTCCCACTCTCTTATGTTTATGTAAATGGTTGCACTTGGATTCCCACTTCCTCATTGTTATTTCCAGACTCAATCTACCTCTTTCACCTCTATTTCTACATTACAGAGTCTCTTGGCTCAAAACTGTGAATCTAACTCACTGCAGCACTCACTTTTCCGCAGCACACTGTTGCAGTTGGAATCTGTTTCTCTGCTCATTCCGAGCCACTTGGATGGGAGAAGTGGTTGTAATGATGAAAGGCTGTCGAAGAGGGCGTGATGAGGGCAGGAAACCCCTTCTCATTCTCTCCTTGATTGCAGGCATTTTTCCTTTTCATGATCCATGAGATTATATTTTTCTTTACTTAATGGAGGGAAGGGGTGACGCAAAGACCTCATTGGCTCTGATACTTATCAGATCTGGCAGTCTTAGACTTTTTATGTAACAGATACCGGTGACATAGTGGTACAAAGTAGCTGCCACTGTCTAATCCACTTGAAATCTTGGAATGGTGAAAGTGTAAAAATTAGCCCACCAGACCCTTATCTGATCTTTGAGCAGCAGATGTCATACCTTTCCTATTGTAGATATTTCTGGCAAGCCATGTGTAGTGTCTGGCATTAAACCCTAGTAATGACGCTGGAAATGAAATACTGTTAAATGCTCTGGGCATCATGCGATTGCAGCTAAACCAACACTGATGCTGATCTCAGCTATCACAGCAACATCAGACTGCCATCTAGTGGCAAAACAAGTCAAAGACAATTTTTAAACTATTAATGGTAGAGTCTGCTCCTTGCACATGAGAATAGAAATTTCTTTCTCTGTTGCTTTACTTGCATGATCACAATCCATTTATATCTGCTAGGGGATAACATACTAAAGCTGTTGACAACAAAAATGATTTTGTTTTTGTAATTGTTGACTAAATGACTTTAGGTGTGGCTTGCAGGGTGATCCAGCTGAAAATACACTAGAAAGGCCATAATTAACATAGATGAGACAAATAGTATTTTATATGCTTTTATGTGCAGACATATTCTCTGCAGCATTTGTTATGCTGTCAGGAGCAGCTGAGTGATGATTACTTCTCAAAGAGAGTCGGCCTCTGACAGAGTAACTGATAGATGGGTTACCCCTCCCAGCCTAACATTCACGAGTCTGTCTATAATGATGCCCGTCCATCACACCACAGGCACATGTCAGCCTGTGAAATATTGGCAGTAAACTAAGATGGTTCAACACTGATGAAAGAGAGTGCCAGGTTTATTCTGGTCTGAAAGTCTGTCATAGGTATGAGATATATGGATACGGATGTTTTCCCTGATGAGCCTGGAGCTATGCAGCAGGCTTCACACCTATATACAGGAGCACTTGTGTATAGAAACTGCTTAATATAAACACCAAAACACCAGTCACAATCCATAGATCTGACTGCTGTAGCATACATGTGTTAAAAATCATATTGAAATGGCAGGCATAAATCATAGGGTTTATTTGGGTAGCATAACAAAATGTAAAGGCACAAAAATTGGCTTAGGTTCAGTATATTATATGGATACACAACCTGTTTTGCACTTTTAGGTATAAAGAAGCTTTAGAGAAATGGAGCCTTTAGTTTTAATACAGCTGGACAGCTTTCTGGACAGCTCTGTCTGAAAGCAGGAATGATGGTTATTGTTCTGCCTGTTCTCAGTGCAACAGATCCTTCAGCACAGGTGTCAACTCTGCATGTATTAACATAGAGCACACATTAGACTGCATTAAAGGAGGGTGACATTGAATATGTTGAGGAACACCACCATAATGAAGCATACATTTGGAGTAGATGCTAGCTTTCACACTTAGCACTGTGGCATGACGATTCTGTTTGAGCCTCTTCTCGCTGCACTATAGGCAGAATTACGCTGCTGCTCTACATGAGACTCTATTAAATGTAAGCACTGTGCAGTCTCCTCAGCATCCATTAGCTTTCTCAGTATATGCCGGAGCCAATGATGCAGAGTAAAACTGAAGGATAAAGCAATGCAATGATGAAGAAAATGATGACTCGTGACATAAAGGAAGAAAGAAAGGAAAAGAGTAAGGAAGAAATTAAAACTGAGGAAAGGAAAGGGGAGGCACCAAGAAAGCCAGCATGTCAAGCTTTTAAATTTGACTGAACCTTGGGTGGAGGAGGGGGAAGAGGCGGAGAATATCGAGGCAACGCCCTCCATTAGGAAGCAAGGGGTAGCGGTCAATAAAGGACACTCAGAACTCCACCTCCCTGCTGAGAAGGAACTTGTGTGTGTGCTGAGTGTGTCCAAATCCACCAGCAGCTGAAGCAGAGTGCCAGCCTGTCTTGCTCGTCAGCCTGATGCAGAACCTCTGAGCTACACTACAGCAGCACTGCAGAGGATTTGGCAGCCCAGAAGAGTTGCTGAGTCGCTGGAGTGGTTACGGATTTCAGGGTGGGGTAACTACTCTGTTATCAAGTCAGCTCATGTCCACTCTGCTGCAATAGTCTGCAACATGGAGATGGATAGAAGGCATGGAAGAGGAGGAGGCAGCGGCAGAATGTGACTTTTCAAAGCCTGAGAGTTAACAGGTTTCTGAGTCAGGGGAATCGTGTACACGTGGGGGGGG
>VXCM01000046.1:0-309704 GCA_014773175.1 Lucifuga dentata | reverse complement strand
GCAGAAGAAGGGGGCCGGTGTGGATACAGTACATCAGTGCTGTCAATCAAGGATCTGGGATCTGTTCTCTCCTCATCATCGCCCCCCCCCGCATCTTTCTCTTTGCATCTCTGTGGGCCAAGCGTGCAGGCATGGATCAAGGCTAAGTGGATGCTACTGCCTGACAGG
Organism: Lucifuga dentata; assembly: GCA_014773175.1. NCBI lineage: Eukaryota > Metazoa > Chordata > Actinopteri > Ophidiiformes > Bythitidae > Lucifuga > Lucifuga dentata. Next base: position 309,536 of record VXCM01000046.1, on the reverse strand, counting down.
GAGTCTGTGAGACGGCCGTCCATTCCTCACCGCCCTGGTCCCCTTCATGCCGTGCTGTGGGCTGGGCCATCGCCGGAGAGCACAGCTTCCATATGTGAGTTGTATTCTCTGATGCTGTTTAATCACAGAGGTCAGAGACGGAGCATGAGAGGGGAAAAAGAATAAGAGAAGCAGACAAAGCCTCCTTCGCCAGCATTTGTAGACTAAGATAAATTGTGCATTATGATGGTTTTATAAAGCGCTGCACTATAAATAATTTAGAAATAGTTTGTCTGTGTGCATGCAGTGTTTGGGTGTTTTCTGGCATGCACGACTTTCTTTGAAATGTCACTGTCGTAAGACTGTATGCACAGTGTACACACACCCATGGATGCCTGCCAGGTATCTTGGTCGCTGCTCCTTGGTAGATCTCTGTCCTGGACCAACTGCAGGACGAATTCTTTCAGTAGCACTGCACTGCAAATCTTTCAGTTCTGGAGAGCTCTGTCCTCCTCATGCTTGCTGCCAAGAGACAATAAATCTTTTCTGTCTTATTTAATCCAGGGTTTGGACAGAGAGCTGAGGGTGTAATGTGTGGCAAATACTGTAGGAGCACACTGACGCTTTCACTTCAGTAGGCTTTGCTGGTTTATTTCATCTGTTCTTGGTGTGCTTGTGACTGGAATCAAATGATGCATATCATTAGACTGGTGCTTCAGTTTAATGTAATGCAGTGAGGAATATGTGGGTGTTCAACTGTTGACAGGTGTGACCTCTGAGAGAGAAAAGATGTGCATTTTTTCCCCACATAATGTCCTTAACACATTTTTATTTTTTATGGCCACGCATTGTCCAAAGCTGCCATTCACCTGTTGGTTGTGATAGACAATTGTGAATAGGTAGAAAGAAGAAAGACGTGATGATGTCAGGAATAACTACTTTCTATATATTAAACTGCACACTAATAGTGCAATAAACAATTACATGTCTTGAGCACTGCAGATAGAGATGGTCTTCTCTTATTGATTTTTACCACTAGATGGCCACGTTACACTTTAACTCTCTCCCTCACACACATACGCACACCCAGTCAGAATGAAATTTTTATAAGGTATGAGTTTTATTCATTGTCTGAAATGAATTATGATGTCCTCTTCAGATCCTAGACAGAGCCTCACTGTCGACTGGACAAAATGTTCTGATCACAGTGATGTCACAGCAGGAATTTTATATTGCCTAATATAGTTGAAAAGTGTGTCTTTTCTATTAAGTTTCATTACAGTGAATTATAGCTCTTTGTGATCATTAATGAGTCACATGGTGGACAGGTTGGTAAACTCGAGTGTCGTCTTAGCTTACAGAAAATTGCTAATAATGTTGTATCCTGATGTCACATGACATTGCTTGGTAGTTAACATTTACACTTCGGTGTCATTTTGGGCTAAGTTGCTGGAGCAGCTTTTAGATGTACATATTTAAAAAAACGATAACACCTCTGCTTTGTACAATGCATGCTAACTATTCCATCCCAGATTACGTAGTGTAAATATTGTCACTTCCTGAGGCCAGTGGTCCTAATTAATTTGGTTTGGCTGCAGTAGTCTGGATCAAATTTACTCATCACTTTCATTTAAGTATGAGTGGATAAGTGTAGACATAGAGAGAGCAGCTGTTGATACTCCATACCTGACAGTCTAAAGCCCATGTGTAAGGTGTTTGTTTTTTTTTTTTTTTTTTAAGCCATTCGGTGGCGTTTTATGTTTGGGTTTGATTGCAGTACCATGTTGAAGTTAATGCAATAAGTATAGTTAAATCCATTTTAAATCTCAGAGCTGTTAGCTTACAGAGGACAGTCCATTAACTGTAGCCAGTGTTGACCTTGAGAGCACCCTAGCTGCCGTGACACGCCACTCTTTCTATAACACTCTTCTCACATGTTTCCAATATGGAGCACCAAACTGCCGTTTTACGTCTGAAATGGGGCGGAACACAATTCCGCTCTGGATGGAATTTCAAGCACGGAGACCTTGCTGGATGGGACTCTGTCTGACAAACTGAGTAGCCAGTTCCAGACACTCCTCACGGAAACTCAGCTAATTGAAGACAGGAGGCCCTACTCCATTCCTCCTTTGTTTTCTAGGCTTTTCTGCTTGCCATGATGCAGCAGCGGTCGCCAGTACTATCTATGAGTCAAGGGAATTCAGTTAATGACACAGTAAAAAGCTAAAGAAAGTGTATAATGCATCTTTGCAAAACATTAATGCATGGTCATTCCCAAAGCATCTAAGCATATTTTTGACTGTGCTGCATATAAGCAATAAATGAAGAATGAAAAGTGCAATAATTCTGTTTCACAGAAAAATAAGTTTTTCCTTGAAACTACTTAGCTGATGTGGGCTAGTGGTGAGCTAATCTCCCCTGACAAAACTGTGACCTAGAATTCCCAGTTTTCCCAGACATTGGGATGCAAGCCCAGAGAGGAATGTCGGGCCAGTGAGGAGCAGACTGAAGCAGGAGTTCCTTGGCACTGGATATGCGTTCTTTCACTTTTCCAGAGAATATGGAAATGTCCGGAAAGTAAGAGGCTAATTGGCCACAGAAGCCCTTAGGAATGTCTCAGATTTACCTGGATTTTTTGTTTTACCGCTTTTGCATAATCTATCGTCTCACTATTGGACTGGAAAGTGTGATATACATCTGTGGAGGCCTGTGTAGAGTAGAGCTCCACCCACAGCCTGGAAACACTGATGTCAATGACCACGTGCTGCACTGACCCTAGTTCAGTTATGGCTGGGCTGTAAGGGCTTGAGTTTCAAAATCCTCACTGGTCTGGAAACAGTGAAGTCATGAAGGAAAGATGGATCTCACTCCCTGTAGCACATGCATTGTGAGTGATAATGGCAATAATCTGTTATGTAATATGCAATTTTGAATAAATCGCTATTATTACTGTAGAGTAGCTTGTTTGTAGTTATAGAAAATGCCTCATTAGGCTGACTGTCTGTATCAGCATTTCTTGTCTGATTCATGTGTGTGTGTTTGTGTATGTGTGTTTTGTGATGTTTGTGAGGCTCCTTTAATAGGAGTCTGTGGCTTTATAACCTGCTGCATGAGATACTTATGAGTAATTTGCCCGCTCCAGTGAGTGTTAATTTTAGTCATGTCTGTCTCTCCTCCAACACATCTTATTTTCTGGTTTATTGCTATCAGTGGAAAGCAGCTGCTTTGAGGGGTGCCATGCTGTCATTCATTTTTGTAGTTTCCGGCACTTTTGATTCAGTATTTCCATGTACTCGTATCATTACGTTACACTACAGCACATGGTTTAAGAAAGAAAGAAAGATGTGTTAGTAGATGTCCTACTGTGGGACTGTGGTATCTCTTTGCTTTTTGAAGTCCATAATGAGAAACAAGGCTTAGGCTTAAGGTTTAATTCCATTTGATGCAGTACCCCACCATACATACTTTCACTAATCCTCTTTCTCATCTCCTTGTGTCCCTCCACATCTCTAATAGTTATTTTGTCTTGACTGTACTTTGTGGAAACCTGCCATCCCCTTCCATCAGCAACCTACACAACATATAAAACCAGCAGAAAATGGCCCATCATGCTATCATTAGAGAGATGAAGGAGCTGTGGGCGCAGCTCACGCCCATTAAACTGGCACCTCAAACAGCCAGGACATCCAGGCCAAACCAAGCATCACTTAAAACAGGAGCAGATGTTCTTTTAGGCCAATTAAGAGTAGAGAGATGCAGGCAACCTGGTGCTCCAGAGGAGGGCTGACGACCCATATGGATACGAGAGACAATTCATTAGAGTGGCAGACATTTAAAAATAGATTAGGGGCTATATAAAGTCTTGCATTAAAACCTGAACTCCTGGACATCTCAGATTGGATTTTAAAGGAGGGTTACTTTACAGATAAGACAAAAATGCAACAGATTGCAGAAGCTGAGTTGGAGATTCAGAGGAGAAAAGGTCAGTACAACATTTAGAGCCAAAAAATGTTCCCAGAGAAAGAAATAATACATTTAATCTAGGGTCAGAGAGCAGTGAAGTGTTGCAGAATTTCTGAAAAGAGAAAAGCGTGAAAATACAATTTACACCTGTCTGTTCTGCTGTATGTCTCTTCATATTGTGTATCATGGTACCGATCCCTTGGCAAAAAAGGTGCTGTGACAACAGGTGCCAGCCAGGCAAGAAAACAGACTCCTGGGACAGCAATGGAGGGAGGGAAGAAGGCAGAGAAAGGATAGAGTGAGATTGAAGAAGGTGGAAGGGAACAGAGGAGAAGCATTTGTCCTCGCTGTATGGAAAAGAGAAGATTTTGGACAGAGAGAAATTAAAGTTTTTCAGCTATGAAACAGCAAATGGAATTTAGGAGAGTTGCTTTGAGTGTCCTACTGCCGCTTCTTGGTTGTTTAACGTACTCCGAGGTCTGGAGATGTCGGTGACCAGCCAATCGGGAGAACCCTGCCCTCTCTACTAGGGAATCACTTTCATCCAGATGCTTCCATGAGCTCACCCTCGGGAGCAGGACACAGAGATCCGCTTTGCTATTGGGTGTGTGCTGTGGCTCAGCAGGGTNACCCTCGGGAGCAGGACACAGAGATCCGCTTTGCTATTGGGTGTGTGCTGTGGCTCAGCAGGGTGGGGTTAAACCTGCCGGGATGTTGCATATTCATACTCAGCATGAATACATAATCAGTCTATCGTGTAATGAGGAGGAAGTGCCTCTGTTTGTTGGATAATTTTTTCTTTCGGACTCTTTGGAACATAGAGGACCATTCCAGTGGGACTGTGACAACTTTACTGCCTTCCTTTTTGTTTCCATGTCTTCCTCAGCTTGGAGTGTTTCATTGTGCATCATATGAGCTGGGTCTGGTTGTCCTGACAGATGCTAGATTTATCCACAGCAGGTGTATTAGACTTGGAAGCTTGGAGGGCAGATGACCTATGGCTGAGTGCAACTTGCTTGTGGCCACCAACCCTTTTCCCACTTGGACCTGCCCACTCAACAGACTGTGGGGCTAAAAGCTGCTGAGGAGGGGCTCCTCTCTCCAGGTTAAAGGCCTGCTTTTGTTACCATGCTCAAACAACCAAAGAATAAAAATATCTCATGGGTAAGTGGGGCTTGTTGGCTGTTGATGTAGGGAGAGATGCAAGCAAGGTGAGCGGAGGAGAGACAGTTTTTTCCTCTACTCTTAAACTACTATCGCATTTTAGCAAAACCACTTCAAAGCTCTGATGATTGTTGGTAAAGTTTTCTGCTTTAACAGATTATGAAAGATTATTACATTTCCATTTCTGGCTTACTGGTTTTGGTATTGTATAACTAGTTGGTACTGCATTTTATGAAATCTGGTTGTGACTCTGCACAATCCTGCCATGTTGAGATGTTAAAGTTGTTGAAAAAGGAGGAAAGACTAGGTCATTGTACTGAATCTATGCAGGGGAAAAGTATTTTGAACTGCTTTTTCACTCAATATCCCAAGTTTTTTGGCATTTGTGATCATATGTGTGTGTGTAGTGTGTGAGTAAATGTGAGTTTGATCTGATTCTTTGACAGTGCAGACGGATCAGGGGAGATTAGAGTGAGAGTGGCTTTGCTAGGATGAAATCAGCTACTTGTAAAGAGGGGGGTGGGGCAGGGAGGAGAGGATGGGATTCTATTCTAGAATCGCTCAATTTTTAACCTCTACCAGCTCGGCTTAGTCTCTTTGTTCTGCACTTTATTAACTCTGGTGGTGTTATCACAAATCCAAGTTAACAGTAACATTGTGATGAACCTGGGTCAAAATTTTCATGTGTGAACCACATTCTGTGTACCATATCTTGTACTCTCTTAAAATTGCCTATGCATTTGCCTATGCCACTGCAAAAAGCTTGCATTTTCATCTGGTATATTGCATAGTAAGTGTGCATACATGCATGAACAGGGATAAACTTATGTTATATTCCAGAGGGAAAGCACTGCTCCATTTTTTGCTCAAACCAGCCATATGGTACATATGCCATGCTGCTGCTCTCTGCAGGCCAGCTCTCTGCCCTCACATTGACCCTGAACATCCTTACATGGATAGAGCTTTAAGGACCATACTTGTGGTTGTTTGTATACGTCCGATAATTACTACCTGCATACATGTTACGTTACTGCCAACCATTTTCAAAAACATAAAACCATATTTTAGGTTTTGCATTAATTTGTCAAATCCCCTAAATTTTAAAAATCAAATGTTCAGGTGATATGCCCATGATGGACGTTTCAGGACTGTACAAGCTGAATTTTTTTTTTTTTTTTTTTTTGTTTAATAGCGTACTAGAAAGAACTGAAGCCAATGACAGTCTGCAAGCTAGGAAAAACTTTTCAAAAATGTACCGCTCCAGTAGTATGTTTTGGAAAATGGTTGGCTGTAACATGTATGCAGGTAGTATTTATTTGGCTCAAACATGCAAAAACCACTGGTATGGTCCTTTTAAGAGTTGAGTTTTATAAAATAGTGCTGATAAAATAACAGCATTACTTCTCACTATTTATGTAGCTCTTGACTCAACTGCGGGGTTTAAATTTAATGTTGAGTGAGTCACACCTTCTGCTGATCCATTGCTGAGAAAAAAAAGTTGGCTTTGAAAGATTAACCCTCTGTAGTTGCAAAAATTTTCTTATGTGATGTAAAAAGCTCCTTAACATAATAGCGATTTACTCTGTATCTGTGTTATGTTTTATAAGCTAAAAAAAAGGGCCAAATTCAGTGAGTAACAAACTTTGGCCTTAGACTCCAGAGGATTCAAGTCAGCAGCAGTCACCATACTTACCAGCCTTACCAGCAGTGAGGCTAAACTAGTTCGTCCTTTTCTTGAGGAAAAGCCATGGGGGTCATTAAAATCAAAACAGCAACATTCCTATTGAAGCATGGATGTGATCACAAATGTCACGGCAATTTGCCCATTAGATTGTCTGAAACCTTTTGTGTAAAGCTGACATTTTGTCCTGAGGGGAGCCACAAGAGGAAAGCTCATTGAGTGTCCAAAATAGAAAGAGTTCATTAGTGTACTTTCTTGTCTATGTATGCAAATTTTGGCCTGAATCATTCTCTTGGGACCTTAATTATCTGTGTCAAATTTCATTGTAATTGGCCAGTAGCCATTGAGATACCTCGTAATACACCAAGTGTGATGTTTTGACCTGATGGTGGTGTTGGAGAAAGGGTCATCAGAATCATTAGGAATCATTTTGGGAACTTGAATATCTGTGCCACATTATATTGCTGACAGCTATAGCTATAGCTGTCAGCACATTTTATTCTAGATCAGAGTGTTGCATTCACTGACAGACGAACCAAGTGACATTGCCATCCAAAGGACCTGGCATTAGGCAAAACAATGGCCTCACCTTTCTTTTTCCAGACTTCCCAATCACTGATTTCCTTCCCAAAAGCTTTTCTGATGCATTCACAGTGCCTCTGCAGTATGCCTATCCCAGCTAGCAGCTTGTCTATCCAATAAGCCTAATGACTTTGAGGGCCACATTCATAATTGTGGGGGGTGGGCAGTGCCAGGCGGATTACGACTCCAGATGGTGCCTTTACTGACTGTCTGGCCACGGGTGTACAGCAGCAGAAGGTCACGTTTCAACACAGTGGACGGCTCCTCCACTGCAGCCCAGCATCAATAACAGAGGCTGTTTTTAGTTACACTAGCACATCTTTCTCTCAATACAACAAGTGTGTGTGTGGATTATTGCATGCTTGTCTGTTGAGAGTTAAGAGTTTCTGGATCGGTAATGCAGCTGAGTTGACCATGCAACAGATGTCACGCTATCAAATTAAAGTCTAATTCCCAGCTTGCTGAAGAAAAACACTTAAGAACTAACATGACACTGCAGGGCTTTACACTCTGCTCAGTCTGGACTGTGTGTGTGTGTGTCTGTGCATGTTTGTGTCTGTGACAGCGTGTGTGATCTAAGAGACTCTCCAGCTTGCTTCAGTAGACATGAAGCATGACACTTGCTGTTGGAAGAACTCTTGAGGATGATTGCATCACATTTGCTGTCCTAGCCAGCAAAGTTCAGCGTTACCCAGTTTTGACTGAGGCAAAGAGGTTGTTTTCTTTCATGCCAGGCATCAGCTGTTTGTACCCCTGAGTCACGGTACTCTGAAAAAAAAACAAAAAAAAACGGGATTTTGCATAATTCATTGCAGTCGCTGTGGAACTGAGCGGTGACACAGGTGTCCTGGACATTGTGGGAGAACGAGCATGCCCAAGAAGGCAAAGGTAATCAAAAAAACCTGTCATTTTTTTCTATGTAGGCAAATCTTTCAAGCATTTCTTACGCTGCGTGGTATTCTGAAAGCATTTATATTCCTCTCATAGTTCTGTCTTTGTGCATTTCTAGCTGTGTACAGTTTTGTTTGCAGTGAAATCAGTCAGATTGCGTGCCTGGTGACAATATCCTGTCTTTGAGGTTTATTTATGCAGGCCTGCACTTAGCAGAAGTATAGCTTAGTTTCGGTAATCATGGATTAATACAGAAATGTGTCTTACATTTTACTCCCAGAGAAACACAGTTGCTTGGCTTTTCTGTAGGTGAAAGACAATCTGCAGGGTCATCTTTCTCTTTCTGTCTGTGATACTTCTAAGTAGTGAAACCATCCCTGCATGCACCAAGACCCAATCAATTAAATCATTCTGCTCTAAATGTTCTAAACCTTCTGTTTTCAATCTCTCTATCCATACTACCCAAGGATTTTTACATCTTTAAGGTAGAAAGTTTTTGACTGTCAAAACGCTGACTACGGTTCTGAGCTATAAAGGATGCTTGTTCTTTCTTTGGCTGTAAATCCTGGATTGGTTGAAAGGCCTGAGCAGATTTAAATCTCCTTACTGAGAGAAGCAATCATTGCAGAGTGAGTCAAGGGATCAAGTGGACACAAGTAATTGCCCCTGTGGGTGTTGCTGTGTACCACGGAAACCAGTTGCTTTATAATGAGTTGTACAGTGCTGAGGAACATATGACTCCTCAAACTGCTCACACATACAGAAAGGGCCTGCAGAAATCTCAGTATGATGCAAAAACTGTGTGTGTGTGTGTGTGTGTGTGTGTGTGTGTGTGTGTGTGTGTGTGTGTGTGTGTGTGGAGAAAGTGGGCAGGATGAAAATCGAATGCATCACGCTGTGTTAGAGTGGCATAGACACTTAGTAAGCCATAGTGAGAACTCTTAGTGAATGTAGATCTGGCAAACTGCTAGTCTTTATCTAACTCTGTGCATGTGTGTGTGTGTATGAATGTGTGAGGCACACTTGTGTGTCCATGTGTAACCTGAACCCTAATCACTAAATTACCAGATATCAGGCTGTTCATTTAATTAATGAAAAATGACCGGGCCATGGCTCTCTGCCAAAATCACTCGCGATATGAGTTAGTGAGGGCAGAAGACCCGGAGGCAGGGACAGGGCACTTTCTGAGTGTTTTTTGTGTTTGCATACAAAATGAGTGTGTTGCCCTCTGCGTGTGTTTGCTCAACCTGTGCATGACTGTGTCGGTCACAACAGTCCTAATTTGCCGGATGAAGAGGTTTTCCCATGTCTCCATGTGGGACGGCCGATGTGTTGATGTGTTCATTGAGCATGAAGTGACTCAGTTAACACCACACACACACACACACACACACATATTCTGTTCTCACACTGCAGCAGTCAAATGGCAGTGTTGTACATGTCAGCGTTTCAGAAGTCCTCAGACTTTGCATCCACTAGCCAGTAACTATGTGCTCATGATCCTCATTCCCTTGGGCATACTTGACAAGCTTTCTATATCTCCGCGGACCAAGTACATCATGAGAAGGGTAAGATTTGTTTATATTTCTTTAGACTTTACCCCTTTGCCGTCATTTACAGAGAACAGATAAGAAGTGTTAGGTTAATTTATGTGATTCATACACAAGTTTGGGCTATTCTCGGGTTTGATGCACAAGCTAGCTTTAGTGAGTGGAGGAAACAGCTCCTCACCTCTTAAATAGCTCAGAGAGGCAGCAAGATACAGAACAGCTGGGGCTTCTATCTTCCTGTATTACCCGCCATCACCCTCTCTTTTGGCCGTCTACTCTCCTGCTATCGCTCAGTCTCCCCCTCCTTTCTTGCTCCCTTTCTCTCATTGTCTGTAATTAGAGATGGTCCTGGGGCTCAAGTGGCCTGGCATGTGTTGTAGCTAGGTAACCCCAGTCAGATGCTGGCTGCTGGCCCTGGGGCTTTCATTAAATGTGAATCACAGTCACATCGGACCCAGCAAGGATTCTCCAGTCTGATCTGTATGTTGTGCGCCAGCCGTTTTAAGGATCAGTGCAGTCCTGCTTCAGATTCACTTAACATTCATGCATTTAACTGACATGCAGTAAATTACAGTGTGGGAGAGCAGATAAACAGGTTTAATAATTAAGGGTTACTGATGGGATCAGCTTGATACAGTTCTGCACATGCTAATTTGAGAATTAGAGGCATCGCTTGCACTTAAGTGTTTGCTTTGAATTCGGCTGGCAACTTTTTTTTCTCTGCATCTCCCCATTAATCTTTTCAGTTGTCAGCTATGTCTTTGTTTTGTTTGAGTTCAGAGTAAAAGTACTAAATAGTGGACTTCTGGGGATCTTGCCTAGGGAAGATTTATGCACAAGCTCTTTAGATCATCTTGGAGAGTTTCATTCGTGTAATAGCATTCTTGGCAAAGCGAACCTCCTTTGGATGGGCCTTTGTGAAAAATCGTCAGTGATCTAATCATAATGTATTTTAGCCCATTGGTTTCTTTTTAACTGACATCGCTTATATGTATTGTAGCCTGTAATAACAGCACTTTTGACAGAGAATAGAACATTATCGATGTTGTTGGATGTTGTTTCTGCCATTGGCAAGACAAGTAAGAACAGAATCAATAAATTATATTCGGCATCAAAATTAGTTTGTGTACTATTCAGTGTTATGATGATGCATCGATGTTATACTTTAACTCACCAATACACAATGTAGACTCAAATGCTGCTGGTGTCCTGCTGCAGCTCCTCTCACCATGTTAGGGCAATGTAACATGTAGTTTGTTTTGAGCTTTTGTTTTAGATCCTGGAGTGTTTCCACCTTAAGTTCAGTTTGTTTGGGCGTATGTGAGCACTGCAAACTCAGGTCCGCAAAGTTCGATTCCACTTCTCAAAACTGAGAAATTAACTTAACAGAAATGTTAAGATGGGTGTATTGTCTTTTACATCTGAGTTTAAAAGATTAGGAGATTTAGCAAACTACCAAGAAAACTAAAAATATGGTTTTATGCTTTGGAAAATGGCTGTCAGTAACATAAAACATGTATTATTTGTTGGGTTTAAACATGCAAAATCACCATCATGGTCCTTTAAACAGCTTCTTTGTGGGACTATGTAAGTCATTACATTTTCAGCAAAAGCAAAACAAGAATCCCAAAGAAAGTTGATCGTTTTGATCAGCTCACTCATGATGAATGTGAACGACGTACAAATTTCAATTCAGTCTCTAACAATACAGAATCTCACTTTTTTTTTTTTTTTTTTTTAGTTTTTATTAGTTTACACGTACAAAAAAACACAAAATATCAGAAATGAAAAAAGAAAATAAAATGTGAAGGAGAGCTGCAAAAAACCCTCAAGGGGGCTTGGACAGGGCAGCTCTCCATAAGGTACATGAAAATAAATTATAAGACAATTAAAAGTGGAAAATAAGAAAGTGAAAACCCAAAAATAAAAGAATTTAAAATGGTAAGCCATGGAGGTGACATGATTTAGAACATAACAACCCTCTTACATCCTTCTTGAAATGAAAATGTGACAATTCAATGAAATTGGGGGCAGGACATTCCATAAAATAGATCCTCTGTATAAGATACTAATAAGATACCAATTGCTCACTCTGCTCATAATGCACGCACTGACTCCAAACTACGTAATGAAAGGGCCAGCTATTGGCAATGTCACTTCATGTGCCATGTCCAAGTCAAACAAATCAGAATGTTACATTATATTGATTAGTCATAGTCCAATTATATAAGCAGGCTGGTTTTGTAAGCTATCCTTTTTGGCCGTTGTGTGCTTGTCAGTGAAAGCTTGCTGACGTCACACTGTGCATGTATACTGATCAATAAGCCAACGGCAATGTCAGTATTCATTTCACAGGAAACTGATGAGTTAAACCTCAGGCTGAGCCCATTCAGAGAATCTGCAGTGAAGAATGCTGTTTCCACATTAGATCATCACAGTGTGATAATCACATGAATATTAGGAGCTGATTTGGAATATGCTGCACCTTAATAGCTTGGTATCTTGAAATGCTAAAATAAGAAGGCTTGTTTTTCTGTCACAAAATTTGTCTTATTTGTCATAATCTCTTTTTTTTTTCTTTTTTTTTTATTGCTCAGATTGTGCCAATGTGATTCAGACTTGACGTGGAAAGCATTTTAATCATTTTTCATGAGCATTCAGAGACACCAGCTCACACTTCCTAATCAGCTGTCATCACGCCCAGCATGTGGAGGCTTTGGCTTCAGGGCGGAATTTAATTAGTGCCTGTTTTTCACCTTCATTTACCTTGACCTCATGTCACCACTGCAGGATTCTAAGTGGACTGCAAACCATTACATACTCATCAAATTCAAAGAATATGGTCAGGATGTCAGTACTGTTGAATTAAGAGCTAATTTAGCAGAATTAACTATTCATTTGGGAAAACAAGAAAGTTTTCTCTGCATTTGAAACCAAGTCCTGGTGAGATGAAGATAACTATCATACACTTTGTCATGTGCTGTAGATGATAATCTGCAGAAAGGGACTAACCCTGATCAAACACAGTATAATCTCAGATTAAAACTGGGCTATCCACAAAACATTTTCTCCCTGTGGAAAATATTAATCAGTACTTCACCAGGATGATGAATAGTACTATAGAGTAGATCAGTGTGACTTTCCCTGCATTGCTATATTCAATTGTTTTACTCCTTTTTTATGACAGGAAAAGTGGATTAGTTGTGGTTTCATATCGCGCATTTATGACTAAGTTGTGTAGAAGCCTTCACTCGTACGTTGACTCAACTTTCAACACTTTATTGGAATATTCATCAGCTCATCACAGCTCCAGTGATGTCAGAGCACAAAGAGATGGATCTTTGTGTGTTTCTTGTGTTTCTTTGAAGTGAATTTGCTCTATTACAGTAACCACTACAGACTCTTAGAAAAGCAAATGCATACCAGCTGCCTTACAGAGCTCTGACTACTGTCTAACTACAGCCTGCTAACAGAAATCTGTCATTTATGTCTTACATTTTATTGGTGTTGGTGTTGTGTTTTAGAATGCCCTTTTTTTTTTACCAGCAGTTTAAGTACACAAATCCTCTCCTTAAATAAAAGTAAGTGGGAAATCACTATAGATAAATATACCTCATTCATAATTTAAGTTATCTGGAAAAGGTATTTTCCAGTGACGATGATGAAAATGTGAGTAATATGCACTTAAGTATCAATAGCAGTACTCAAGTAGAGTAGTAGTAGAGTAACTTTACTCTCCAGAAAAAAACATGTATCTCTAGTTTTGGGGATTTAATAAAGTGTGAAAGGAAGGAGGAAGGAAAAAAAGAAATGAGAACACAATTAAGGCAAGAAGTTAAACAGGAAGGGAGGGGAAAAAAAGGGAAGGAAGCAAGTAAAGTAAAAGAAGAAAAATGGCAGTACTGATATTTACTGTGCTCATCTCATGTTGAATGTATAAAAGTAAAAACATCTCTCTGTAATGTTGCTGAGTAAATATGTAAAGTCTTCCAAAATGGAACCATATAAAGTACAAGTACCTCAAAACTGTACTTAATTACAGCACTTCAGTAAATATCCTCAGTCTGTTCAGTAGTGCATTGTAAAGTTGAAAAGGAAGATTTCCTTTAATGTATGCATCAAATGACCAAATGGAAAGTTTTGATGACTTCAGTGCGTTGATCATGCTGGAGAATATGGCATTTCGTCGACATAGTGAAGATAATTACTTCCTGATGTTTTGGTCTGAGGACCATGTGTTGAGACTGTACAGTGAGTTCAGCCTTTTACTCCTCGGAGTGTAACCTCTTTAAGGTATGGTGGAACACATGTAAACTCTCTGGATCACACACTCGCGCACAGACATAAAAAGCTGCTACAGCTGCTTTTGGTGCTTTCTGGAATTTTCAGGCCAGCCCTATTGGCCAGAGTTCTTACTTCCTAACTGGCTGTGTGAGTTTGAGAGACAGAGTATGTTTATGTGTGTGTCTGTGTGTGTCTGTGTGTGTGGGAGGGGAGAGGGGCAGGGGGCAGGGGAGGCTTGTTTTTGGGGCTGGAGGACGGTCGCGGCAGTCTGAAGGAGTGTTCTCCCAGCGTGGGAAAGACGCTCGTCTTTTCTCTGCCTCTCAGGGACTAAAGAAGGCCTGAGAGCAACTTAAACTTCTCCTCCAGCTCCAACTTTCTCTTCCCGAGCTTCAAAAGTAAGCCGTTCCTGTCTGGAGCAGGGATAAGGGGACTTGTAGGGGCGAAGCAGTCAGCCTGGTAGGAGTTCCGAGTCTGAGAGGAGATGGGCAGCAGCTGAGGAGATTTTCTCCCAGCCGGGCGAAACAGCGCAGAGTTGGGGTTGGGCAGAAATGTATCACTCCGGCAGTGAGGAGTCAGATTTGGTAAGTTTGAATCCACACATTTTTCCTGTAATATCAGTCTGTGCTTTCTCATTTGTCTCATCCTACATCAACATTTCACATGCGTCCTCTCTCTCTCTCTCTATCCACTGAACAAAGAGGAAGGGCTTGGAAACCAGGAGAATGGAGGTTAATAGTCCAGGATTTAAAGGGGCGTAATCATACACTTCCCATTTTTCTCCCTTGTCACTTTTCCTGGAAGTTTGCGAGCGTCTTGCTCATGGTGCACACTGCGAGTCTCTCGCGCCGCGCTGGTTTGAGACAAAACAGCTCATTTAAAAGCATCTTAGCTGAATTTGCAATTGCTGCTGCACAGCCTCTGTAGCCTTAAGTGGAAACTGTGACAGCGGTTAACAAATAGAGTGAGAGAATGAAAGTAAACACATGGGACACGTTTGCCTCTTGATGTACAGGGATCAGCAGAGACCACAAAGCTTGACTTAGCCCAGATGAGCTAAAGAGAGGGTCTTCACCTGCATTTATAATGCTTACTTGTTAGAATTGACTCTCTTTTTCAATACGTGCAATGCTGAAGTTGGGCAGCAGGATTGTAAATGAGTGGAGGTCATGGCCAAGGAGGTTTCTAGTTACTTTTCCAAACATTTCCTGTTCTCTCTCTCTCTCTCTCTCTCTGTGGTGAGACAGTAGTGAAACTCTATAGGACCAATATACATTTCTGGAAACTGTCCTTTTCCACGCCCAATTATCTCTGCTCATGTGCGAGCGCTACCCTGGAATGAGTCTGAAAGAGTATCTACTAATAACTAAGACCAGACCAGTTACAGCCATTAAATCATTTATTATTCAGTGTGACAGTGTGTGTGTTTTTGTTGCGTGTGTATGGACAGTTTGTGTGCAGCAGATGCTGTTGCCCTTTCATGGGGTTGCTTTTCATATGTAATTAGAATATAAAGGACTTTAAAATAGCATGACATTTTAGGGATAGTTTTAGAGTTTTATTTAACAGAAAATGGGAAAATACAAATATGGATTTTGGCAACACTTTAACTTTTTTTTTTAATCACAGATTTTGCCAGGAGTTTGCTCAGAGTATATAATTCATCTATGTATGAAATGAAATAAATCAGGCTGGAATTTTTTTTTATACATGAGCACATTTCTATTTGTATTCATACAGTATGTGTTACTGTGCTGCTCCAGCGTAGATGGCTAGCAGCCCGTCTTGCTCTCTTGGCTAGCTTTCATCAATCATCCACAGCCTGCTTCACACACCACGATACTGCCAGAATATTGATGATGCAAGCAAAAATGGCATCACAAAGCAGCACCAGTCTTCAGCCCCTTTTACCATATCCCCTTGATCAGCCATCTGCCTATTACGGTCAGAGACCTGTGAGAGGATGCACTGCACTGTTTGGTAATGAGAGCAAAGACCTCAAGGGACTGCGGCTCTTGGTAATATTTGCTAGAGGAAGGGGATTAGTGCATAATTTGCAGTTGTACAGGTCTCTTCATCATGCATCTTTCTTCCTGTGGTACTGCAGGAACTCCTCCAGAACAAGGCTGATTTACCAATATCAATTTTGTTGCACCTGATGTGACTAATAATCCAGTAAATAAAATGTAAAAATAATCCTACATCACTAACAGCTACTGGCTGATGTCAGATGTTTAACAGAAGTCCAATATCAGCTAATATATTGACAACCCGACACATCTAGTCATAAGTCCTTTTCCTTGTGGCTCGTTCCTAAGTGTGTAGCTAGCACTCATCCACAATGTGCTCTGGGACTCTTGTCATGTGACTGACAGCCAGTAAGTCCATCACCTCGATGGAATGATGCACTTATCTAATGCACTGGTACATAGAATGCTGGGTAAACACTTTTTTCGTAGGCCTGTCAGTGTCACCTTGGCGTCCACGCAGCGGATCCCCTGGTTTGCCACACTAGAGAAGCCATTACCCTAACTAATTTTCATCTCTTTTCTAATTTTTTCCTCATACACACACATTTTCTTTTGTGTTTTCTCACCTCTCTCACAGATGCACTGACAATCTGTTTCTATTTTACTTCTCTCACTCGCTCACTCGATATGTAATCCTCTGTTCTGTGTTAGCTGTTAGCAACTATTCCCTGCAGCAGTTGCACATCTCTCACTCTTGGCTGTCATGTCTGGTCCCATTGTCTCTACCTGATGAAGGAGACAGCATTTGTGAAATGATGATTTAATTGACTTTGTGTTCCACTAGAATGAAGTGGAAGTGATGGACAGATGGCTGGGGGAAAAAAAAAAGCTTTGGTTCCAGCCAACAATGAGTCATGCCGAGGCAGAAACTGCTTGCACACTTGCTCATTGTGAGTTCGCTACAGTCAGTCAGCCAGAAAAGAATTTGACCTGGCATGAGGAATAATCTTCATTCTTCAATCATGACCATCGTGACCACGCTGTTGGTTTATTTTCACAGCTGCCAGATTAATCAATCAGAATTTAAGGTGAACATTACTTACAATAGACTTGGGGTTTGGTAATGTTTGCATACTGTTCACTATAGTGTTGTGCCATGCATAACAAATATATTCGTGTCTACAAAGTGCAAGAGATTTACTTTACCATCTTCACAATCTTGAGCAAATTCAGAGTCTAGAAAGCAAAGGCCATGGGGGATCCCCAGAGAGAGATGACAGCAAGAGAAGCAGGGTAAAGGGTCAGGAGGAGAAGGAATGGAAAGGTAAAAAGCACAGTTAAAGAGAAAGAGATAAAAGAGAGAAGGGGGGTTAGGGAAGGTCAACTGTTGGGTGAATGAACATGGACATGAATGAAAATAGGATGAGGAACAGTAAACAAGCTATACCAGAGCGCACAAACACAGACATCTTCCTGTGTGACTGCAGCTCTCCATGTTGGAGTGGATACAAATATAGAATCACTTCTTTTGCAGCTAAAAATGAAAATAAAAGCTTTCAGATCATGAGGAGATTCCCTGGTGTAACTGTAGCTCTTTATCCAACATAACAGATTCTGATGGAACTATGGGAAGCAGCATCTACCAGCTCACGGCCATCTATTTGCGGTAATAGCCACATGATTTGAAAGGATCGCCATACCAAGTTTCAAAGATTTATTTGTCATGTGCGGCCATCTACCACCACTGTGTGTAGATGTCATTGGTGGTCTTGCATCAAATATCTCTGCTGAAATAAATCAATAAAAATGGTCCTGTTGTCTTTATGACCACACTGCCCTCTTACCTCCCATTTCCCTCGTTTCAGCTCTCTCTCCATGAGCAATGCATGAAAAAGAAACCTCTCAACCACACACAGTGACAATTTTCAGCTTTTTAGGAGTGTGGTAGGGTGACAGAGTGAGTAGAGAGCTCATCCTGAATTCAGAAGACCATTGTGCCCTCCTGAATGCCTTTCAGGAAGACACTGAATCAAAAGAGTACTTCTCTCCTTGGATGTAAGACGTGTCACACTGCTGTGAGATTGTTATTAGCAGCCCGTGAGTTGATGACACAGTACTGGCAGCATCAGTGTGGGAGCAGGTCTTGGGGTTGGTCATGTCAGGAGCCAGAGGCTTGTTCTGTCACTGTAAGTCTTTGTCATTGTTTCCATCAGTGTGCAGCCTTCACAGTCTTCCCTTCAGGCTCCACCACTTCATGTTTAGAGCATCTGTGCCATGCCCTGAGAGCTCTGGAGACTAGCGACAGCCTTTGCCAACCCACCTTATTGAACCAGATGATTTCTAAAATGTTAATCTAGTTGGCGCAGGTCAGTAAATCTGGTGGTACATGTCAATAATGGAGTGCGATGATGTGCTATTCTCTAAACTATTGTTGTAGGTTAGCTGGGTTTTAGACTGTTCAATGGCCTCGTCAGTAATTGGGGCACTATGCAGTTTGCTGTTGCGCAGTGATTCCCACATCTCTGTTCAAAGCATAATCTACCTTAGGTAATCGCGTTCCTCGTTAGGCTAATTGATCTTAATGAGCTGAAATCACATTATTCTCCCCCAGTCTTTCCTTTAATGTGAGATACAGCTACATCAGTGTGTCATGCTAAGTGCGCACACCGTTGAAAGGACTCTGGGCAGTTGGATCTGTGTCATTGATTAGTTATGATAAGCACTACTGATTAGCATGTCATCCTTTGATCTGCACCTAGTGCTCCTTGGGGACTGACTGCTGCTCATAAACCAGCAATCCTACTTCCACCGCTCGTCCCACGGGTTAACCTCTGACTTATCTGACCTAACACAACCTCGTGACAGGTCAAACAGAGGAGCACCATATGTCAACAGTGCACACAAAAAAAAGAGTAAAGTAGGTGAAGACAACCTTGGCTGGTTCTTCATGAGGATGGCAAATTTTAATTAAAGCTGTAATTATTCTCATTCTCATGTGGCTTTGCAGTGCTGTGCTCACATGTAATCACCATTTATGATAGGCAGAGATTTAAATTAGATTCACCCTACTTCCAAGATCAGAGTCTTGAGGCATTAATCTAAAAAACAAGATATTTATATTTAAACTACCATTCACAGTATTTGGATGCTGATTTGAACGCTCTCTCTCTGCCAAAATAAATAAAAAATACTATGGTCATACATAGCCAACTATATCTATATAATGCATGCACTGACCAGCACTGCAGAAACACAACGAGCAGATGGATTGACTATGAGGGGTAAGTGAAAAAAAAAAAGGGGAGTGAGAGAGAAGGAGGAATGGTTAAAGGGATGTGGACAGTAGAGAGAGAGAAATCGAAGCAGAATCACTGTTGCGCTGGGTAGCGTGTGAGAGGGAGCGTGCAGGACATACATTAACAGGCTGAGAGAGAGAGAGAGAGAGAGAGAGAGAGAGAGATGCATCGGGGTGGTGGCAGCACCTGAGGAGCAGCAGCAGCTTCATTAGCATCAGCAGGGCAATCAGTCACAGAACACCCAGCCACCAGGATCCGCGTAGATAAGATGCTGTTATCCAAAGCTTGTGGAGCAGCACGGTGAAGCAGAAGAGAAGCAGCAGAATCAGCGTGGAGGCTCCGACTCTGACTGGAGTCAAAGACTGAGCAGAGAGACGGAGACGTTGAAGAGGATGAGCAGCATCACTGCCACCTGACTCATACTGGGAGTCAGCCTCAGCACCTGCAGTGGCGGGCTGAGCGCTCCGGCTATCAAGGAGAGTGGGGCAGACGGGAAGAGAGNACCTGCAGTGGCGGGCTGAGCGCTCCGGCTATCAAGGAGAGTGGGGCAGACGGGAAGAGAGCTGCTGAGATTATGCACGGGGCAGAGAGCTCCTGTGGATTCCCCATCTTTGGCAACAGCAGCAGGAGCAGAAGCTGTGCCTCTACAGACAGAAGCAGAGCTAGCTGTAGCTGTAGCAGTATACTGAACCCTACCTCCAAAGCTTTTTATTTATCCAGGGATGAAGGTAGCATTTGCAGCCAAAGTGTGACACAGATCAGTTGTCGATGTAGCTGTAGCCATAACTCTGTTGGTAGCTGTAACGCTGGTGCCAAGGTGTCCATAGCAGCAGTTAGGTGTAGTTATAGCAGTAGCAGGGGGCAGTGGCTCAGGACACTGACTGACCAGTGTGGCTGATGAAGGCCACCTGGATCCGGTTGCTGAAACGAGCCAAGGGAGGCCACGTGAAGAGCTCTGATGCCTGTGTAAGCAGATTTTTGAGTATGTTTACATATCTACCTTTGTGTGTGTGGGTGTCAGAGGAAAAAGTAGACATCAAAGTTAGTGTTTTGTTTTTGTGTGTGCATGTGCCTGTGTTGATCTTCTTGCATCTGCATGTGTGTTGTACAGCAAGTCTGTGGGGATATGTACATGTTTTACTTTCTTGGTCTCTGCTACATTCATCAGTCTGCGGGTGGGGGTCAGGGAGGCATGGTTGTGTACTGGCAATGATGATGTTGTTATCAGTTATGGCTGTCAGATTCTGGGCAGACCTCCATATCACCACCCTCTGACCCACTGGGACAGTTTTCATGTTAACGCCCCATCATTAGCCATGACATGATGGAACAACACCTGAACAGACAGAGTTGGTCACCTGAATTTAAATTAGAAAGTAGATTTTTAGAGAGGAGATAAAAATGGATATTTGGTTTACCTACAATACATCATTCCCGTGTGCATTAAGTGTAACTTACTCATATTTTGGTTGCCACTGGGAGGTGAAAATACAGATGGCAAGAGCAGCCCTTGGATACTTAATAAAAAAATAAGGCTTCAAATTAGTCGTGAGATATTCATAGCTGCAGTGTCAGGTATAAAGTCAGGAGGATAAGACACGGGCAACTGATAAACAGCAGGGTTTTTTCAGGTAAGATATAGCTATGAATAGCTGTTTCTTATCTATGAACACAACAGGAGTGTCATCTCCATACTTAAGTCTCATAATGTAAGTAGAGAGGAGGAGAGGTATGATCCTCCTTTGTATGTGATGGCTGGTTAATTCTAATCAGGCACAGAGTGAGGGAGGCTATTTTTAACTCAGACAGCAGAGTGTAATGGTGCAGTGAGATGAATGAAAGACCTTGTGTGGGTGGCATAGTAACGTGCAGGTAAGGACATGGCTCACCCTCCCTTTTCTTAGTTAAAAGATCCTGTCTTCAACTATAGATTGATGTGAAATTTATAGCATTTTGAAGAAAGGTTGGTATATTTCATACTTCATACCCCTAACATTCACATATTAGACTGGATAAAAGATAATCTGTACAGTAATAACATGGACATGGTCATGCTTACACATCTACTTTTGCAGTTTTTTTTTTTTAATGATTTGTTTGCATGTAGTAACATATAACAACATATGGCATTGTACACATTGTGATGTGTGCCAAGAGTGTGTGTCAGGTGATCATGTGGGCACATGTATATATGTGTATACTGGTATGTGGGAGTCTACTGGTTGATAAGTAAATCTGCTTTGAACATATCACACAGAGATGTACTATTTCCCTCAGGGTTTATCACAGAAAGGACACAGCAAATCTGCAGGCAAGAAGCTGAGAGGCTGTTAAAGATAGAAAAAAATAGCTGCTGGTACTGTGATGCTATGGAAGATCGTGTTGCCAACGATTTAATCAAGTGTATTGTGTGTGCATGTGTGTGTGTTTTTTTGTTTTGTTTTGTTTTTTTTAAAGTTCCATGAAGTTGTTGAATCAGGTGCATGGTTGCTCCCCTACTGGGTAATTAGTCGGCTAATTAGTCAGATAGCATCTTTGTCGAAAAATATTTGCTATATCATCTTTTTTTTTAATCATCTTTCTAGAAAAATAAGCTATTTGTCAGTAGCCTTTACTGGAAAATAAAAGGATGCTAACAAATATGTATGTTTTTCATAAGCATACCTTTTAAGAGATGCATTTGCAGAATTGTATTCATCTGCATACACCACAAAATTCCTCACTATTGGTTTAGTAAAGGACATCCCTTGAAAAATGGATGGGTGAATCTCTATTGATGCTGCTGACAGAAATGTGTCTGCTTGTTTCACTAGTTACAGTCTGCTGAGGTTAACTGAGGTTCCTTTGCTTGGAGCTTTGCAGATATTCTAACACTTACAGTATGTGTCTGCATTTGTGAATGTGTCTGCCTACATTGCACGTTGGATACTGATCTTGCAGAGCTGTTCATTGCCTTGAAGAACAATGGAAATGCAAAGTAGGCTGTCCTCAGGTTCCCCCTCACTACAGCCTGGCTGATGACACCTCCCAATTTTAAAGTGCCATTTCAAATCAGGGATTTAAGTTGCAATGTTGTGAGATGTTGCTGTTTGCATTCTCGCAGGGTTCGGCCGACTCCTACACCAGCCGTCCATCAGACTCGGATGTGTCCCTGGAGGAGGATAAGGAGGCCGTGCGCAGAGAGGCAGAGCAACAGGCTGAGGCACAACTTGACAAAGCCAAGGTATGATACCCTAAACTCTGTTCAGCCTCTCACAAGCTGAAATATGTTCTCAGTGGGCTCCAGCAGGGGAGAAAAGAAGCCTGTGTGTCTACCTGTGTGTGTCTGTGTTGCTAGGTCTGTTATTGAAAGCCATCGTACTGCTTCTATGCCATTTTTAGCCCCTGCTTTCATTGCATCAGGGGTGGTCAATCAGACTCCGTTGGGGTTGGTGCTACGCCAAGTCAAGTTAAACAAAACTTGACTATTTGCCATTTTATGGCTTTCTGCTAACCCATTGTCATTCTCTTTGATTTGATATGATGTTTTACTCATTTTAGGGTAAGACTGTCAGGTGTGATGTGTGACAAAAGAGTCTCGGCAAGAATGAAAGGAAAGGTGTACAAAACGGTGGTGAGACCAGCGATGTTGTATGGCTTAGAGACAGTGGCACTGAGGAAAAGACAGGAGGCAGAGCTAGAGGTAGCAGAGACTAAAATGCTGAGGTTCTCTTTGGGAGTGACGAGGATGGATAGGATCAGGAACGAGTACATCAGAGGGACAGCGCATGTTAGATGTTTTGGAGATAAAGTCAGAGAGGCCAGACTGAGATGGTTTGGACATGTACAGAGGAGGGATAGTGAACATATCGGTAGAAGGATGCTGAGGTTGGAACTGCCAGGCAGGAGGCCTAGAGGAAGACCAAAGAGGAGATTTATGGATGTAGTGAAAGAGGACATGAAGTTAGTTGGTGTGAGAGAAGAGGAGGCAGAGGATAGGGTTAGATGGAGGCAGATGATTCGCTGTGGTGACCCCTGAAGGGAAAGCCGAAAGGAAAAGAAGAAGAAGAAGAAGAAGACTGGACAGTATCTTACTGTCTGGGTGACTTAGGAGAAGCAGGATATTGATGTTGGTTTCAGCTGGCTTCTCAAATGGAGAAAGAGCTGTTAATGCTACTGATGTGAGTTTGGGGGGTTTCAGGGAGACTGAGGACTCAGCTTCACTGTTTATCAGAGCCAAGCCCTGCCTTCTCTGCTCTGCTCTGGGCTACAATTAGCAACATATAAACGAGCATATACGCAGCAGAGAAAACGTGCCACATGGCAATCAGATCTTGCACAAAATCACTGATATCACTGTTTTGCTACCTATTATGTTCTCTCCCTACAATAGAGTGTCCTGCTATTCACTAATTCTACTTCCAGCATGTCTGATCAGTTGGTTTATTAGCTCTCGTGTTTGCTCAAAGCTCCAAATTTGTAGCTATCCATCCATTGTAAAAGACCTTTACCTCCTGTGCCGTATCTCAGCGTTTGTAGGTGGAAAAGCGACGCATCATTCCAGCTGATTTTTATAGTTACTTTCCAGTCAACCTCTCTCGCGCTCTAATTAAAAAGATAACTTAGTTGTATAGATAACCTGACATAGATTATCCCTGCTGACATTTTGCGTGACGGATGAGTAGTAAAAAATAGCTTCTCGATGGTCTGGCCACCAGAGAGAGAGAGAGAGAGAGAGAGAGAGACAGGGTCAGAGGAAGTGCAAACTCTNTCTGGCCACCAGAGAGAGAGAGAGAGAGAGAGAGAGAGACAGGGTCAGAGGAAGTGCAAACTCTGACTGTGATCCTTTATAAGCAAAAATTCATAATGACTTCCTCCACCATACCACTGATATTTGTAGATACTGAGATTAAGATTGATGTCTTTAATGTAAAGATTACCAAACATATATATATATATATGCACCTTTAACCATCTCTAATTAATCTCAAGTATGCTTATAATAAACAATCTCAGCATTATTTCCTCACCTGGTGTGCTTTCCCTCAAATATGATTAAGCAACAAGTTGTTGTGTGTATTTAGCAAATGACAGAATCCTATTAAATCCATCCACGTGTGTGGCGTACTTGTATTTTTGTTTCAGTCGCAGTAACAGTACAGACAAAAATATGTGTATTATGTGTGTGTAAATGTACTGTCAGTGATTATTCTGTTAATACTATGTTGATTACTTATTGAAATGTCACATCTGATTAATGTACATCACAATCAACCACCTGCTAAACTGGGTTCCTTGTTGAATTTTAAAAACAAATGCTGTAAGGTTAAATAAATAAACTGTCATCTTAACTCACCGAGGGCCACGGCGACGGAGACACAATAAGATAGCAAATAAAATTTAAAGAAATATAATAAATTTAAAAATAATAATAAAGGAATAAAGGAATAAAAGTTAGCGTAAAGTGGATGCAAAATAGATTTGGATGTACTTGTTAATGGGTGAATTAATCTGGATTGGGTTTCAAAGTGTGTGTATCACCTGCATATTTGATTTTGAAATATGATTTTGAATTTGGTGAAATAACTGGAAAAGTAAATTTTTTTTTTTTTTTTTTTNTTTTTTTTTTTTTTTTTTTTGGGAAAATGGTTGTCAGTAGTGTAATGTGTGTGCAGGTAGTATTTATTGAGCTTAAACATGCAAAATCACTGATATAGTCCTTTAAATATGCATTCTAGCCAAAAACAAGTAAGCAGCAGTATCATCATAGATGTTAAAAATAGGTTGCTCGGGTTATGGTTCCCCTCACACCATATAAAAATAAATTTTGGCTGCTCCTTTACACCCTGAGGCAAGTGTGCAGAGGAAGCTGGAGGCTGAGAATTCATTTCAAATCGATCTAGAACATTCAAGGTGAAACAATATGGGAATCTTGATTTATAGCACCAGGCCCATTGTGGTGTGTGTGCTGTAATGGAGAGGCTGAGACACATTTCACGACGAATCGCCACAGCAAGGGCAAGTGTTCTCTCCGTCAGTGTAAGCACAGAGAAGACTGGGAGGTATTATCGTATGAAATATTCATGGCGTGATGTGATATTGTGAGGAGTGTTAATTGGCTGTGCTTTAATGGTGTCCTTTGAGTCCCAGTGCTCACACTCCTCAATGGAGCGGTCACACACACACATACACACACACACACACACACACACACACACATCCACCTTTCAACCCGCACTCCTGGAATATTTACTGCTGTCCTCATGAGAAAAGCGATTCCAGGAGGATTTGACTAATGTATTATATCCATAATCCCTCATAGTATATCAAAGTCGGGTCACACCTGTTGTGTTTCGAAGTGGCATTAGCGAGCAGTGAAAACCAGCGTGAATAAGTGAGAATTCCACGTCTGTACAGTCTCACCTAAAGTCTGCAGATGAATTCCTGCAATTATATGGATGCCAGAGTGTTGCTTCCAGCATGAAGACCTTGAAAAACATCCTGATCCTGACAAATCCTATAAATCCCACTTTTCTGTTGAACTGGTAAAGGTTGGAGGTGATTTGAGAACTGCAAGAAAAATATTTATATTAAAATGTGCCATCAAATATAAAAAGAAAAAATCAGGAATTTCCATGTTGCCAACAACTCTTGCTGCCACCTAAGATTGGGCCTAAGATTGCTAAAAGTTTTTTTTTTTTTTTTTTTTTTTATGTAATTCTCAAAAGAATCTTTCTCCTGTGGATAAATTTTAGAGATCTGCAACACAGATTTAGGGATCTGGATTAATTTGAGCATTTTTTTTTCCATGTTGTGACTTTTAAAATCACAAATGCCTCTCTATGGGGAGATTTGCTCTTTGTACAAAAGTAGCAGAGGAGTCTTCAAAGTTGTGGTTTGATATGATGGTTATATCTGGACCTGTGAAGGTATAAAAACATTTCATTATTTTCATTATTATTGCTTCCTGCATTATTTTGATAAACTGGCTGCTTGTCCTTGAGAGGAAGGTCAATGATTAGATATGAAGGTGAATATTGATTCAGCCATTGTGAAGACTGGGATTTATTATGAACGATTTACACAAGTGCTGTTTGTGATACTCATATGTAACAGAAGAGTCCTGTTTTACTATTGGTCTTAACCTTGACTGGAGATTGTGATAAACGTGTTGCGTCATGCTGAGTCGTGATGTGACTGTTGTAGCTTGTAGCAGAGGCAAAGAAATACAAAATGGCTCACCAACAGTGCCCACTCGTGAGTACTATGTGGTTATGTAACTGGATTTTTTTCAATTAAGATAAACTTGCTGTTATTTTTCTTTATTATATGATCTGACATTTTATTTATCTCCCTCTGGCAGACCAAACCAGTTGCATTTGCCGTTCGCACAAATGTCAACTACAGCCCCAGTCATGATGATGATGTCCCTGTGCCAGGCATGGCCGTCTCGTTTGAGGCTAAAGACTTCCTCCATGTCAAAGAGGTGAGAGATATTTACGAGGTAAATGAGGGCGATGATGAAGATTGATGTTGATGAAGATGAAATGTAACCGCCTTTTGTAGAAATTCAATAATGACTGGTGGATAGGACGCCTGGTGAAGGAAGGCTGTGAAATCGGTTTCATCCCCAGTCCTGTGAAGCTTGAAAACACTCGTATCCTCCAGGAGCAGAGAGCCAAACAGGGCAAGTTCTACTCCAGGTAATAAAATGTTTCTTCTCTAGGTGATGAGGTCATGTAGCATCAACGTTTTTAGGAGTTTGAGAGATTTGGACTCACAACAAAGTCTCTCTCTCGTTTTAGTAAATTGGGAGCAAACTCATCCTCAAGTTTAGGTGAAGTGGCTCCTAACTCACGGAAATCTACTCCTCCTTCTTCTGGTAAGTGTCAAAACTCCAGATTTATACTTAAACAATTCTTTAAGCCAACTTTGAACCATTGAATTTGAAATTTAAGGTAAGATGTGTTGCTTAATGCTCACATATCTTATAGATTTACCTGCAGTAGTTTACATGTTTTAACTGTTTATAAATGTTATTTCATATGAGTTTGGTCTCTGTGTAGTAGCCGACATTCTGTGTCAGTCCTGTCTGGTGTTCAGCTCTGTGTGATGGTGGTTTTGTCTGTCTGTGTGCGTAGCAATTGACATAGACGCCACAGGCTTAGACCCAGAGGACAATGAGCTTCCAGTCAACCTGCGCTCCCCTAAAGCCAGTCCAAACACTGTCATGTCACCCCTAGCAAAAGAGAAACGAATGCCCTTCTTTAAGAAGGTAAACTGGGGCTCGACGTTACCCTGCCTTCTTTTTTTCTCTGTCCGTCCGCACAGCTCTGACAAACTGCCTGTGGCTGCTCAGCCTCGCTCAGTGCCCGCTCTGTCTACTTCTGCCATCGTCCTTGTCAGTGTGCACCCAGCCAATTGCATGCATGCCTGTTCTTAACCACTCTTTCTCTTCTTCCGTCTCACCATAGCTAAGCAGAGGCTGAAGTCGGTAAGTCGCGTGTGCGGTGCACCAACACGGTCTGATGTGTACCATGCCTCTGTGATCCCTACAGAAATTCAGCTCTTTACTGACAGTGTTTTCTCATTGGCTGCTACTGTGATTGTCTGTTTGGTGTGTGTGCGCATGTCTATAATCCAGATTTAGTGGGATCTCAGTGTGTACAGCTTTTTAATAAGATAGATGTGAATGGAGTCTGCTCCAGAAAGAAAGAAATTGAATTGTTACAGCAGCAATGCACAAGTAGTACACAGACAGACACTAGAATGTCCTTTAAAGCTGAAAAAAATAAATTGGCAAAAAATGAAATATTTAGGACAGCAGACTCATAATAGAAAACTAAGAACTACAGAAAGGAAAACCAATAATTTAAGTCCATGAGAAGTGCAGAAAATTAGTGCAAAGCTGTGTATTTGCCCAAAATTGAAGTATATAATTTCATAATTAACAAGGTTGCACAACATTATATAATAAAAAAAGGACCATTTGTAATGTGTACAGAAAAATTGACAAATGTGCACTTATTACAGTAACTGCTCATGATCCTGGGACGCCATAGTGATTAAAAAGTCATACCAATGGTAGTTTGTACATACATCTCCATTCATGTTTTTGTGCAATAGTAATAAAGTCCCATTTCCCATGACTACTCATATTAACCAAGTAACCCAAGAATGAACTTGCATTTTTTGAGCAAAACCACATCATTAAAACCCTCGTTGTTAGTCAGCAGTAGCGTGCCGATTTCCCCAGTTCTTCCCATAACGTCCCGAGGGGAGTCTGATGACGGCAGCGAATGTTACGCAGAAGTGCAGGAAAATGTTTAGAAGTGAAGATAACGGGATGATAGATGACAACAGATGAGTCCTAAGAGAGACAACAGCCTGATCTAGAAGCAAATAACACAGAGACAAAAATAAAACTGTCACAGATGGAGAAATCAGCTGGTCTTTCAAGTAGCAGGAAGTAAAAGTCGTCCTCAAACCTCCTTCACGTCCCAGCTGTCTGCTCTCCAGCGGATCATGACTGCCGCTGCTTTAGAAAGAGAGACAGTGCTTTCTTTTTCCTCCAGCGCTTTGGCTCAACCACAGATCCTTCAGACTTACCGCACTGCAAGACTCCCGAGACACACCAAGCAGCTTCAGGTTCACTGTCTTTCTGTCAGATGCAGACAGAAGTGAACATGTGGAAACAATGTAGAAATCATTTTGCAAAATTCAAGTAAGCGGTTTTCCAAAATGATGAGGAAAATGGCATTTATTCTGGAAATGTACATCCATTGTGGCAACAAAGGAGCAGCCAGGAGGATGCTGGATCTGTATCAAAAGACAAGACTTAATATTTGGGAATTTCATCGATTACTAATGTGATGTTAATGATTCAGCATTTTGCAATAAATTATTAGTTATTTTGCAAAGCATAAAACATCTTTCCTATAGGACCTCCCTGATTTGATTTGAGGCTGTTACACAAAACTGAGTTCCCACTTTGTCCCCATCATAGTAAAAAAAAAAAAAAAAAAAAAGAAAAGAAAAAGCGCCTCTGCCTGTTTCCTAATTTTCCTCACATTTTTTGGTCGTAGCTGGCGATCTGCAATAGCATTTATTTCTGTGTAACCTGTTCATTTCTTTTTCTTTTTTTTTTTTTTTAACNTTTTTTTTTTTTTTTAACAACAGAACCATGAGATGAGAGAATTTATCTCAGGACTGAACAAAACACTATCATGGAACGTTCTAGTTTACTGTAACTTACTTACCAAACTCCTGAAACATTGCACACATAAATCAAAGCTGGTTCGTGTTTTGTTGGGCCAACTGAGATGCCTCATTTGATGGTTCACAATGTTCCAGTGCTTTTAAATTGTCTGCTTCATCGTTCCAACCCTTCCAGTGATTTGCGATGGCGAGTGTTTACTTTGTCTCCACAAATGTGTGCAACTGTTTTTCTTCTTCTCTCTTAAGACAGAACACATTCCTCCGTACGACGTTGTGCCTTCCATGCGGCCCGTGGTTCTGGTTGGACCGTCACTGAAGGGCTACGAGGTAAAGCAACGCTGTCAGAGCTCCGACGTCTCCTGGATAGCTGTCGAGCTGGTCACACATCACCGTTTCCAACACAACGCTGCTTTTGTTGCTCGTCTGGGACGTGATCGGCACAGTTGGCCGATCCAGAAATAAATGTCCAGACCTGTCTTAGTTTTCATAGGGAGAAAGCTGTTGTGCATCCTTTACTCTTCTTTCACTGTGTCTTGTGTTCACAGGTGACAGACATGATGCAAAAAGCTCTGTTCGACTTTTTGAAACACAGATTTGAGGGAAGGTAAGCTCCCCGTGACCTTTTAACCCAAGCTCTCATCCTTCTTGCCTCCCTCATTCTTCCTCTCGGAGTCCTGTAGGCTGGTATTTATCAGTCCCTGGAGGTTTGTTGAGGGAGTGTGTAACAAGTTTGTTTGGCCTGGAGATGTGCTGCTGCTTTAAATAGGTCCTCTCCATGTCCTTAATAGGCCATACTGGGCCCTAGAGCAGTGCAGGATTCTCCTTACTCAATGTTAAGTCCTGTTTGGTCGCTCTCCCATCTCGCCATCCAGAGCAGAGAGGCCATAACGTTACACAACGCTAAAATCCACTCAGACCATGAGCAGCTGCAGTGAATTTTGTTAATTCCTTTTTTGATCCAGTGCGATCAGATTTGTTAGCATAATTTAACAAATCCTATGTTCTCTGTAGTCTGCTTATTCTAGCTCTTATTTTTTCTGCCGTTTGCTTTTCTGTGTATTTTTCATTTGGAGTTAAGTAAGTTTTAAGTGGGCCTTCAGTCCGTATTCTTTGATTAACCAGTTATTTTCCTCGTCCTTCAGAATATCAATCACTCGGGTCACGGCGGACATCTCTCTTGCCAAACGCTCCGTCCTCAACAATCCCAGCAAGCATGCCATCATAGAACGCTCCAACACACGCTCAAACTTGGGTAAGCCGTCTTAGAAATTACTCCAGTGCCTGGTAACATCTGGTGTTTTGATGTGTAATGTTTTCAAGGAGACCAACTCATGTGGCAAAGGAAGGAAATGATTAAAGAAGCTCTTGACAATGATAATGATACTCCTGAAGGCCTGGAGTGGCCTTGGTGGGTTTCTTCTGTTTGGAATGAGAGATAGCGTAAATTGGAGTGTGGTTGATTAGTGAGTTCAAGAGCCGCTCTGATTTGACTGGGGCTGATCGGAGTTCAGATTTGAATGAAACTGATTCCCAAGTCAAACAGAGGCAACAATACTAATAGCATATAGTGCTGAATAAGAAATCCCAGAATACATCCATGAACTTCCATGAAAAGCACGAGCTGGAAGCAAAAAGCGTTCTCTTTCAATTTTTTATGGATGCACAAAACCACAGCACAATAGTTTATGATTTGACCTGATTTTATTTCAAACCCCAAACTCAGAAGCTCTGAGGCAAACCATTGCTGCTGTCTGCTTTAATGATGCATTTGAACTGAGACACATTTAAAAAGCAACTCTTTATCTTGTACCAAAGCCTTTTATTTAAAGTCAGACCACTTGGAATTTATTTAACCATGTCACTGGCATACTTGAAAATATCCATCTTGACAAGTAATCTTGGTACTAACGAGCCTCAAAGTCTCATCTCTGCTTGAAATAGATAAAACACAAGTTTGCTAAAAGGTTGAGATAGCTGCATGCCTGACTAACTGAAACTAACTTTCTTCCAGAAAATTCTGCATTGGATACTCGTGAAATTATCTCACCCCTCTGGCATATTTTAGAAGGAAAAATTAGACTTTGTGACTCAGTCTGAGCTGGAATGGATAGTTGGGCTGTAATTTTTTTCCCCAGTGTGGTCATGTTATCAGTTTACTTAAGACATAAATGAAAGTTCATGACCCCAGCCCATGTTTTGGTTCCCTTCGGTAATATTTGTAGGGATTGTATCAAATTATTATATGATGGAGAGGGAGTTATGTAACAATTTGTGTTTATTTGAGCTATTATAACTACACTCTAAGTCCCCTGTTTTCATTATTTCCTTTGAATAGTTAAGCCTCTACTTAAAGAAAGGAAATCGTGCATCAAATCAATGATGCAGTGCACTTCAGTTATTAAAATCATGTGCACAAAAAAATACAGCAGGTGGCAACATTGCAGACAGTGAAATCTTTGTATTTCGAGCTCACTGTGGGCTTAGAAGTAAAATAAAGGGAGAAGCTATGACTTTAAGGACCATACCGATCCATTTTGCATGTTTGAGCCTAATATATTCAATTTTCATACATGTCAGGTTACTGACAATCATTTCCCAAAGCATACTACTGCAACGGTGAATTAAAAATGTTTTTCCTACTTTNGGTTACTGACAATCATTTCCCAAAGCATACTACTGCAACGGTGAATTAAAAATGTTTTTCCTACTTTCCAGACTGCCATTGGTTTCACTTCATACTGGTACGCTATTAAAATCAACAAGTTGATTTTAATAGCGTACCAGTATCAATAGTGTACCAGTATCAACTTGTTTTTTTGTTTTTATTTAGAAGTTACGTAATTTTAGTGTTTAAGCTCAATAAAAAGTGTGGAGTGAATGTATGTCTCCACCGGGGAATATAGTCCCAAAAGAAGACCTGCGTTTATCAAAAAATTTAAACAACCATGACTTCATAAGGCTGCATAACTATTGGCAGGCAAAACATCGATTTTTAAGATGGGTGTATCGCTTGAATATTTGATTTCAAAAGATTAAGAGATTTTACAAAATATCAGGAAAACTGAAATATGGTTTTATCCTTTGGGAAACGATTGTGTCTAATCTTACGTGTATGAAAATTGAATATATTAGGCTCAAACATGCAAAATGATGGTATGGTCCTTTNATCTTACGTGTATGAAAATTGAATATATTAGGCTCAAACATGCAAAATGATGGTATGGTCCTTTAAGAAGACATACGTAAAAACAAGTTATGTTTCACCACAAATTACATATAACCGCTTCCTGCTTGTGGTGCTGAATTACCTGTTTGAAAGGTGAGTTGATGGAAGGATTGATCTCGTTTCTCCCTGTCACACCAGCTGAAGTCCAGAGTGAGATCGAGCGGATCTTTGAGCTGGCCCGGACGTTACAGCTGGTGGTTCTGGACGCTGACACCATTAACCATCCGTCACAGCTGGGAAAGACGTCCCTCGCCCCCATTATTGTCTACGTCAAGATCACCTCTCCCAAGGTGAGTCCCACAAGGAAAACACACACTTTTGAGAATGTTAGATGAGTCAGGTCCTCTGTTTTATGGATGTCTGCTGAACTAGGACTCACTGGTGCATGGATTTGTCGTGTTACTGACTGACTCCTTATTTGAAAGGGAGAGAGTGCATGAGGTCTACTGGTAATTGGGATGCCTACATAGAGGGGAGCAGGTTTGGGAGGGTTCGCTCTGGCAGGTCAACATTGGCACGGACTGCAAGAGTACAGAGAATAGGGACGTCCCAAAGGGGGACTGGAAAAACTGGTATCCAATAACACTGGACATTGATGCATTTTGTTCAGTATCCATCACGCGAAACCGTCATTTGCTTTTTGTCAGAAAGAGTCTTGACCTTATCGCCTTCTGTCCTTATGGGCCTTCAGGTGCTGCAGAGGCTCATCAAGTCCAGAGGAAAGTCTCAGGCCAAACACCTCAACGTCCAGATGGTGGCAGCTGATAAACTGGCTCAGTGTACTCCCGTAAGTTTCCACAGCGGATACAAATCACTGCTGACTTGATTTCAGTTTTAAAAATAACCTGGAGTTTGAAGTGAATTGTGTCCAGTAGAGGTAACTGTGACTGGGCTTTGGCTTCATGCATATCTTCAGTCAGATCTGTGAAAGCTTTACGATTCCTGCCAACTCCATTTCTGCTCTCATGTAATCTGCTTACTTATTATTTTAGAAAATGAAGCAAACCCCAGGCTTACTTTAATTCTGATAGCAGTGTGTATTTTTAGAGAATTACTGGCAGCTTTCCTGGGTAGATTTTTCTCCGAATTAATGCCTGATTCTATTAAGTGTTTAATTCACTCAGTTATTTCTGACAAACGAGGGTTGATTGTTAAGTTTGAAGCTTGACAGGAAGTAAACAAGAACTAATATTTTTGTGGAAGTACCCTAGTTATTTCAGATTTGTCATATTAGCTGCATTATTTTGAGCTCAGTGATTATAACTTCAAAGTATGTGAGCCTTACAAGAGGGACAAACTTGGCAAATGTGCACTGATTATGTATTTGCTGGCTGCTATCCATAGATGTGGCTTTGAAGTACTTCAGCACCCACACTACTCACCTTATTTGGCACCCTCAGACTATTATCCTTTTCCAGACATGAGCATCGTTGGCAGAAATGTGTGGAGTTAGAAGCCGATTTTATTGAAAAATAAATAACTACAACACTTAGATCTTTCTATGCAACGCTTACATATCAATCGCTCCTTTGATATTTGTAAGGAGCAATCAAAATTCTTTACAGAATTATTGGCAAATGTGTTTTTTAAGTTGTTTGGTGGTGAAATTATAATATTCACACAACTGTTTAGCTTTAACTCTGACTGCACCCCTCCCTTTCTCAGGAGATGTTTGACATCATCCTAGATGAGAACCAGCTGGAAGATGCATGTGAGCATATGGCTGACTACCTGGAGGCCTACTGGAAAAGCACTCACCCCACCAGCTGCAACCCTCCAGACCCACTACTCACAAAACTGGCCACAGCCACTCTGCCCTCCAGCCCCCCGGTGTCCAGCCTGCAGGTACGAGTGCTGAGCCAACTCAGAGTCGATGGTTCAGTCCGTAGTGCTGACAGAGAGCACGGAGCAGGCAGAGTTAGCTAGAGTTCATCTGGTTTACAACTGAATGACAGCCAATACTGTCATTTTCACTGAGGCTTTAAAGGACCATACCACCCATTTTGCATGTTTGAGCCTAATATATTCAGTTTTCATACACGTAAGGTTACTGACAACATTTCCCAAAGGATAAAACCGTATTTCAACTTTCCTGATATTTTGCAAAATCTCTTAATCTTTCAAAATCAAATATTCAAGTGATATACCCACCTTAAAAATCGATGTTTTACCTGCTAATAGTTACGTAGCCTTAAATGTTTCGATACACACAGGTCTTCTTTTGGGACTATATTCTCCGGTAGAGACATACATTCACTCCGCGCTTTTTATTGTGCTTAAACAAAATTCCGAAACGTCAAAAAAACCTGAATACACATCTTGTTCGCAATGATAGATTACCATCCCAAGAGCGTTTCAAGTATCAGCAAGTTGATTTTAATAGCATACCAGAATGAATTGAACCCAATGGCGGTCTAGAAGGTAGGAAAAACATTTTTAATTCACCGTTGCAGTAGTACGCTTTGGGAAATGATTGTCAGTAANGAAGGTAGGAAAAACATTTTTAATTCACCGTTGCAGTAGTACGCTTTGGGAAATGATTGTCAGTAACCTGACATGTATGAAAATTGAATATATTAGACTCAAACATGCAAAATGGGTAGTACTGTCCTTTAACATTTATGCCTGGACAGTAACAAATAACATGTATCATGCCAAACACGCAACACATCATGTATTCATTAGTTACAGTGTTTGCTGTGGGACATTTCAGTGAATATTACATATCTGAGAATGTAAACGGTGTGTCGTCCCTCCCCTCTACCCTTCTCCACCCACCGCCATCACAATGGGACACGTAAGACTGAAAAAGAGGAAAACGCTGATTCTGCTGAGGAGGACTGAGCTTGATGTGTGTGATTACTAGTGTGGTGAGTGGGAAACCCTGAGGTTCCAGTAATCCACGGGAAGCCTGCCTTGGTCCTGGAGACTAAAATATAAGCCATTGTGCAATTAAATCAACCTGAATGTTTGTTAGGAATCTTCCTGGACCACAGTCAACCTTCAGTGTGTGCTCAAGTGTGTTTGGATTTCATACTTTTAGGTTTTATGTGAGTGCAAAAGTGCTTATGTACAGTAATAATGAGGATGAAGTGTATATTAACCTGCATGAGTTGGTGTGTGTGTGTGTTTCGAGTGCATTTTGTTGGTTTGCGTAACTCTACTGACAGGTGTGTGTTACTAACCTCAGGGTGGAGGTGTGGAGCAGAAAGGAGATAAAGCATTAGTGGAGAGAAAGGGCTCCAGAGAGGACCACCATCATCATCATCACCACCATCACCACCACCACCAGAGCCAAGACCAGGCTGACCCCGAGCCAGACGAAGAGGCCGAGGGAGAGGGTAACGAGGAGGAGAGGCCCCTAAGGACTGAGTCCTCCAGGAGACCCCAGCATGTCCACAACCGTTCATCCTCCACCAGGACTGAGCATCACAATCATCATCATCACCACCGTCACCACAGCAGTCGTGCCAGGGGTCTCTCGCAGCAGGAGACTTTGGACTCAGAGACCCCCGAAAGCAGAGAAAGCCATGAGAGCAAAGACTCGGCCTATATCGAGCCACGCACCCAGCTCCTTCATCAGGAAGAGGAGGAGGAGGAGGAAGAGGAAGAGGATGATGATCAGCAACAGCGACAGCATTATGAGCCTCCTCCCCACCGGGACCACAACCACCATCACCACCACCACCATCACCGCAGTGGTGGGGCTGATGAGACTGGCCACAGCACGGGACACCATCGCTCCAAAGAGCGCGAGCAGGACCATAACGAACGGAACAAACAGCGCTCCCACCACCACCACCGACCCGCACGGGAGCACCAACATCACTACTACGACAGGGACAGGGACCGAGATGGGGAGGNCACCGACCCGCACGGGAGCACCAACATCACTACTACGACAGGGACAGGGACCGAGATGGGGAGGTGGCTCCCAAAAAGAGGGGAGACACGGGGGACTGGGCAAGAGACTCCTACATCCACCAGTGACCAACCAAATCCCTGATCACACACACAAACGCACACTCATCTGGACTCTGGACTTCCTCATTCTGTCCTCCATTGTGCTGCTAAAACCTCGACACCACAGCATCCTATTTATGTACACTTCCTTTGGAACTGCTGTTGCATCTTTTCCAACAGCAGGGTTTTGATTACATAAATAATATAAATATAAGCGTGTGTATCTATGCATAGACATGGTCGTTTATGTGTGGATACGCATGAATAATCTCAAATATGCATATTTTAAGCCAATGTTTGATAAAGCATGACAAAGCAGAATTTTTTCTGTACGGAGCTGTGCTTTCTGTGATTAGCGTTTTTATTTTTTGATTTTGATTTTTTGTTTCGCTTGCTAGCACTTGAATGATTTTTGTTTTTTCTTCAGACTACTGCTAGGGTTGACTGCTGCAGTTGGCTAACAGAGTTAAGTCTGGTGCATGCTTAGCATGGAAGCCATGCGGACAAGGACGGCTTTGAAACAGATCGCCCGCGTGCCAGGCGTTCACGGTTCTCGTACTTAAATAATGACCTTTTCACCCTTTCAGCACTTGTCGTCTTGTTCAGATCTCCTCTCAAAATATTCCACAGGCTTGTCCTTCAGAGTGGGACGCTTCGCTTCCAAGTGTCGATATAGCTTGGAAGGTTTCATAGCCTCATTAGCTAGCTTCTCGCTGCACACCACACCGCTACTTCTACTCGGTTTGCTGGCCAACCCAAGGACCGGTACTGGTCCAGGGACCACAGTTTGGGAACCGCTGGCGTAGATTTTTCCACTTTATCAGATGGAAATGTAACTAGCAGCCATTTGGCAATCTTTATACTCATATAACATCATATTATCATGAAGGAATCATAGGTGCCGGTACTTCCTCACCTCCTCTGCCAGTCACTCAACAAAATTGTTCTCCATTGTTTGTTTTCCTTTCCTTCTCTCCCTTTTTCCTCCATTTCCTTTCTCTTCTCTTGGCCAGTCGTTGATGAAAGCGCATTTACGTCACGCAGACACCGACTGCACTGTTTAAATTTTCGAGCCTTTGCAGGTGACCATTACGTGGTTTCTGTGTTCGGCCATTTTGGCTGCAATTACATCACGTCTTCCTCACGCTCATTCCGTGTTAAGCATAAACCAGCCTTTAGTTTGATGCAGAGAACTTTTGTTGAATTTTCTTGTTCATTTATTGCTTTAGTTTTTTGTTTTTTTTCCTGCATTGGTGGTTGTTAGACGTTTGGTCCTGACATATTTATGCCTCCTCTGAGGTGCACCTTAGTCTTGCCTTACAAGACAAAGAGTTCTACTATAACGTCCTGTCATACATGCAGTACAGTTCTCTTTCTATGGGTCCAGAAATATTTTATAACATTGATACACTCTTTATTCTACACTTTTACTGATTCACGTCAGTTTCAAGTGAAAAACATTTGATATGAAATTGCAGCTTACTGCTAAACTCCATGAAAGTTGATCTTTTATCAAGTTCAACCACTTCATAGTACAAAAATTTATTTTGTAGTCCAAAGATTGCTAATTTCAGTACGTTCCTCAATAAAAATGAAAACATTTGTTCATGAAATCAAGAGAAAAAATTCCAAATGTTTACCAGATTTAGGTATTTATGGTTTCTGGTGTTTTCTTTTATTTAGTGGTCATTTTGTGTCCGTTTTGTAATAATTCCCCGAATTTATGGGCAGGATCTTTAATGAACAGCAGTGACGCTTATAAGAACGTTAATGAGCCTCTAACAGCTGCACTGAATGTGTGAAGGGTCAGAAATGTGCAATATTGATCAATGTTTAACAGATATCATGTATTGATTCCTGAAATTTGAATTTAGGCCCTTTGTTTACATTAACACCAAACCTGTGTCTCTCTTCCCCCTCCCTCCTTTTTTTTTTGTTTGACTTTACCTTAATGTACTTATGAAAACACCATTTCTAAGCTACTCTGGTAGCACTACAGATTTTTTTTTTACAGTGTACATGTGTATGTACATTAGCATAGAAAATAAAACTGGCAACAAAGGATCGACGTGGAGATAACGGCTTATTGTCTGCTTTGTCCTAAATGGAGACCCACACAGAAGACAAAAAACACCAAAGTTATCCAAATCAGCTGAGAATCAGAGGTAGACTCATCATCCGGCCTGAGTCGCCATGACAACATCGAAATGACTGAGAATACAGAGTGGATGATGCTAAAATAGGAAGCTGTTATTTCCTGTGTCTCCTCATAGATGCTTCCAAAATAGCAACCATCGCCCCCAAAGGCGGACTTGCAGCTATTCTAACCAGGCGCGCACCCCGAGGTGAACACGGCCGCGGTGAGGCGAGCGTGCATACGTTTTCACACCATTCTACTGGTAATCTGCTCCTCCGAATCCAGGGCCAGAGGTCTGTTAATCACATTACTCTGCACAGATTTCATGGACACCCTTAATTCCATTTCCACTGATTTAATTACTGAGCGCTGTTTTGATTTATATTTACGCTGGTGTAGCCAGATGAAACGTGCATAGAAAAACAAAACTCACAATTTCAAAAGAATTCTGAGTGAAATGTTAACAGATTAATCATGGTGAATCCACTGATAGGTATCATTTCTCTCTCACAAACAGCAGCAGTTGTGTAAACCACCACTAAAAGCTCCTAAATTGTTA
Organism: Lucifuga dentata; assembly: GCA_014773175.1. NCBI lineage: Eukaryota > Metazoa > Chordata > Actinopteri > Ophidiiformes > Bythitidae > Lucifuga > Lucifuga dentata. The sequence continues at coordinate 270,097 of VXCM01000046.1, read as the reverse complement.
ATACCTCTCATGACCTCTTTCTGCACGCTACTTCCTGATCCACGCTCCCAGATCCAGCCAATCCGCTGTCACTATGGTAGCTCTGTGTCGTCACTGTTGTCATGGCGATGCTAGCACTGCTGAATTTGCCAATGCTCATTCAGTCTCCGTCCCCATGTGCTCCGCCACTCTCTCACTCCCTCCCCCCCCTCATGCTCAGATCNTCTCTCTCTCTCTCTCTCTCTCTCTCTCTCTCTCCTGCCCTCCATGTTTTTAAAGCTCATCCCTATATGGCCCACGGTTTCAGAGAGCAGCTGTTAAAGGGCAGATGCTGGAAACAACGCAGTGAGCGTCCTTGTCAACGCCGCCCAGTCTGACCAGTAAGAGTATGCGTTCTTCTATAAACTGACAAATCAGTTTTTTAGGAACTTGGCAATAAAAAAGCCTATAGTGTCCCTGTTGGCTTGGCAGGAGAGTTGTGTTACCGGTTCCCTCTGGTCCCAGCTGAGCTCAGGACTGAAGCGCTGGAGGAGGCGCAGCTGCTCAGGTGATAGGCCAGCGCCCGGCATGCCTCCTGCGCCGACGTGCGGCTCCTGAGAAGGAGAGGAAGAGCATTTTTCAGTGAGGTTTGTTTGACATTTATGTGCATATATGCCTGGATCCGTCCGCGTGGCCAAAGAGCGTTTACCTGAGGCTGAAGCGTGAGGCAAGGGAAGGTTTTGAGGGCCCAGGCTACCTGCTCCTCGTTCTCTGCTAGAGTCACGGTGCAGGTGCTGTACACGAGAACCCCGCCTCTCTTCAACAACCGCACCGCCTGCAATCACGCCACACCCTTTAGATTCATTCACTTGGTTCATCCATACACTTAAGACATTTAATTAACTTCTTATGTAACACCAAGTGTGGATATGAGCACTGACACACAGTATCTACACACACTGAATAACCTTGAGGAAGTGCTGGTGGAAACTGATGGAGCGCTACGTGTCACTGCGATAAATGATGTCCTCTGCATTGGATTCTAATCTTCCTCTAGTAATCCATCTAATGGAAAACCTGAAACTGATTTCACATTTGTTATTCTGCTGATTTCAGGCAGTTTACATCTCTATACATATGGAATCCCAAAATGAGAGTTACTAGTAAAGTATAACAAATAAAAATGGCAGAGAGCTTTGGAAGGTCCCAACCTATAAAGTGTTTTTCTTGAATATATCAATACTTTTCCTTCTTTCTGTACTGCGTGTTGTGCTCCGACAGAATAAAAGTGCATGAAGTATTGATGGATTAGATTCTAAAATATCACATTATGATATCAAATATTCCCAATCAGGATTTTCCAAAATTAGCAGAATCACTGGAAATGTCATTTTCAGGTGGATTTTTTCCCTTTAAATTCAGTAATTGTCCCATGCTGCCATCTACTGACCAAAATGAGTCACCACCAGTTTGATATTAGAAACTACAATATAATATTACAATATACTGTGTGTGTGTGTGTGTGTGTTAAAACATACAGCATGCAGTAACTTGCGCTGCAGTGGCTGGTAGGAGCAGATCTCCTTGAGGCTCCAGGTATTTGCCATGTTGGGTCTCTGTCCGAGCCCGCTGCAGGGAGCGTCCAGGAGAACCCGATCAAAACTCTCAGGGAGGAACGGAGGTCCTGGAAAACGTACAGAAATAAAGATGTTATCCTTTACAGTGTCTTGGGGTTATTTATGAATTTATATCAAACAGCATTAGAAATTAATTGTATTTACTGTCTGCTGTTGTTGTCATCTTGACTTGCTTTTTTTGTGTGTTTGTGTATTTATCTTATTGTGTTCTCTGTTGCTGTCCTTTTGTTGTTGTTGGTCTTCTTATATGAATTGGAATGTATCTTGATTTTTAATATCATGTTCTCCTTTTGAGAGCATTTTTTTAATGTATTACTAATTTTCAATTTGTTGAGATTTTTTTTTCCTACTTCTTTTAGGGTGATTATTTAACATCTGTCCAGGGACTACAGATGAAAAATAGACTTTTGGCATTTACAGGAATATTTATTAATGTGCATTGTCCCTGTCAAATAAACCAATAAAATAAATAAATAAAAATTCACGGAGAGGAGCCATAATGGAGTCCCTGCTGATGGCGTGTACCTTCAGTGTCCTGGGCTGGATCGCTGCTCACAGCCTGAGTGCTGTTAAAGCAATAAGCTTTAATACAGTGCAAATGCAACATCTGGGCGTTCTGACGAATGTGATTTATCTTGTTGCGGATCCTGTCGAGGGCCACGACCTCACCCTGTGAGACAGAACGAGACAAAATTGTGAAAAAGACCCACAAGCCATCAGTTATGTCTACAGTTTGAAAAATGTTTCCTTTTCTCAGGAACAGCTTGATGTTAAAGAGTACGGATTAAAACGTTGAAATTTCGATGAATTTGAATTTTGAATTCAGAGAATGAATTTTGATTTCAGAGGATCAGACTGATCATCTTGTCTGGAGATCTGCAGACGTCGTACCTGATCCTTCATGAGCGCGGCGATGTGGCAGGTCTTCCCTCCAGGTGCAGCACACATATCCAGGATTCGCTCTCCAGGACAAGGACCGAGCACGTGTCCCACAACCACGGAGGGAAGATTCTGCATGAAATGATTTCACTTCATTTTTACAATACACTAAATTGATGGAGGCAAAGCAGAAGAATCCTCCATCCATCTGCTGCAGGGTGATGTGTTCATTACTTGCAGGTAAAAACAGGGGATATGTCATTAGAATTCACAGGTGAGAATAAAATGTATTATTAAAATAAAGTAAATAATTTTAAAGGACCATACCACCATTTTGCATGTTTGAGTCTAATGTATTCAATTTTCATACACATAACTTTTCTGACAATCATATCCCAAAGCATACTACTGGAAGGGGGAGTTAAAAAAAAAACTTCCTACCTTCCAGACCTCCACTGGTTTCAGTTCATTCTGGTATGCTATTAAAATCAACTTGTTGATACTTGAAATGTTCTTGGGATAGGTAATCCATCATCATGAACAACACGTATATTCAGGTTTTTTTCAAAGTTACGTAATTTTTGCATTTAAGTGCAATAAAAAGCAAGGAGTGAATGTATGTCTCCACCAGGGAATATAGTCCCAAAAGAAGACCTGCATTTATCGAAAAATTTTTAACGGCCGTGACTTCATAAGGCTGCATATTAGAGGGCTGCCTATTAGCAGGCAAAAGATCGATTTTTAAGGTGGGTGTGTCACTCGAATATTTGATTTTGAAAGATTAAGAGATTTTGCAAAATATCAAGAAAGCTGAAATACAGTTTTATCCTTTGGAAAATGATTTTCAGTAGCCTTATGTGTATGAAAATTTAATATATTCAGCTCAAACATGCAAAATGGATGGTATGGTCCTTTAAATATGGATGAAAATGACATAATGTTTCAAATACTGTTGTATTTATTTACCATTTTTCTCGTTGAGCATAGGTAAACTTTTAGTTTAGATTCCACACACAAGATTGGGAATAGCTGCTTTAAAGAGATAGCCAAAGAGATACCTGTAGGAACAACAGGCTGGGCAGAACACCATCAAATGAAGGACTCTGGTAAAGCGGTTCTACCATCCGTACACCAAGACCTCTATATAAGCAGACAACAATGACCATATTTTTGGAATTTTGGAGTTTGCAGAGTAGGTTCATACTTTGTAGAGTAGAACTGATTCGTATCTTTAGAGTTTACTTACCTGGGAGGTTCATCTGTGCAGAAGATGCTGGAGCGATCTATTTCAGCGACTCCGTTTCCCACAAACACTTTATTCCCCTGAAAGCTGGTGGCTCCCCGGGTACATTTACCCTCCGGATCAGAGAAGACAGACACCATGTCTCCACATTTCATGTCTAAAAAACAAATACAGGGATACTTCAGGTCAACTACACCCATCAACAAAAAAAATGTAAAACAATATGAGAATACATGACACTGCTGAGCTTCCATAGGAACATCTTTGGAGGAAAAAAGAAAGTAAGTTTGCTTTTCTTTGTATCTTACACTTTGGGCTGGCGAGGATCCCTGGAACAAAGACGTGAGCTCCTCTCAGAACAGCGCTGCCACACTGAGCGCCAACCACCACCTCTGAGCTGAGCTGCTTCACAGGCCTGAAGGGTGGAGGGGAGGANCTGAGCGCCAACCACCACCTCTGAGCTGAGCTGCTTCACAGGCCTGAAGGGTGGAGGGGAGGACAGATGATCATACACAAAAACAGTCAGTACATTAAATTATTTCCTCCATCAAAGGCCTTATATTGTTTCTCTAAATACATTTCAGTGATATTTGGAGGAAAGTTAGGCCTTGGATCAAGGAATGAGTGATTGATTTTTGTTTTTTTTTTTGTGCAAATAGCACCACCATGTGGCCATTCATAACACATTTCAGATTTTGGCTTAAAACTCCTGAACAGTGAGGCCATAAATCTGAGGTGATGAGTTTGACTCAGTGTAAGTTTTTTAGAATTCATACTTGTGCAAAAGTCTTAATGATTGCAAACAGGATTTAAATTTGTCCAAAAATTCACTATTATCAGCCAATCAACAACTCAGGATTCTGATGTAGATTACTAATTGCTTTGGAGGAGCGAGATACCTAAATGCTTTCAAGTTGTTTGATCAAAAACAGTAGAATGTCCACCTAAACTATTGGTAATAATTGAAAATCATTCACTTTTAATCCATCATAGTTGCATGCAACACACACACATGTTGGTTATTTCTGTCATCATTCCATAAAACTACTGTACATGTGGTTTTGGTTAGGTTACTCCAGCCTTCAGACAGACTGACACCAGTGATTTGAGGCTGTGTGTTTGCTCCATAAAGCAGATTCAAATTTGGCTGATGCTCTTTTGGCATTCCCCGCATACCTCGGGCCGATGACAGGAAGGAGCAGCACATCTGGAATGCTGGGGTGAGGGAGAATCTGAACGGAAAAATCCTCAGCTGAAGAGCCGCACATCTGCTGCTGCTGCAACAACAATATGAACTGATGTGAAAAGATGCTACTGACCACAGGACGCTCGTACAGACTGACAAACTCATCAAACACATTCTGATCCTCACTTCCTCTTTCATTCTATAAAACACAGTCTGACCTTTTTCAGCTCTTCTGCCAGTTTGTGTCGGATCTCCTCCAGAGGAGCGAGGTGAGTACTGGCCCGCACACAAGTGTGAGATGGAGGGTGAGACAAACATGTGAGCAGCTTCTGGAATCTACTTTCTGCTTCCTGACAGCCAACTGCAGCCAACAACTGAAAACAAAACACAACAGAAATGAAGACCAAAAAAATACAAACCAAACATTTACTACTTAAGATTTACTTTTCTCAGTTTCATATCATTATAAGTTGAACCTTAATGCATTTCAATGTGTCTTTAATGGTGAAATCAAGGCTTCTTCTTAGTTTAACACCAGATGTCAAGCTCTATTAACTAAACACAAAGGAAGAAACTTCATCATAACTCATTACACTAAATCCTATCCCACATAAATGTTCACATTTAAACCTGAAACAAATGAATTTACAACTTAAAGGGAATGATGGAGTAACAAACTCGCGCAACAAACACTGATCCATTCAGTAAAAGAGGGTATTTCTTACAGTAACAGACAGATATAAAGTCTATTAAACAGAAGAGAGAAATAAACATTTTTCTGGCAATAATCACAATAGTAAGTGCCTTACCTCCTTGTTTAAGAAGACACTTTTAAGATAATCACTGAGTTCTGGCTTCAGAGAAATTCTTGGGAAAACTGACATTTCTTCAGGTTTTCAATCTGACCAATAAAATATTTGCAATCATTAATAAAGGTTAATTATTTATTGATGACATTCAATACAGTGTTCAGCCCTGATAATTTCTTTAAGTGGTACTTGATGTTTAAAGTATGGAAGCCCGTTTCCGCCACTTGGAAAAAAAAAACAAAACAGTTCTGAGATTAAAGTCAGAATTGTGAAAAAAGAATTCTGAAGTTTTTCTCAGAATTCTGACTTTAAATTCTGAGAAAAAAAGGCAGAAATCTGACTTTTAAAGTAAGAATTCTGACTTTAATCTCAGAACGTTTTTTTTTCCGAGTGGCGGAAACGGGCTTGCATATTAAAGAGACCAATTAATTGTGCAGACTTTTTGGCCAGCACCGATTAGACTGTATGTATGGTATTAAAGCTCGTATTACTGTCGTGTCACTGTAGCCAATCAATTATAGTCTACACGGCGTATTTCTAACATTCACATTTTACTTCTCAGGAAAGTTACTGTTGTGTCATTTCTCCGTTACTGGTATTTTTAAGCATCTTTCTCTTGAATTTATACTCACGTTCCGGGCTGCTGCAAAGATTCACACCTCTCTACTTCTTCCGCATACGTCAGCTCAGTCACGTGACATTATAGTCAAATCACGTAAAAGACAGCAAGTAAAGTGGACGAATTAATTTACTCGTGTGCCCTGTTTATTACAAATTTCATTATAGCTTGTGAAAAAGAATGAATAGGTTACGTCGGTGGTTTGTAGCGTGTTATCCAGGAAATTTGTTATTACACTTATTGTTTTTAAAATAATTAGCAGCAGCAAGGACCATCTCACAAAAACGACAATCCCACAAAAATTAATTTTAAGCCATGATACCTTTACAAACTGTATTGAAACCAATCTGCTGTGATATGCTCTTAAAAAGTGTGGAGAAAGTATAAGATATTTGTGGTAAATGTAAAATACTCGAATTTCGTACGTGCGTCTACACAAAGCAGCAACTGATGCATGATAACGTCACCACGTAGCCGGAAGTGGATTTGAAGAGCTGGGGCTGTTTTTCCAGTTCCAGCAGCTAACGGGTACGCGTTGGTCGAACGGAGTGAACAACACAGCGCTGCTCTAACAGTTTTTTTTTTTTTTTACACGGTGTGAGAAGCGTTTAACGACGTCACACACTCCGTATAGAAGTCATCACATATATTACCTTAAACCGTTTTATCACCGCGGCAGAGCGTTTTAGATGCAGTCGGTGCTTATGGAGTCAGCCTGGAAAAGGTCGGCGAGGTTCGTGAGATCATCCAGCTAATGTTAGCTAGCCGCAGGCGGAGCGCACAGTGTGGACCGTGAGGAGCTGAAGCTCTGTGGCTCTCTGACGGACTCTCATATCATCTTAAATCATGGGCCTCATATTCGCCAAATTGTGGAGTTTTTTCTGTAATCAAGGTGGGTGTTTTTCTGTTTTTGGGAAGGTAAATCGGCGTTACGGCTCACTAAGCTCACCTTAGCTGCTCAACAGAGAATAATGTGAACAATTCTCTCGTTAGCAAAAAGTGAGCAGCAAGACAGAATTAGCGTTATTTAATGTTCTCTATTATTTAAATATCTCTGATCGTTTGACTGTTTATTGCAAGCCAGAACAACTAGCACGTAAATAAGTCATAAACATATTATATGCAAGTTTAGATCAGCATAAAAACGCCAGTGGGAGATGAACAATAATTATAACTATTTTATCAGGATTGTATAAATACATTTAGTCAATGTATTCTCTTTTCCTACATTATCGGACATCCGTGTGTTTTGGGATAAACAGTGCTTTGTTGGGTAAAATATTTCGAGCATCTCAGGTTACAGTAAAGGTATCCTGATCAGCCAAAGTGTAATTGCCAAGTATTCATTTGCTGTTTATTCTGATGGCGTTTGCTTTTTACCAAGTGACTCTGATGGTCTCTTTCACAGAGTGCAAAACTGCATTTTATTTCTGCAAGTGTTGACACAATTCTACAGTAAAAAGCCTATAGGATGTACACTATGTTGTCTGAAGAAATTATGGAAAACAGTTTTGATCAGATTACTGCTATAAATATTGCCATTTTTCTTTGTATGCTGAACAAGTTGTTTTTGTGAAATCATTGGTCATCCTGCGCATGTCAAAAAGTGACCCAATTTAAGTACAGGGAGCACAAAAATTTTGGTTGGATGAAGTCAAAGCAACGTACTGTGCTGCCTATTCAGGATATCTACCATTAAAGGGAGCAATAGACATGCAGCATCCTCCAAAACGCTGCATGTCAACACTGTGTCTGTCAGAGCTGTGAGCCCTCTGACCAGACTTCCTTCCTCCGGGTCACCCAAAGGCCTCGGAAGGTGCAAGAGTCAAAACACTCAAATTGGGATATTGTAGCGTGTATGCGTCAGCTCCAATTCTGCCTTTAGTCTTTAGTGTTTGCCTGTTGACAGCTGTTAAAGTTGTAACTGTTGCATGGTTGTTAAAAACTGCTCGCTGGGTTTATGAATGGGTATATGCTCCTGTAGTTCCAGCTACGCTTGGAAAAATGAGGCCAGGAAGTTTGAGGAAGGAAGAAAATTTTATCCTCTTTGTGATTCTGAATGTGGCGCAGTGAATGACAGGAAAGTATTGTATAGATGGAACCAGTATTCGTTATGACTTTACTTGTGTGGCTCCGCATTGATGTTGTTTGTCCTCGATTTGCAGAACATAAGGTGATAATTGTTGGATTGGACAATGCAGGGAAAACCACTATACTCTACCAATTGTAAGTATTTATCTTTTTGATGGATTATTCTTAAGCTTCCTTCCAGCGTTTATTGTGTCTAAACATGCAAGAATTGACCTTGTACTCCGTTTTATCAAGTCTGATGAACGAGGTAGTCCACACGTCACCCACTATTGGAAGCAACGTGGAAGAAATAGTTGTGAAGAACACTCACTTCCTGATGTGGGATATAGGAGGGCAGGAGTCCCTGAGGTCTTCCTGGAATACCTACTACTCCAACACAGAGGTGAGCGCCACAGCTAACACACACAGCACACTCACAGAGTTGCGTCATTGTGATTAAAGTTTGTCCAGTTGAATTGAACAGAATTTTTGTCCAGCTGCAGTTTCCCCCCGAGCATGGCAGCTGGTGTGTTTGTTCAGAGCACAGATGGCAGTAGGGGCCCAAGTCAAAGGTCACTCTCCCCACAAAGGGGTCTATCTGAAAGGCGAGGCTGGGGGCAAACTCTATAGTATTTTGAAGAGAAGGAGAAGAGAGGGGAGAGTGGGAGACCTTAAAGAAAGCTGTTCTGTACAAAACCACAGGAATTTATTTATACCACAATTTATAGCTCTCGTGTCATTCCAGGTTTATATTGTAACATTACGCACAATATACTCTCACCGCTGCTATTTCTTTCATAACAACCCTTTCTTATAGTAGGATTCTCACTCTAAAAGCAAACACAGGCTTTCACCGGATTGTTGCTTTGGTGTGGAAGGTGAATCACTTTCTCACACCTCTCCAAACTTTGGTCTTTTATTATGTGGGGTCACCCTCTTTCTTATGAAAAAAAGGGCTATTAGCATAGCAGTCACCAGCATCCATTGTGAGGTCCTTGGCCAGGAAGTAACCCCACCCCACCTCAAACCGCTGCAGTGCTTTGCTGTAAATGGCCTTTGAAAAGGTCGCTCAGTGTGATAGTTTTTTTCTTCGCCTCCTTTTCTGCAGTTCATCATTTTGGTGGTGGACAGCACAGACAGAGAGAGGTTGGCCATCTCTAAGGAGGAGCTCTACAGGATGCTGGCTCACGAGGTAAAACACCCATCCAGCTCAGTCCCTCTCGCCCTGTTGCATTGTTGGACGGAGTCGTCATGGTTTCATTGTTCTCCGTCTCTCTCCCTCCGTCTCTCACAGGACCTGCGGAAAGCAGCTGTGTTGATCTTTGCCAATAAGCAGGATATGAAGGACTGTATGTCTGCAGCAGAAATCTCCAAATATCTCACCCTGAGTTCCATCAAAGACCACCCCTGGCACATACAGTCCTGCTGTGCGCTCACAGGAGAGGGGTAAGAGAACAGAAAACCTGCTTCATACAGAGAGAGGAGAGTAGGTCCACTGGCCATAGTGCTTAAAATCTTGCTGCCTTAAAGGACCATACCAGCCATTTTGCATGTTCGAGCCTAATATATTCAATTTTCATACATGCTACCTTACTGACAACCATTTCCCAAAGAATAAAACCGTATTTCGGCTTTCTTGATATTTTGCAAAATCTCTTAATTTTTCAAAATCAAATATTCAAGTGATGCACCCATCTTAAAAATCGATGTTTCGCCTGCGAAATAGTTATGCAGCCTTATGAAGTCATGGTCGTTTAAATTTTTCAGTAAACGCAGGTCTTCTTTTGGGACTATATTCCCCAGTAAGACATATTGCGCTTAAAAGCTAAAATTACGTAACTTCGAAAAAAACCTGAATATACGTGTTGTTCGCGATGATGGATTACCTATCCCAAGAACATTTCAAGTATCAGCAAGTGGATTTTAATAGCGTACCAGAATGAACTGAAACCAATGGCAGTCTGGATGGTAGGAAAATTTTTTTTTAATTCACCATGCCATTAGTATGCTTTGGGAAATGATTTTCAGTAACCTGACATGTATGAAAATTGAATATGTTAGGCTCAAACATGTAAAATGGCCGGTATGATCCTTTAAGAGTAAATATGAGGCCCAACTCTTATGACAATGTCAGGGGAAACATGGCTTCCATTAAAGGCCTATTTGGTTTTTTTTTTTTTTTAACCACATTTTGTGTCTCAATTGCTCATGATTGAAAATATAGCCGTATTTTACTGCAGCTTCCTACAGACATTACTGATGTAAACAAGCCTTTTTCCAGCATCCTATACATTTAGACACATAGATGGTGGTTAAGAATCTAAAATTAGTATCTTGAAACTCATTTTTCCTTTGTTGACTTCTTGTTTTTTCAGCTTATGCCAAGGCCTTGAATGGATGACCTCGAGGGCTGGATTAAGATAGCGCCTCCTATTACCTCTGCTGGTCTGACACCCAGCACCACCCGCAAGGTGCCACAAATCTTGTCTTTACTGGCCCATTTTCATTTTTATTTTGTTGACAAAAGGTGTACTTTGACGTGGCGAGACTGCACAGGACTTGAGTTTTGCCACATAGCTCTTTGACACCTTCTTACAGTGGAGCTGCTACTTCTCTCTCATCAGTGGAAACTTGACCAGAACTAATTAACCTGGTCATGGAAGTATAGTATATAGTATATTGGAACTATTGGAGGAGAAGAAAAGTCCTTTCAGTGGGAATCATGTTCAGGATGACGTGGAAGCGCACGGCTGCACTGGACACAGATCATAAACACTACATACATATCATGTTATATTACACCATATCAGAATATAACATGAACTTTTTGGGTAAAGTGCGGTGCAGCTTTATGATTATTTTTTTTTAGTTTATGTTGAGGCTACATTCAACAGGACATAAAAGTTACTTGCCAGCAGTATTGTTGAAGTATCTGGATAGGTCATGGTGGCTCAAAGTTGTTACACATCACTCATTTGAGTTTTAAGAATAAGTTCTCATTTTTTTTTCCTACCTTCTCATTCATACAAGTTTGTCTGTTACACACGGTTTTAGTTTTATATGCTACACTGTTAGTGGTGTTTCCTCACACTTGAACTTATTGGTGCCGTATCAAACTATAGTATAAATATTGCTAAAAAGTATGAATCTCCCTTTGTATTACTTTTGGAGCCTGTACGTGTACATTATTCAGCCAAATGGTCCGGATTGTTGTCATCAAAACTTTTTTTTTTTTTTTTTTTTNTTTTTTTTTTTTTTTTTTTTAACCGAACTCCTGTAACAAACACAAGTTAACTCAGCCTCCGTTGAGTTCCACAGCACGAATTCTCTTACTTTGCAACACTATTTGAAACGCAGCAACAAAGCTCAGTAAAATTTAACAGCATTTTAATTTACTCGCTCTGACTAGTCAGTGGTGCATTATTGTTTTTTATTTAAATTTATTTGCCATTTTTATGCTTTTACAGACTGTCAGTGTCGGGCAGTGCAGGGTGGAGTAAGTTAGAATCTAAACCTGACTGGTGCTCCATCACCTGCAGGAAGTTTTGTCTGATATATCTTGCATCCTAGCATAAAAATTTATAATTTTGTTTTGTATTAATTTATATGTATTGGCACGTTTTAAGCAAAGGGATCAGATTAAATTGTCATTTAACAGGTACGGAACCTTAAAATGGCATTATCACCTTTCCTGCATTGTGCTGCAGCATTTCAAACCCGGATACTGTATTTAAAGTTGTTTCTCCTGACAGTCTGTCCATGATTTTACTTATTTTCATCAGGCTTTGTTGACCTGATCTGTTTCGTAAGAGTTGCTTGAACTTGCCAACAGATCTATGCACTTTGAAACCTCGTATATCCTCTGTATGTTCCACAATGACCAAAATGGTACAAGCCAGAGGAGGTGCGTGAGTTTCATTGTTGTCCTGAGTAGGACGAAAATGGAAAAGCTGGTCTATCTTGGTCTGAGAAGACATCAGGTTTACTGGAATATATTGTTCATTGTGTGAGAAGGTATTTTTACATTAACAGGGAACAGTTCAGACTGACAGCAGCATTAAGGTTTACATGTACGCTTTGTACCTTCACACACTTTGACTCAGTGTGATAATGTCTACTCTGGGTCATTTATTTCTCTTTTGTTTTAAATAAAATTTTGTTTTGAACTTTGAACTCTGAATTGTTCTGTTACATTGTCTTACACTCATTTGTACCATATACTGTTTTTCCTGTTTGTCATAGTAAATGTATGCAGACTTAAAATTTATATATATATATTTCAATATTTAGATCACAAAGACCAGGCTAGTGTGAATCAAACACCAGTTTAATCACATCTGGAATATAGTGGCCAATCAAACGAAGCACAGAGCAATCAAAGACAGTGAAACCCTACCAACTCGTAAGGAACATAAAAGAGCATCTCATTTTCTAAAAAATAATATAATTCTTTTTCTGTAAAGATTTTCTGTATTTTTCTCTCTAAATTGTACTATACATTCACTTGCATCAAAGCGTTTGCACTGAGGTAAAGAAAGAAACACTGGAAAGCCAGACATTTAGAAACGGGGGTGAATTGGGGTAGGTTCAGGGTACGATGAAAAAATACTAGATTTAGACGTACAAAAACAAACATGAAAGTGTGTAATAATGGACTGAAGCACAACAAGGGGACATCCGATAAAAAGATATGTTAAGCTGCGACCTGGGTGCCTGTAGCATCTCGTTGGCAGTGTCGTCCTGTCTGAAGCTTATAGACGAGCATTTGCTGTAATAAGATTACAAATGCGTTTCATTTCAAACTCAGTGCTAAAAAAGTATTTAGTTCTCACAGTAACATCAATATCACACATAAAAAAGCAACACACAAAAACGGCAAAGAACAAATTAGTCATCGGCTGGTCATTAAGTCCATCTTACCAGCTTCCATGGACTCGGACCTGCTCCTTTCTAAATGTCCTTTCTCTATGTTGGGTTTTATTGATGCTGGTGTTAATCTGGACTCCTCTTGTTTCGTAGTCATTTGTGACATCATTTGTCAGAAAAATCAACATGCTTGCACTCTCTCTTTGCCACTTATTTCTTCTCAAAAGTCCAAGAGGTGATCTCTTTGGAAATGTGGCAAGTAAAGGTGCCTGTGTGTGCGTGCGTGCTGATGCTGGGATGGGAGCTTAGGGTCAATAACCACAATGGAAAACGAAGAGCTCAAAGTTACCATGGGGTTTATGCAAAATATCCACCGCCTATGGTTTACAGTTCACCGCCAGCAGAACAGAAGGTTTCAAACATGCATTAGTTTAATATGTGAAAATGGCTTTGGATGTGGCAAGGAAAAAGACAAAAAAAAAAAAGAAAAAAATCCTCATAAAAACAAAGGAATCTGGGATGAAGAATGGGATGGGAGGAGGAACAGCCTGTTATTCTTTGGCCAAGGAGCTCATCTGTGAAGATTCACACACAGAGAGCTCTGGGGAACCTGCACACAAAGAAGAAAAGACAAATATCAATGGAATATTCTACCACCACAGACATGAAAAATATGTCTTATGGCAGATAAAACCATCACAAAAGAACGGCGCGTGTATGAAACGCTTGTTTCTGGATCATTCAATCACCACGTAAATCAAGAACGTAATGACGAGTCTGACCTGTCCTCAGTGAAGCCGTCCATTTCCTCCTCCTCGTCCAGCTCCATGTCCAGCTCGTTGTCAAGACAATGACGGCCATAACCGCTCAAAACGCTGCAGGTACAACACATGTCATCAGCCACACATTACTCGCCTTTATTGGACGAGTCTTTTCCTCGTGGGTGTCTTACTTCCTGTTTATGTTTACAAACTCTCAGCTGTTACAGATGAACTGACAACAAGACAGTGTGTGGAAGAAGTAACACTCCTACGTAACATCATAATGACTCTGCTGCTGACCTGACAGAGCGAAATGTGAAGAACACGATCCTCTTGAGCTTCTTGTTGTAGAAGAAGTAGTTGAAGGACCAGAGGCTCCCCTCCTCGCCAAAGGGGTCTGAGTCCAGGTCAGGATTGTAGCTACATATAAACGTCAAGACATCAATGTAAAAAAACTCTCTACCCAAATAATTAACAGCAGCATAAATGGGCTACAAGTAAAACGCACAGCCTCACCTGTAAATGTCACAACTCTGCAGGCTGATCTCTTGGTCAATAGCATTCCACAGCTCGGGTCCCAGAGCGTTGAACTCCTCCCCCACAACTGAGAACAAGCTGCTGTTTACCGCATTTGCCACCTGTGAGAGATGAAGCATTCAATCATCTAGTTAACTTGTAACTTGTAGAACTTGTATTTTTATTTATTGTTATGTTTATTCTGTCTGTGGCTCTGGTCATTTCAGAGTCCCACATTTGGACTGACCCAGTTGAGGCTGGGCTCTCTGCTGAACTCGTGCGCCCGCGCTGCGCTGAAGTCGTAGTCTGGCCTGAAGGACTCGTTGAGTGTGGTGATGAGGTAGAATAAAGTCTTCCTGCAACACTTGTCACTCAGAGGATTCTCCCCGTCCTCACTGCTCTTCCCCATTCTGCACAAAACACACAGAGGGTTTCAGGGGAATATTTATCAGCAACATTTCCTGTCTATACAGACCAAAGCTCTTCTGATAGGAACTCTCCTGCAGGCCACAGTTATGATGCTGTGGACTGCAATACTCACTGTGATGGGCTGGTGGCGCTGGTGGACTGTGGAGGGGAGAGAGCCTCAAGGACATGTGGCTCCCCCTCCTGGCAGAACTGCTTAAACATGTGTTTGTCATCTCCTGCCATTTTACAGGAGTAGCTCTCAATCCTGTTAAGGCAGAAACAACGTCAGATTAATTAAAGGATTCATGTTCCTGTGTTAAATGAACCGGATTTAATGCAAACATAATGTCAGAGACTCCAGACAAGTGACACAGTTGGCCAATAAAAAAATTTAATGACCCTTTGTGTAGCAAGCCAATCCACATGATTCAAGCTGTTTATTATGACTCTATATTGGTTACATAAATCCCAGTCTATTTCTGATCATTGGTCTATTGTAACCTTTGAACTCCAGATATATTGACTGTCAAAAAGCCTCATTTCACCCCATTAAAACCACACTGAACTGTAACTACCACACAGCAGTTTCACTGATAAACACACTCAGTGAGCTTCAGGAACTCTGCTAAAGACTTAAAGATTGCTTTGACTGTCGTTTCACCTATTCTGATTACAGGATTGTGTGATCGTGTCTACACCGTAACTGATTCCCATTTTTCACCCGCTTACCGCAGGGAACCACATCTCCACAAACATCTGGCATCAACTCAGCACTTTTAAAATTTCTTGTCAGCTTGTTTCACCCTGTTTCTAGGTCAGATGCTGCTGTGTGTGTAGACACGAGCGCAGCAGACTGGTGTGCAGTGTTTATTTTCTACCTACCCAGCTAGAGATTATGCAAGCAAAGGTTGTGCAACTTCAGATAGGACCAGCCAAGATCCTCTCATGACCGCCCACTCTAAATATAGGGGCATCAGGTCGTTCAGGATAACATGGTGGAAATAGCTGCCCTTGTTTTTCCTGCACGACACAGCCGATCTGCAGACAAAACCACTGCAGCCAGACAGCAAAACACACACTGGAGCTAAGTGACTGGTCTGAGGACTGTTTATGCTTTAGCATGCTTAAGCTGACCATCTACCTATACCCTGCTCTATCATTATGTATTATTTATTACTTACAGTTGTATTATTTATGATTTTCATTTTTCAAAATCCAAATCTCTACTGTAAATAATAACCATCATAAATCTGCTAATAAGCACATTTTAAGATGAAGCATGCACCAACAAATACTGCTATGCTGAGCTACCTCACTAATCCACTAAGCAGCCTTGCCAGCTTCAGCAACACGCAGCTATCATACAGCATTACATGTTAGTGTGTGCATATACAGTACACACACTCCATGACAGTCTCCAAATAGCCACAAACGGGTGTGAGAGGACACCGTGTCGTGCGTCAGATTAGGTCAAAGCCACTAGAGAAACTCAGATTTACCACTCAGACTCCAATCTCTGCACTTTGACTCGTCTGCATAACTCCAAAACACACAACCTTTATGTAACTACACTGTTACTATAATACCGAGGCCTTAAAGGACCATACTAAGGAGCTTGCAGGTTTGAGCCTATTATATTCAATTTTCATAGATGTAACGTTACTGACAATCATTTCCCAAAGCATACTACTGGAACAGTGGATTAAAAAATTGTTTTCCTACCTTCCAGACTGCCACTGGTTTAAGTTCATTCTGGTACACTATTAAAATCAACTTGTTNTTTCCTACCTTCCAGACTGCCACTGGTTTAAGTTCATTCTGGTACACTATTAAAATCAACTTGTTGATACTTGAAACTTTCTTGGGATAGGTCATCATCGCGAACAAGATGTGTATTCAGGTTGTTTTTTTTTTTTTTTTTTNTTTTTTTTTTTTTTTTTTGTAATTTTAAAAGCACAGAGGGAATGCATGTATGTCTCCACTGGGGAATGCAGTCCCAAAAGAAGGCCTGTGTTTATCGAAAAATTTAAATGACCGTGACTTCATAAGGCTGTGTAACCGTTAGCAGGTGAAACATCAATTTTTAAGGTGGGTGTATCACTTGAATATCTGATTTTGAAAGGTTAAGAGAGTTTGCAAAATATCAGGAAAGCTAAAATACAGTTTTATCCTTTGGGAAATGGTTGTCAGTAACGTAGTATGTATGAAATGAATATATTAGGCTCAAACATGCACGATTACCAGTATGGTCCTTCAAAGGTAATCAATCCCCCATTCCATAAAAGCACAAAAACATCCTATAAAGTTCTTACAGTTTATTCATACTTCCCCATTATGTAGGAAAAATACAACAAGTGGGTTTTGGTGCAGTGCTTTATTACAACACTGTGTACCATGCAGGTACCTATTTGCTTTATTGCCCTGTTTATCAGCAGTGACTGATCTCTGAAACTATAACACCTCTCTTCCTGGTCTCATGACATCATACCAGATAAGAATTTTCCACAGTGTCAGGTAACCTACAGCCACACTTGATGTTCAATATTCTAGTGGTTTTTACTTTGGTGTATTTTTCAAGTTCTGACAATGCTGCTTGTGTGTTGATGTTTTGAGACTCTGGACCTGAGCGCCTGAAATAGAGGCACTAATGCTGATTACACTCTCACACTCGCCACAGACTCTGAGAATGCACCGAACCTGAAGGGCAAAGATAGTGTGTGCTTTATGTACGTGTGTCTGCAAACACAAGTCCTGTGGCTGTAGTAGAAGAGTCGTCGTCCCCTGAGGACCTTTCCATTACATTTTAAGTTAACAAGCTTAGTTGGTTATGTTGCAAAACTGGCTAAGATGTGACCCTCACCTGCCAAGGATGCGAGACTCCCCTGTTTCAACACACAGTCGAGAGCTGAGGGCTTCAAAGCTGGAGTTCTCCAGAAGTTTCATTATCGTCTGTTAAAACAAGACAATATCAGGTTACGCTTAGTCTATAGTTACGTGAGGAAGGTTAAGACCCTAATTTTGCTTCCATAACCATTAATATCTATATACTCATCTCAAACTAATTTAGCTAGCTTAGCATGTAGCCGTATTCAGTTTGTGACTTTAGTCAATTTTTTTATAAGCACATTTAAAAACCAACAAAGTAGACCAAAGTACTTTACAGACACGCTTTCTGGGGGCCAAACGCTAAGCAAAATTACTCAGAATATTACAAGAAATATACAAAAGTATCTCCCAACCCTTTCGAAAAATAAATGTTATTGAGCCCGCTCATCAATGAAGTATCATTCCGCGGTGACAGCGCCCCGCTGAGGACGTATTTTCACTAGATCAAAACACAGTTTCATCTTTTGTCAGCCACTGCCCCTCCCCCACCCTATTCCAAGTTCATAATTCGTCTTCCTGGTTGAGTAAACTACGTCGAAAATACACCACAATCAACTTACCAAATATTATTTTCACCACAGGCAGAAAACAACCACTCCACGGGTCACCCTTCGACGGAAACACCGTTTTCTCAACCAATCGGTTACTTCGTGACGCAGAAAGATTAACGATCCCTGCTTTGTTGTTGCCTAGCTAATACAGCGGTTAGCTTGCTGCTCTCGTCTTCACTTTACAGCCGAGCTTTTAATTCCCAGTTGAAACTAAACATTTTTCGAAGACACTCGGTCGAGAATGACTTATTCTGGGGGCGTTTAATTGTATAGAAAAGCTGCTCTTCCCAATTAAATGTGACGAGATTAAATCCAAAGACTGTTGGCGTCCGTCGGAGTCTGTCTGCAGCGGCATCCCTTTTGACCTGATTTTACAAAAAGCGCTTGCGTTAGTTGGATCAAGTCGCCTTTGCTAAGCGACTCGATCAAAACAAAAAAAAAAAAGCAATTACTAATAAGCTTCCTAACTGTACCAAAAATAGGTCACGGTTGCTATGAATCGTCGATAACCTCGAAACACCTCCTACTGCAAAACAACGGTATCTACTGTACGGTGAAGCCCTGCCCCTTTCAATATATATGCATCTCGGCTTACAGACACGCCCACTTCTAGCCACCATGTCCCGTGAATGGCTGCTTGATCTGTACGCACAATTTAAACTGATGTGATTGGTCAGAAATTAGTTGTCAGGCCCTGTAAGGGAGGTTGTGTCTTGTCTTAAGATTGGTTATCAAAAATCTCGTAGCCAAGAAGAAATATTCTGATTGTGAAGTAGGTAGTTAATATAGTTCCTTTATCTTTTTTGTCTCTTTGATCATATATTTTGTTCCATATATGATCAAATTTTTATATTTGTTCCTATGTTTCTATATTTTATTAGTTTATCATTCATTTGGATTCATTGTTTATGGTAGGTCTATCTTTATGTGGTCTGATTTAATGTCTTGTGTGATTTTATTGCATTGAATTGTATCTGAGTTCATTACAAACCGACAACAGACTCAAGTATGCATCATCAGCATAATGATCCAGTAGAATATTTGCATGATTTTAAAAGAAAAAATAGTACAAATGAGCCAAGAAGAAAACTATACTTTACTCGTTTTATTACTTTGCTTAGAAAATTGATGGAAAATGTCATGATAGCTGTGAATGAGAATAATAACTTATGATTACTCATTAACTTCAGTGGCCTAATGGATAAGGCATCATCATCCTCTGAAGCTGAGGATTGTGGGTTCAAGTCCCACCTGGGTTGTAAAATGGCATCACAAATGCATTCATGGCTGGACCTTAATATGGTCTCTAACATGATAGGACTTATAATGCCAATACATAAAGTTAATTTAGGCAATATCTAGATTTTTATAAAGCAAGATATTTTCAATTTCATGAATGAAATCCAACATTTTATTTACAGAAATATGTCATACAGAAAAGTTAGGATTGGTTAGTCACGTCTGAGTGATGTAGTCAGAAACATTTTCCAGGCCAGTGCAGTCAGTATCCAGATACTCCAGGATCACATTACCCCCATTGAACAGAGGAGTTTCTGGATGAGCCAGCAGTGACAGCAGAGTGTCATCCATCCGCAAAGCCTGACCTGTCTGGGGATGGCAGAACCGCAGCTTCTGCAAGTGGCAAGGCAGTATGGAGAGGTTAGAGGGATGTTGTGAAAACTTGCTCAATACATATAAAGTCTTTTTATGCTGGCTCATTTAAATTCTGGTATTTGCTAATTTAAGCTGAAGAGAAATTTCTACTCATGGTTAGTTTAAGAAAGCATGGAAATCTTGTTTGGCTGGCAATCTTTAAATTCTTAGATGAAAATACAAAACTCCACCTATAAATTAATCTATTTCTCCTGATTTTAATTAATACACAGAAAACATGTTAAGCAACATTAATTTACACACTCGTTTGTTGGTGTCACTCCTGTGAGCACAAAACTAAAATCTAAAGGGTGTCAGGGTGGATGAGACTTTCTTATCCAATGCAGACCCCATTAATGATTTAGGCTAATGGCACGTGTATTTTATGTAAAATTTTGTCTTGGTTAGATTTTGAACCAAACTCAAAATGACTCCAGACAGTCCTTGCTTTAGAGAAGGAAAGTTAATTGAGGAGACAGAAAAGCTGTGGAAGAAAGGAAGGAGGGTTAAAGATGGTGGCTATGGTTCAGTCATTTAGCTGTACTTGTTTATGTGCTAATGAACTATATTGTGATTATCATAGAAAATACTCCCTCTATCTTTTACCTTCGCTGTCAGGACATTATTGTTGTTCTTCAGGCTTGCTAGAGAGGCAGCATAATCCACCACTTTCCCTACACTCCACTTGGAACAGAAGAACATGGGCTGGCTGGAGTCTTTACATTCTTTGGGAAGATACACCTGAAAATACGTTCTCTCACTCTGGAAAATGAAAAAGGGAAGAAAATAATCAGTTGGACAAACAAAAAAAAAACAATAATAATAATACACAGAAGAACATTATAGATAACATGGGGGGAAATTTTGATGACTTTTTTTTTTTGTTTTAACAATCAAATCCACGTTAGATGAATTGTACCTGTGGCAGTCCCTTGTCTCCTGCAGCATGCAGTTTCAGTTTCATTAATGCTACCTTAGCTGCGGTTGCACTGTTCTTTGCTCCTCTGCGTCCTTTATTTTTGGTCCCCTCCTTTGACTCTGAGTAATTCAAGAGAGTAATCCAAATGTAAACAGGTTAAGTAATAGAAACAAATGTACAGTATATTTGAAGTGATAAAAATGAGAGCACTTTGTTTGTTACTGATCCCATGTGGACAAAAAAGGAATGGCAGGATAAATGATGGCAATCAACTCCTCAGCCTACCAATTACCAGTGACTGTGACAAACATACCCACAATCTTTTGCACCAGCTCCTTAGTGGCTGCCATTCGAGGCTTAGGGATCTCCAGTTTCTCACACAGATGATCATCCTGATGACGATGGCTGTAAGGCAAGAACAACAGGAATTTGAAACTTTTAGTTTCAATTTACCTGTTCCACTGATAAAATAGTAATACAGATAACAAAGGTACTGTGGGAAGCACGGTACAGAGGAAAGAGAGGCAAAAATGTGAACTTACACTAAACAAAAATGTTTTTCACAGTGTGGACACGTTACTGGTAACAGTTCTCTTCTGTTGCAGTCTTGAAAAGAGCATGAATAACTTGTGCTGCCACCTGAGGTCTGAAATTCTCGTTTCACTGGCACCTAAAATAGAAGTCACAGGCAACTGTGTATAAAAGCACGATCCACACCAAAATAACGTGGTAGAAGAAAAAATTAGGAGTTTTAATCATATAAATGCCATTGTGTTCAATAAGGCCTACCTCTGAACATGAATGGGACTCTCTGCTTCTGTGCTCAAGGCTGTAAAATATAACAAGTTTATGTCGCATTAATTTTTTTTTTTTTTTTTTTTTTTACAATAACGTGAAATAGCGAGCGGTGGAAAATAAAATGTATTTACTCAAGTTCTCTATTTAAGTAGAAATATAAGATTCAGATAGTTTACTTATTGTAATTCTATCTATTTTGAGCATTTTGTTCCTTATACATCAATTATATTCATTTGAGTTCAGTTATTATAACTTACGAGTGGTACCGAGTTGACCTAGTTCAGCACCCAACCTACTCACCTGATTTGGCCCATTCAGACTTCCCCCCCCTAACATGAGAAATGCTTTAGTAGCTGGAATCTGTTCAACCTCAAACGATGACTTCAAATCACTGTGGAGAATTTTTCTGGACAGCCAAGAAACAGGCTTCTCTATTACTGTGATAAAAATCACTCCAGCATATATTCCATATTTTTTTTTATAACTTATTCATAACTTATCTGTTAATTCTTCCTTACTTGATTTTTTTTTTTATACAACTGTAAGAACTACTTGCTTTGTGGGTTAACATTTTTAGAAGAATCATATGCTCCAACAGTTTATAAATGAGTTAGTCTTAGCTACAATATCCAAATACTGCTTACATGTTACTACATCAGTAATGTAAAACTCTGACAGGACCATTCCTCTGATTGAGTACTTTTGGTGCACTTTGTGGTTAATACTTTTACTTTAGAAATTTCTGAGTGAATGACTCTTACTTTTAATGGAGTATACTTACAAGGCCATTATAATTTAGTTCGTGAAAGAAATTCTTACCAGAAAACACCACTGCAGAATTCACAAACAAATGGAAGGAAATCTGGTTGAGGAAAAGAAAATTCAATTCAATTTAGGAGCTTCAACAACAAACACTGAAATGCTGAACATTCTAGCATTTTCTGTACCTGCCAAACTAAACCGTGTAAAATAAACTGCACTGGATTGAAGTCTAGGATCTATGTATGGTTGTAGATATCTTCATTGGAAAGCTAAGTTTCTAGCTCTTCCCCAGTAGGTAAACAACGGTGCTGACTCATGAATCATGGATTGCATTAACTGCATTTAACTGAAGCTAATGCAACACCAACAGGTTTAGTAACAGATTACGGGGATGTCAAACTCTACTTAATAATGATAAAATATTGTACAGAAGAAAAACATGCTATCAAAATAAGCTATTAGCGTTCAACAGCGTCTATGTTACTAGCTAAAGCAGGTAGCTAACATGAGGACATGTTAGCTACCTGCGCTAAACTGACAATTGGTGTATTTTATATGAACGTAAACAACTAAATAATGTTACACTTCAATGTCTGAATTTCATGTAACGTAGTTGCAAGTGGAATCCAAACCTTTCTGATGACATGAGTCGATTTGACAATGCTTCCCAATGTCTAATTCAGCCATAACTACAGGGACCGTCCGGAACGGCAACACGAACTTTGACCCCGTAAAGTTCAATCACATGACCACATCTAGAAGAAAGCGTCAAAGTCATCAGGAGAAAATAATCAAAGATATATTGTTTAAAAATGGGTTTTTAATTTATTTCCAAAATGTAAGCTTGGACACTCAAACATGGATATGAATAGTTAATAATGTAGTTTTTCTACCATCCTGTAGAGGACTATACATAAAAGCGTTAAGCTGTCAAAATTTGAAAGGACGAAGAAGAAGAAAAAGGCGTCAGGTTTCACAGACGTTACGCAGGTATGGCGGTATAGGTGTGGTGAAAGGTGCGTTCACTGGCCGCTTTGAATATAAAGCAGAAAGTCGTCGAGCTGGAAATTCTGCTCGTAAAAACATCCGCGTAGAGATTGCTCGCTTCGAAGTTGGACGGTTAGTTTCTAAAGGCGTCATTTCTGCTTTATTAGCTACTTGTGCTCTGTTCTGTAGGAAGCCGTTAAAATGAGCAAAATTTCCAAATTATTCAAAGGAAGCTCAAGCTCGAGTTCATCGAGCTCCTCAAAGTCTAAACACCACCGATCGCGGGGAGGACCTTCTCCCCAGGAGGCCATCCACAAACTCCGAGAGACCGAGGAAATGCTGACGAAGAAGCAAGACTACCTGGAGAAGAGGATAGAGCAAGAAATAATGATGGCCAAGAAGCATGGCACAAAAAACAAGCGGGGTATGGCTGTAGTCTGTATACCTGCATTACACCAGCAGTCTTTTATTTTTATTTACTAGTTATTTTACTAGTGTAACCATTTAACAAGTTTCGGATGACTAATGTACACATCACGGCAAAAATAGAGCTATATTCAAGTGTTTGGAAGTTAACCAGGAAGTTAATTGAACAAATTCCACATACAGTGACACCAGGAAGTCCAAACTGATTTATGAAACCCGAGAACTTAAAGATATCCCTGTACAATAAACAGCATTAAGTATAAAGTTGTGTGTTTTTGTTTTCTTTTGTGAAACCCTGAGCTGCTGCATTTACTGCTTGTTGAATCATCTCAGTTTAAAATAGATCTGATGGTGTGATGGGAGGAACAACACCCAGACTGGATGTTCTCATACAAAACATCAAACTGCCCTCAACAATCTGACTCTCTTATGCACCAGCTGCCCTGCAGGCCTTGAAGAGGAAGAAGCGTTTGGAGCAGCAGCTCACCCAGATTGATGGCACACTCTCCACCATCGAGTTTCAGCGAGAAGCACTGGAGAACTCCCACACCAACACAGAGGTCCTGAAGAATATGGGCTTTGCTGCCAAGGCCATGAAGAAGGTCCACGAGGACATGTAAGCAGCTGGTTGACTTGTCTTTTAGTGCAGAAACTAATAATAGATAACAACTAAATATGTTATTACATTATTATTACTTTCTCACACTGTTAAATGTTTTTTTTTTTCATTATTAATGTTTCTAAACATGAGAGGTATATTTATTATGATTAGATTAGTAACACATGAATGTCAACCACTTAAATTACACATACGTAATCTGTAGAGTCAAAAAGTACAGATTTGGCCTTTTCAGTTACCCAAAAGATAATTTATGTCACTCAACTCCTGGCTGTTTGCATTTAGTTAAATTAAATGCATTGTTCTTAGTTGTGCAGTTGTGCAGATTGATTTAGTTTTTGATATAAGAACAGTATATGATGGGACCATTTATTTAAAACATTTGAATTGCAGTTATATTTGAAAATGCAAAGGAAATGCTTCAGATTATGATGTTTTGAAGGCTTTTTTGCATTAAGTGAATTTCCTTCTCTGATTTTTAGGGACCTTGACAAAATAGATGATCTGATGCAGGACATCACAGAGCAACAGGATGTGGCTCGTGAGATCAGCGACGCAATCTCCAGACCTTTTGGTGATACATATGATGAGGTTGAGAACTTTTAATTCCTCTGTCTAAAAACCAAAACCTGGTGCTTTGTGCATGCAGTCCACCAATCCATCAGCAGCTCTACTGGAACTGTCTTAACTGTGTGTTTTCTTAGGATGAGCTGTTGGCAGAACTGGCCGAGTTGGAACAGGAGGAGCTTGAGAATACCATGAAGGACATGGGAGGATTACCCAGTGTGCCAGCCTCCAAACTTCCTTCAGCACACCGCAGTCACCGTGCATGTAAGTACAACACTGGTCTGACGTATTACATGACAAGATACCTTGTAGTCCTTCATTCTCACAGTGGCTAGTCACCTGTCACTTTCACATTTTTATCAGGAAAATGTTACTTTGAGAAACAGAACTTCAGATTGCAAATCTCCTTACAAAACTTCAAGTATTTGGCTGATGACCGGTTTTAATTTCTGAAATGAACTTTTATCGTTTGACAGAAAAGTAATGTAACATAAATCAAATTATCAATTAAGTGTTCACGTAAAAATACGAAACTTTTGGATGTTTCCATTTCGCAAATAATTGCTATTTTACTTTGTTTAATATGATTGTAAATTAATTATTAATCACATTTTTTTTTTTTTTTTTTAAATACAGCATCCAAGAAAAAGGTTGAAGATGATGATGACATGCATATGCTGGCATCGTGGGCAACTTAAGCACATTAAGGCAGTACATTTGATTAAGTACATAAAGGCAGCCTTTCACTCACTGTAGAAAGTGACATACCACACACACACACACACACACACACACACACACAATATGAAGACTTTTTGGCTTTCTGTATGAAGTAATTTGTTATGGTAAATGAAACACTTTTTCAATCAATATTTTTATAAGGAAAATTAATAGCATACTATTTTAGAAACAAGCTTTTTATTTAACTTATAATTCTGGGATATACTGATCAGGGAAGGCAAGTTTTAAGTGAAGGAATCCTCAAATGTCATTTATAGGATTGTGTTCACATACCTCTTTTTTGTCAGTCATCATTCCTACAAACATCCTCAGAATGTATTGCTTACATAGGCCTAATGAAGACATGAGTAGGATATGACTGTGATCTTTTAATATGGAGCTATTCATTGTATATCACAGCCCTGTAAATAAACTCATTTTGCATTAAAATTGTAAATAAATTGCTTTTACAGTTCAGGTCAGTGGTGTCTTCTGGTATGTTACATATCTAATTGAAGAGTTTCACAAAAGATCACAGCAGCTGTGTCATATCTCTATCTGTCTGTCTGTCTATCGATCTATCTATCCACGTAAACTTTATAAAAGGGCCATACCAGTGATTTTCTGCATATTTAGCTTAGTTACTACGACTCAAGTCACTCACAACTACATTTACTTTAAATTACATTGAATGATTTTTTTTTAAAGTCATGTGTTACAGTTTTGAATGTAAAAAGCATAATGCAATGTTTTGTTTTTGTCACTTGTCACTTGCAGCTGCCTTAATATGCAAAAAAAAAAAAAAAANAAAAAAAAAAAAAAAAAAGAAAAAGGACCTTGACAAAAATGAGTGCAGACATGAATCTGCTAATTTATTTTATATAGTATAGTATTTTTATGAATGGAAACCAAAGACTGCTTGAATAGGAAGGTAGGGAAATTTGGTCATTTGATTTTCCAAGTTGAAATGGTAGCCTGGGCTGGCTGAAAACATTTTAATGTACTTAGTGTTCTCATATTCAATCTAAAAATTCTTCTTGATGCTTTAGTTTTCTGTCATTGTCTTTTATTTTGAAAATTGTAGCAGGAAGCGGTGCAGTTGTATTCCGGTTGGCTTAACGCTCGTGTCAGCAATACGACAGGAAGTCCTCAGCAGAAGGAATAGCCACCCGAAGAGAATTATAATTTAAATAAACCAGCGAACTGGAATAAAAATCGCAGTATGGAAGCGACGAAATCCCCGAAGACAGCAGGTGAGTCAATATGAGCTTTTTAAGTCGGTATTTAAAGCTATGCCGAACAAAAACGGAGTTTCCGTGGATATTAAAATGAGCGCTAAATTAGCCGTCAGTTTCCAGGTTTAAGCCTGTTAACCTTAAACTGAAACCGGAATCCGACAGGTCTTACTACTTTTTCCTTTAATCTTAGTATTTAGAGATACAAAACTATAAGATAATTTTGTCCACACTCACCTCAGTTATATTCTGATCTGTTCTAGAATTATATTCCAAGTTTATTATATTCCAAGCTTAGATGGAATGGAGTTTACGGACTGGGAAGCTAGCTAAAAATAAGTTCTCAGCATACAGTACGCTACAGTAGATAAACGCTCATTAATGGAATGGAAAAGCCATTTATTTATTTTTTATTACACAAATAGATATCACAAACCACCATTTTTGACCAGGGTCCCTCAAAATTCTTATGATATCTGCATACAGAGACAGGATATTTTACAATGAATAACGTGTCATATCAAAGATGACGGTAAGCTTTGAACAGCACAATTTCAATTAATTACATAGGTATAAATACAAATACATTTCTGTGTTATGCTGCATTTTTTGATAAATGTTTAAGTGTACAAAATGTTTTTTGTTTGCCAGTAAAGAATCGTAAAATGTGGTTTTACCTTCTACTCCATCCCATCAATTGTGACCACAGCAGACAATGTCCCTGAAGCAGAGGAGGAGGAGAGAAAGGCAGCAGCTCTGGCAGCCATCCGCCTGCCTGAACTCCGTCTGGTGACACTGGGCTGGAGGTGGCCAGGAAAGAGCCTAACAGGGAACACCATCCTCGGCCGGGAGGATTTTCGCTTGGAGCGAGCAGCTGAGTTCTGTGTGAAGAGAGAGACAGAAGTGCAGGGCAGACAGGTGATTGTTGTGGACACACCAGGCTGGTTCTCCTCCCAGGACACGCCGCCCTCCTACCAGCAGGAGATTGTGAGAGGAGCCTCTATTTGTCCTCCAGGCCCCCATGCCTTCCTGCTGGTCATCCCTGTGGGCATGTTCACAGAAGTAGACCGCGCTCGCATCGAGGAGCATGTGGGCCTGTTTGGGGAGCGTGTGTGGAAGCACACGATCGTGGTGTTCACCTGGGCGGAGGTGCTGCAGAACATTCCCATTGAGAGGTACATCCGCAGGGAGGGCAAAGACTTGCAGTGGGTGCTGGATAAGTGTAAACGGAGGTATTTTGTTATTAATAACTGCATATTCAGGGAGCACCCCCAGGTAGGACGCTTAATGGAGAAGGTGGAGAAGATGGTAGCAGAGGAGGGAGGCTTCTACAACCCAGAGGAGGTAGAGAAGGAGAAGAAACCCCTGGATGAGAACCAAAACCCAGCTGAGAACAAGAGCAGAGAGGGGCGGGAGCTGGGGGCGCGTCCCAAACAGAAATCTACTCAGAGTTTGGCCTGAGCCATGAAAGTGGATCCACATTTCAGTGAGTGATGAGTTCAGTTTGACACAGTCACAGTGTCAGATCTCAACATTGTATTTATTGTTAAAGGACATTTCTGTTATTTAAGGCAGATGCAGATTTACAGCAGATGCACTTGTTAGCCTTGCAGTTCTTAATAATAACCTTTTCCAGCTGGTATGCATGTGATTTAGAGCATTTAGAGCACAGCAGTGATTGTGTGTGTGCACATGAATCCTCAATCTTCCTCATAACACAAGAAAGACAAATCCAGAAACAAAGCAAAGCAACATTCCCCCTCCTCTAATGCACTATATCAACATGTCACAGTTGTGTAAATGGATTCCACACAACTTTGATTAAAACAAAAAAAAAGTGATCTTACAACAACAGCAACATTAATGACAATAAGAAAATAATACTAATAATGCACTGTTTTCAATTTTAGAATAACCAGGCATTCTTTGCTGATGAAGACCCTCTAAACCAGAACTAACGGAGCCCCTGCAACACTGCACTAACAGCAAAGCTGTTTATTTGACATCTTCATCAAAACCTGGTGTCAGACCAGGGTCAGTTACTGAACTATTACTGAACGTTCAACGTGAGTTTGTGTGATTATTTATTTTGTAATCAGAGAATCTACTGTGTGTCTTAGTTGTGTGTAGTCTTATACCTTTGCAGCATAAATGGGTGTTTTGGGCTAAATTGTGGGAGTTATACATCAATTTGTAATAGTTCAAGGTTCTGCTGTTGTGAGTTTGGGATTTAATAGGTGACTGTCATCATTATTAAACCCGGTATGAACACTCCTTATCAGATCCCAACAGCAGAAATGCACTAATAGATTGTTGCGTTGTTGTTCTGAGAATTATATTTTAATTGATTCTTATTTGTTGTGACCAAAACTTTAAATGTGTTTCTTATGGAGTTACACTTTGCGTATGTACAGTTTTAAAGCACTTGAGCAGTTATTAATTTTGCTGTCCGTGCGGTTTATCTCAAAACAGTGATTTTGTTTTCTCAAACGGAATGCATCAGTCCACAGAAGAACCGCTTTGCAACAGAGGAACTTGGGGAAAATGGATTCACGGCTCTGTGCGCCTGCTTGTTGCATTGACCTTATAAAAGCCCCTGAGCCATCTTTCCATTTTTATTGATGGAAAGGTCAGGTTCAGGGTCGGTATATAAGACTTATGAAAGTAAGTCATGACATGAGAGTCTTCTAAATGGGAAGCAACTGCTGCAGGGAGCCTGACATTTCCGTACCGACCTAGAAAGACTCAGTTCACTCAGGGTCCTGGACTGAACCGCCCTTTGAGCTGCCTGCTGGTGAGTTTCATGCTCTTTGTATCCCTGAGGTGCTTTGCTATGGTCAGCGGGTGCCGTGACGAGCCGGCCCCGACAGAGAGCATCATCAGTCCTGCAGGTTGTTTAGCTGGTAGCATGTTTAGCTGGAGTTGTAGCTCATTGGAAGAGCCACGTTAAGGGCTCTTCACTGAACTTCCAGCTGGGCCTCATTCAGCACCTTTGCGAGGTCGTATGAGGTGAAAGTGGCAAACGGGGAGGAGTCAGCTGCTCTAGACGGGTCCTCACGCTTTGGATGGATTGGATTTCTCCAGTTATCATGTATGCTGTCTGTAGTGCCTCTAGTGGGGCATCAGAATCGTTAAGTGTGTGAGTGGATGGGGTCTATATAGATTTGGCTCAATGGACAAGCACACACACACAGTACTGAATCCAAAATCCGTGTTCCTCTGCTGCAGAGTGTTAACATCAGAGTTATCCAATCAGGTTGCACGTCTGGTTTCCTGTATAAATGTTATTCCCATTTGACTCCTTGGAACTCGAGCATGTCTGAGTCCCAAGGATTGGTGTTGAGGATGACTTCCAAAAAACTTTTGTGAAAATGTCACAGGTCAGTGGTTCTAAGTCTCACATCTCATGACGCAGCTCTGCTGGTTTCCATTACAGCTGGAGAATCTAATCACCCTGACAGAAAACCAGCGACGCTCTGAGAACCAGGATTCAGAGCAGCTCTTTTAAAGCCATCGCTTTGCAGTAGCAGTAGATAGAACAGTGTGTTTTCAAATATCCACTGTTACTACTTAGTTATGCACTCTATTATCCGCCCAAATACTGACATGTTTGGATGTTGAGATTAAAACAGAATATGATGAAAGAAACGGAACATGAAGCTGCAGCTCTGATGTTCCCTGTTACATCAAAGACATTTCAAAAAAAGTTGACAAAATAAACAAAAAAAATGAAAAAATGACCTTAACTATGAAGTAACTTAGTCAAAATGCAAACATTGCTTACAAATGTGGGTTATATTAGCTTCAGTGCCAGTTAGCAACGTAAGTCAGCGTGAAACAATATCAGAGGCCCAAAAAGGCCAAGTGATGTGTATTATTTAAAAAAAAAAAAAAAAAAAATCACAATCAAAACTGACCAACAGGATGTGAAGGGAGACAGGAAGTTGAAAACTTTGCTGATTTTTATAGCAGTGTTTGTATTGGTGATTTAGTTGCTTTCTTTCTTTCTTTCTTTCTTTCTTTTTTTATGAAATGTATCCCATATCTTCCACTGATGAATTGCTTTACAGTCCAGCATATGCATCAAGTTACTGCTGAAAAATTGATGAATGAAGCAGCATCGGCTCTGCAGGCTGCTTTAGATCAAAACACATTGCCTTAATATTAAGTAGTGCTGCTCTTTTCTCTTATATCCAAATAAAATGTATATTTTCATCTTAAATCTGGAGTCTGTTCTTTTATCACTTGCATACAGTGGATGCCACTTTAAATATATTAAAGGACCATACCAGTGGTTTTGCATGTTTGAGTCCAATAAATATACCTGCTTACACCTTACATTACTGCCAACCATTTTCCAAAGCATAAAACCGTATTTAAGTTTTCATATTACTTTGCCAAATTCCCTAATCTTTAAAAATTAAATGTTCCACCTTAAAATTCAGTGTTTCACCTGCTAATATATCCCTGATTGTAGAAAGCACTGTCACTTTAATTTCTTTGGTAAAAACAGTCTTTTCTCCTGGGACTACATCCCCTGGAGGAGGTATACATTTTCTTCCGTGTAGCTCCATGTTGTATCAGTTAAAGTACCTTTGACAAAAAAAAATAACTAAATTTCTTCTTATGCTTACAAATTGATTTATCATTAAAGCAAAAAATCTGAGGGTAGAGGAACTGAAACCTGAACAGATACGCCAATGTCACCACTAGATGGCAGTAAAACATCAGGTGAGAAATGCTGTTTCCACCAACAGCACAATGCTGCTGAACGGTAATGACCTTTTCTACAATGAACTTCTTTAAAGGACCATACCGCATTTTGCATGTTTGAGCCTAATATATTCAATTTTCATACATGTAACCATTACAGACAATCATTTCCCAAAGCAAACTACTGGAAAGGTGAAATTTTTTTTTTTTTCCCTACGTTCCAGACTGCCATTGGTTTCAGTTCATTCTGGTACGCTATTAAAATCAACTTGTTGATACTTGAAATGTTCTTGAGATAGGTAATCCATCATTGTGAACAAGAAGTGTATTCAGGTTTTTTTCAAAGTTATGTAATTTTAGCATTTAAGTGCAATGAAAAGTGTG
The DNA here is from genome assembly GCA_014773175.1 of Lucifuga dentata. Lineage (NCBI taxonomy): Eukaryota > Metazoa > Chordata > Actinopteri > Ophidiiformes > Bythitidae > Lucifuga > Lucifuga dentata. Next base: position 237,925 of record VXCM01000046.1, on the reverse strand, counting down.
GAGTGAATGTATAGTCCCAAACGAAGACCTGCGTTTATTGAAAAATTTAAACAACCTTGACTTCATAAGGCTGTGTAACTATTAGCAGGAGAAACATCGATTTTTAAGGTGGGTGTGTCACTTGAACATTGGATTCTGAAACCTTAAGAGATTTTGCAAAATATCAGAAAAGCTGAAATAGTTTTATCCTTTACATAACATGTATGAAAACTGAATACATTAGGTTCAAACATGCAAAATAATATGTATGGTCCTTTAAGCTGCTTTCAATGGTTGAGCATCCAACTGTTTACACAAGAGTCATTGTTCTAGTTTTTTTTTTTTAATCCTTCGTGCTAATGAACATGCACCAAACATCAGGGGAAGTTCTGCTAGTCTGCTGTAACTCCTCCTCCTCTTTCTCTAAACCTTCATGTCTTCTTTGCTCCTCCATCTCTCCTCTGCAGTTTTCTTTACTCAGTTTTTCACTGCTACTATGGAGCTTCATCTTCCAAATCTTCACACTAGCTCCTTTACTATCTAGTCTCCCCACAGCATTTGCACTATCTTGCTCTTAATTAATATGGATGTGGATGATGTGTTATGTTTTCTAAACAATATCTGATGGAGGAGGAGAAAATCTATGGGGCTTCATGTCTTCATCAAAGTTTTTGCAAATTAATTCATCCATTCTTCCAAATTAATTCCCTAAGATCTTATATCAAACTCTGGCATGCATTTTTAATTGTTATGGTGGCTTTTCATCTCCATGAATTAATTTTCCAGCTTACAGCTGCTCGTTTTTCTGTATTTCTGCTTTGAATGCAAACAAGGTTTACTGATTCACTGAGTGGAAGTAGGTGTTTGTGAGCATCACCTAATGTATTTCTAAATGAAACATTAAAAAAATATTTCAAATAAGCCTAAACACTTAAAAAAAGAAATATACAGGTTGTTTTTGTTTAAACAACATTGTTTATTATTTCAAATATAATCAAAACAACAGTAGTTACAGAAATTACAGACAGCTATGGTACTGTGTGGTTTGGAGTCTTATGTCCTGATAATATCAGGAAAACAAGGTCACGGTTGGAAGAAAGTCAGTTTACTTCCTTACACTGAGCTGTGGTGATCATGGCTGAATCCTTCACCAGTGGGTTACATTATTCCATTCATCTAAGAGAATAAAGAGAATAAAGAACAGCACAGCAGTAACCTAATCACACAAACACCACGTTTGTCTTCTAAAATAACACGATAAAGTCGAGTGAAAGCAATTAAGTCCAGTGAAGCGGGCGAAGTTGTTGCTCCTGTTGCTGTGATCAAACCATCTCGCCTTCGTGGAGATATTTAACACACAAATCCACTTTCTCTGACTACAGTGGTCATAAAAAAAAAAAAAAACACTTGCAGTTTCAGGTGGCAGCGTACAAGCAGAGCATCTTTCCACAGGGAACAATCAGGCAATATTACAAAAAGCCATTTGCTCACTGATCTCATCCTGCTGTTCACTCCTCAAACGTTGTTTTGGGAAACAGCTGTACTTGATGATGAGGAGTCATAAAACAGATGGGTCTGATCAAACTGGGACCACATCAGAAATCAACCTAATCATAAAAAAGGGGGTCAGTGTGGAAGTTTAGCTCAGCCAATGAATCATAAATTTGGTATTTGTGTGTGACTCTTGTATGCGAGCTACAGCTGATCTGTTTAGTCAGATTTCATTTGGAGGATGCAGCGGTTTCTTTGCATATAGATGATGTCATATAAAAGTGAATTGTAGATTTATATGACATTGTAAATTGAATGTAGTCCATGGTTGTGAAACACTAAGTTAAGCTATATGGCTGTTGAGCTGATGAGTTGGGAAGTCTGAGGTAAATATTGGAACATGTAGCTCACTCAGATGTTGATTAGTCTTTGGTCTCGATGTGATGGCAGCAAAGTGTGAATAAAACAAAAAAATCCAGGTGATTCTTCTTTTTATGCATTTTCATGTGTAAGACTGAACTGGTGTGATATTGCACGTTTTATTTTTTTCAGTAGAATTCCAGGATAATGATAACGTCTCAAAAATGAATCTACAATCATTGGTGTAAACTGTGGTTTTCCTCTGAAACAATATTTAACAGCAGAAATCAGTTTGTGATTGAATGATTGGAATAATATTCACATTTAAGTAAAAAAGTAGAGAAAAAAGGCCACTCATAAAAAATAAAACCATTTTCGTACTATAATACATGTGTTTGCCATGAGTTACCTGAATCTGCAAATGTTTTGGCCCTGGTATGTAAATCACCATGTTGGTATGGATGAAGAGTTGATCATAATTGTGTTAAAGGACCATACCAGTGGTTTTGCATGTTTGAGCCCAATAAATACTACGCACATACACTTTAAGTTACTGCCAACCATATTCCAATATATAAAATCATATTTTTTAGTTTTCATGTTATTTTGCCAAATCCCCTAATCTTTCAACAAATGTTTGGGTGATACACCCACCTTAGAATTCAATGTTTTGCCTGCTAACACGCACGTTTGCATGTAAAAGGCATGATCGTTTAATTTCATGTCATACTGGAACAAGAAACCGCAATGAAAAATCAAGGAAAACTCCAACCAGAATCAACTGTGCAGAGCCAGCTCAAAAATATCCAATCCCAGCTTTAAACTGCTCTCTCTCTCACACACACACAAAATCACTTACATGTTAGAAAATATATTCAACATACACACTCACAAGCACCAGTCTTGCAGTTTTGCATTAGTACCACGTCAAATGAGAAGGAAAAAAAAAAAAAAAAAAAACATGGAAAAAATTGTGCAAACTCTAGTCAGGGACAAAATGGCACGGCAGTAATAAAACAATGCAGGATTTAGAAAAAACAATGTTATCAGTGACATAAGCAATCATTCAGAGGATCAATCAAAAGGATAGAAGATGTGCCCATCACCTATTAAAGAAAACACACTAAGATATTTCTTCTCAGCAAACAAAATAACATCTTACACATCATTTTCAGGAAAATGACGCCAGCCAGTCATCACAAACTAATTTGATGTGAGTTTGGAGCTGCTATCGATCGTGGTGAAATCGCACGGCTGCGTCCTGTCCAGAACAGACCACGGAAAAGTCAATTAGGCCTGCTATGGCAGAGGAAAGCAATACCAATGATATATAAAGATAAATGTGCCAACCCCAGTAAAAAAAAAAAAAAAAAAAAAAAAAAAAAAATTTAAAAGAAAAAGGAAATGAGCAAAAACCTGATGAATATACAAAGGCCTATATTGTATAACCCCACCAACGATAAAGTGGAAATCTCTGTTCACATATTCTGTATTGTTTCTGAAAATATATATTGTATAACTCATCCTGCCTCCCCTCACACACACACACATACCAGTATCAATCTAGGCAGTCAGGCTGTACAATCACTCCTCAACAAAGCAGGCAGAGCTGATGATGTCAACGCTGTACCCCCCCTTCCTCCCGTCCCCAAAACGTCAGTCTCTTGCCAGCAGGAGTTCTAGACAATGGGCTGGTCTGGGATCAGTTTTCAGGGTTTTCTCAGAGCACACTTTCTCAGGCAGCGACCTTTTATCATTGGCTGCTTTAGCCAATCAGCTCTCCAGGTTACAGTATCATCTAGCGCTCAACTACGGAATCTTCTTCTGAGTCTTGAGCTCTTCTGCCAATAAGCAATCAGATCCTGGAGGTCACATTCCTGGTGAGGAGTCCCAGTGGAGCAGCAGGCACAAGGAGGGAGGAGGCCAAGCATATGGACGCCTCCTCCTCCCTCAGCACTGCTCGGACTCAATGAAGCCCTCCTTCTCCTGGCCCACCGGCTCCACCTCCGCGTACGCTGGGTGACCCGATCCCCGACGGAACTTCATGGCTGGCCATCTGCTGGGGCGTCTCTGCACGGGGAGAGTACGGGAGATTATGGAGGTCAGGTGAAAAGGTGAAAGGTCAGAGATGTGGAGTGTTTAGTCAAAACAGAAACACACTTGCACACAAACTTAGATAATGTGTTTCTCAAAGTTATACATCTCATACAAAGATTGATTGATAAGTTCTGGGCCTGACACATGAGGAAGTAAGCATTTGACTCACTGATTTGACCCCTCAGACTTTCACCTCTTCCTACACATGGAAAACTGCAACTGTTTTGGTTTATATGAAGATGTCATATCCGCTCTGGAGGATTTTGTTTGAGACCCAAGAAGTGTGTTGAGTTGGAAGGAGATTGTGCTGAAGCCGAAATAGCTGCAACATTTCGGCAGCTATCTTGAAGCTGCCAACATAGCTGGCTATTAATCTGAGTTAGAGTGTTCTGATAGGCTCAGAACTTATCAATCAAGGAGAGGTTTTTAGATGAAGACAAGTTTTCTCCTTACCAAGCTAAATCTGCAGTCCTCTAAGTCTTACTAACGTTGTAATGCGGACAATAAGAATGGATGAGTTGTCAGTTTACGACTTCAAACAGCAGCTACTCCTTCTTTAGGAAATTCAAACGCATTTATCATCCAACGCATATGTGTGCTCCAACTTTTCTCATCATGCATATTTATAAGCAAAGGAATCAGAGATAAAATGCACTGAGCTCTGAGTCTTTGCAGAGAATGATTTTTTATGAGACAGTCAGCCTGGTTTGTTACCCAACAAATATTCTATTGACTCATGTAGCCAGACTCAAACTACATGGATGACTGATATTATCTTCTTAGCTCAAAAAGACTAGTTATGGTTATTTTCAGTAGTCCTAGTAAAAATCAGAAGTCGTGAAATCCCTCGTTGTTGCTCACCTCCATGAGGAAGAGGCTGGCTGCAGAGGTGGGGTGGTGGTAGATGTAAACGGTGACCAGCACGCCGGCCACCATGATGAGCGTCACCATGAGGATGCCCAGGATCAGACCAGTGTGCAGAGGGTGCGTGCCTGTCGCCCTCTCTGCAGCGCTGTCTGCTGGCATTGCTGAAACACACGACAATTGAGAGACAAAGACTCCTAGACACAAACATGTGCTTTGACACATTTTCTGTTCAGTATCTGAATGGGTTGGGTAGGTTGGTTGATTTGGATGCATTTTGTGACATTTTTAGTCTACATTCTTCTTATTTCAGTGCAGTTCATTTCTTGACCAGTGGGGGAGCACTCATCATTCACCCATTTTTCTTACATGTACAATTATACCAGTAACTCAAACATAGAATGCTTCATGCTTGATGCAAACATTATTCAACAATGTGCACATTCACCTTCACCTTCCTAAAAGCTGATATGGTTTTTAATTGTTGAATTAGGACAGTTTGTTGGTTTGAGAGTAAATTCACAGGTGAAGGCTTAACTTGCTCTTTGTGCTCTGTAACGTGGCTGTTCCGTAGCCTGTGTAGGTATTCGTGAGTAGTTCTCCTATGAGTTAATCCCACACCAAGGTTAGCAGCACATGGTCCTGATAGGAGGAGGCTGATACAGAGCTACAGCGATCCTTGGAAGTCATCAAAGTCATCAGCCATATTTGAGCCCCATGTTGGATTCACATTGGGACTACAAACTCAACTGAGACCCAACAGGTATTTGGATAATTCTTTTGAAGATTAGAAGAATCTCTCTTTTTATCTATGACTTTCCCAGTATAGTAAACAAGACAATTTTAATCTCCATACTAGACACTATATTTAAAGAAGGAAATACAGCACAGTACAGCAGGGATTTAGGCTGTTTAGCTACAGATTTATGGCAAATTCAGCTCACATCTATTCACCGGCCTGTAGAGTTCATCTCCTATGCCCCAAACAATCTCTCCCTGACTCCTCCTCCTCCTCCTCCTCCTCCTGCTGCTGCTTTAATTAGCAGCTATCGCCACTGCTGAGCTTATCAGCCAACCAGCCTCTCCCCTGGCTTCCTGCCTTATTGATTTGCAGCACACAGAGCAACTGGCTGGTTCACAGCAGAACTCAAACCTGTCCAGTGTGTTTGGGTAATCGTTGTGAAGTGTGGAGTGTAGGTCAGGGGAGCCATTATGGGCTCCCACAAAGGATAGGTAATTATACTGACTTGTGTTCGAGTCCATCGTTGTTGTCCATCTGCTATGATCTGACTGACATTTTTCATAATGCTGCTAATTAGACAAAGCTTTTTTCATGTATGTACTAAGTCAGTCTTGAATATGGATAATTTAAATGCTTGAGGATTTCATGAAGGAGCCCTACCATTCAGAAAAAAATAAACCAATGGTGGAAGAAGTACTCAAACTAAAGTACAAGTACTAATACAGCGATGTAAAATGTTCCATAACAAGTAAAATGTCTGCTTTCAAAAATAAACTTAAGTAAAATACTACAAGTAAAATGTACCTATGTATCCAAAGTTAGTGTATTCATTGTGAACAATAATCCCTGTTTGAATGTTAAATCACATGAATATATGGTATCTGGTATATGTTAATGCATCAGTAATAAAATTAGAGGTAGTGGAGATACTAGGTTGTTCAGACTATTAACAGTAAAAACCTTGTATCTCCAAGTTTGAAGGTTTGGAAAAATAATGAAAATGCTAGAATGAAATATTAAAAATCCTCAAAATTAGAGATGTTTTACCCCAAATGGCAGTAATTTTGGAGCTCCTCTACATGAACCTCTGACTACTTTCTCTTTGCTCCACCAGGCTAATGCAAGTTTTTTTTTTTTTTTTTTTTTAACCTGACAACAGCAATATATCATGAGTTTCTCATGTTGAATATAAAGCCTTAATCTGTGTAACAAGTATATACCCCTCTCAGGTATAATATGTCAAAATCAGAAGCATCACAAGATGAGTAAAGAGTAAAGTACTTATAAATTGTATTTGAGTATAGTACTTCAGCAAATGTACTTAAGTTTCTTAGTCATATTTATTCCAGGAAAAACAAAAAAGCCTTACATTTCTTAGCATTAAAGGTTTTGTGTGTGTGTGTGTATTGTATCTGTGAGATTTTAGAGTCTAGGAGGTTTCTCTTGGTCAGCTGAAAGCTCAAAAGATGCGGCAGGCTGTTGGTCTGAGGTGTTAGTGGGTTAGCAGGGGGTGTACGACTGAGGCATAACGTAGAGGAAATGTGAACTCAAGAGTCAAACGGAAACACACAGCTGAATAACAAGGCTGGGCTAGCAGAGCCGGCTCTGTCCGGACCCCCTGGAGGAGCCGAGTTCTTTTCGAGTGACTGTTTCATCCGGCGTGGACCCTAGATGGAGATTTACTGTCTGCCAGAAACCACAAAATATCATTCCTGTTCCCAAACGCAGGATAGCCAAAAGCCTAAAATCCTATTTTAACAGAGAAAAACATTCTCTCTACATGAGTTCATAAACATTTGGGCTATTTCATATTGGAACAGACAGTAATAAATTATGTCACATTCACTGGTCATTATCTTTGTCCTTCTGACTGCTAAAACCTGAGGAGACTCAGTAAACACTAATGGACAGTAATAAAACACATTAGAGCCGACAGACCAACAGAAATCCAGCCAAGCTTCTTTTTAGCTCCACATCAGCGTGGCTCTTCAATGGCTAATGGATCTGACGATACAAACTCTATAATTTAGCCCACATGGTTCTGAACAGGCTGATAATAAATGGCTGCTGTTGCTCCTGTTTGTTATCTTAGCACTTTAGCTGAAAACTGTCCTCACATGTCCTTCTAAAGGTCAGGGGTCACTTTGGTGCAAATGGATCATTTGACAGTTTATGTAAATTTTTGGTTTCATGATATATTTAATAGTAATCTCAGAGGAATTGTTTACGTCTGTTTTTTTTCTCAGATAAATTATAATGATTTGTATAGAATGTTAAGACATAAATCTCAGCATCATCTATGCTGATGTGCAAGTAGAAATTAATGATGTAAATGGAAAAGCTCTTAAAAAGGTGCCACATACTGTATATTTATGTTTATGATTATGCTTACCTTGTTGAGTTCTTTTAATTTAATCTGCTATTTGTGAGTTTTTTAATCTTTTAATCTCACGTTAAAACTCTTGACAGGTGATTTCATTTTTTAAAAATTTGTTTATTTTGTATTTTCTTTTTTTTTTTTGGAAATTGTTGTTATTAGGTAAACCAATAACAATAAGTCTAAAAAAAAAAACCCAAAGAGAATACATAAATAAGTAAACTACAAATGTGCATTTTTAAAAATATGCATTATCTTTTATATCTTATGTCTAAACAACTTTATCATTATTTTATAGCCTGAATGCAGCTTGATTACACTCTGATTAAGGCAATAAATCGATTTGTTCAAATATCATGTAAATATCATTAGATTAAAATCGCCATATGCTTAATCCAAGTAATAGAACTAGATTTTGCAATTGTAAATTAAATCTCTCAAGCATGTATAATCGGACTAAGCCATCTCCCATTTCCTCACCTGGTGGACTCTCATGCTCTGATTAAGACTCAGGTGTTCCATTCATTTATTCAGCTTCCTCTGCAGTTTTGCCTTAATTGCAGTACAGATAAAAATTAGAGTATAGTGTGCACGTGACCGTACTGACTCTGACTGATTGCTGCTGGGGACCGACAGTTACACATTTCATTTGCTGCTGGATGAGTTTTAACAGCTGCATGAGTCACGTGTCCAAAAAAACGATCACAAAGCAATCTTAGACCAATATGTCTGTGGAAGAAACACAACAGGAGGCACAAACAGTAATGGAATCAACAGGGACTGAAGGCACGGTTCCACAGCAGCCAAAGCAATGACACTTTTATTGGACCTACCTCCATTGTCTCTGAGATGCAGCGCAATCTTAGTGTCATCTGTGAAAAGACAAGAGGAGAAACAATCTGATCAGACTGTCAAAGGAATATTAATAATCAATATTTCTCTTTGAAGTTGGTTTCTGAAGCAAAATAAACAACGTCCCCACGGTCCCAAAAATGAGGATAAAATTCAGTTCATTAGTGGACCATTTTCCTTTCGGCACGAAATTTACAAAATTTAACATACAATTAAAAACGTATGCTTTGATTATAATAGCTTAACATGCATAATTCAACACATAAAAGCAGTGTGGGGTTAACTGTACATGTGAAATATGGAAATGTGGTGTGACCCACTTCTTCTGTAGAGGGAGCAGACACTAACACACCGCCATAGGATTCACATTATGCAAATATGACACATACAGAAAGGATTTTCCCAAAGTAAATGCAGCCATATTGAAACATCATAGCCATGCAGGATCTGAACTCATGGATAATACACATCACCAGAGAATTACTACTTCACAAAATCGTTAAAAGCTAGGCAGCTTCTCTGACGCAAACACAAGAAAGTTCATTTGGATGTCAGCAGAGAGGGAGGAGGTGCACCGAGACATTTTCTCCTCTCCTTTCCCTTCCTTGACTCTCTCCTCCAGCTGGAAGTCACCAGCACGTGCAGCACAAGCGGCTTTTAACATGACCTTTGACCCCGGCAGCTGAGTAGACAGCCGAGAGTCGGGGAAACTGATCCGCTGTTCGTGTCAGGCAGTCAGAGGAGTTTGCCGTCTCAGATACACAACAAATTCCACAGGATGACCTCTCGACCTCTTTTATATGAACACACACATATACAACCACACACACTGACACACACTCCCAAAACATCTTATATCCGTGTTCTCACCACACCCAGCTGTGATGCAGTGTTACTCCGTGTTTTCTGTCTCACAGCTGGACATGTCTTGCACTCCTCCCTAAAATCACAGCATCCGTCCTCATCACAGCAGCCTATCGAGCACACTGATTGTGAGGGAGTCAATTTGAACTCAACCCTCCAAAAATGATGAATGTGGCTACAACGGCAGAAAGGTCGGCAAACTGCCTGAGTTAGAGATTGAAAATGAAATAACCAATAACTCAGGGCTGAAAGCAGAAAGCTGTAAAAGATTCAACTAAATGGAAAAACTAATTCCATCATCGATAAAGGGGTAAAGTGGAAAAACGCTGCAGATGATACAGACTTGCAAAATCAAAGTGTTTGTGTCAACTAAAGATCATGACATTTTACAAAAAGAAAACTGTCGGATATTTACTCTTTGCACTGATGAGATTGATTAGTTTGGTATCAAAGCATTTTTTGATATTCTCTAGTATGGAAACACTTAAATTGTCTGTGCATTGTTGCCAGCTCAGACCTGGTGCAGCCAGCCAATCAAAACAAAGCAGGCTTTACAGGAGGGGGCCTTAAAGTGACAGTACCTAATATGACCTATTTTCACTCAGTGTGCACAGTGGTGCCACAGTAAGGGAGACTAGAAGTAGATCAGTGTGTTTTTGCAGATTAAAAAATTGCAAAGGTTTCAAAATAGACCCTTTAGTATAGTTTAATAGTTTAATATTTTAGACATTCCACTATTCCAAGAAAATGGAAATTGATAAAATTACCTTTGAAAATCATTTGATTTGTACTGGAAATAAAATAAATTATCTTGCCACATAGTTTTTCCACATGTTTGGAAGAATAAACTTTCAAAACTCAATAATATGCTATAGTTTAAGGTGATATTTTACATTGTGAATCTTCTATAGTAATGACTAGTGTAGTGCCCGTTGAAAACGTGTCTGTTTGGACCGGGCTGGACTTTGTGGTGTGTGTCGCAGCCTGCCATAAACACCCGTGGAGTGGAGCATATGCTGCTGTGCCAGGAGCGTATCCTGCCGCCGCGCTTGGAGCGTATCCTGCTGCGTGAACTACTTTTTACTGGCACAGCTCAATTCGAGAACCGCTCATCCAAACAACTTCACACGCGACACTGCACGTCCATGGGTCCTGAGCATTCTACCTGCCAAATTTCAACTTCATACAGTGTCGGGTTCTAGAGATATTGGTGCCACAGACAGACAGATTTCTGCCTTTATAGTTTGATAACAATGGATTGGGTCCAGGCTGTTAGATCAGGACTTCATTATTCTCGGTGGACTCTCGTGTTCCATAAAGGATGCAGTAAATTTTTCACCAGCAGCATGTATTGGCAGCATTGGATATAAGTCATCATGTCATAACACTTTGAGAGGCACATTCATACACTATCACTTGAGTGCATGCCTAACATGATTGGTTGTCCATTAGCTCTGTGTATTGTGTGTTCATCGAGCATCTGAGTATTCGTGTACCAAGTCGATTAACATAATTCTCAGTGGAAAAAGACACAGTATGTGCTTTTAGTATTAATTGTATGTACATAGTGTTTGGTATAATAAAACTTGACTAGATGCGTCATTTCTGGATGTCTCCTGCCTCTCGTTTTGATTGAATACTGCATCAGTACAGCTGCATGTGAGCTGATTAAGATAAACAGGCTGTTTACTTGAATGAGTCATTTTCAAGCCATAAAAAAGAGGAAATGAAGTGAATACTGGCACGATAACTTCAGCCAGCTTGTAAGTCTTTGCATCTCTAGAGACGAGAAATAAGAAAACGCAAGTAAACACACTTTAGAGGGCACCTTGGTTGTTTTCCTGTCATCAGCAAAAGAATCCTGCCTCCTTCTTTCAAAGGGGATTAGCATCAGATAACTTTGAGATGATGCTGCAGGATGGTTTGATTTAACCTCCTATAGTTTGTGTAGTATAATATCAAAGGAGCGCTACCACCTGGATGTTTGGTAGAGAACAAGCAGAGGCTGAACACTGTTTTCAAACGAGTAAAGAAGGAGTGTTAAAACATGTTGTGAGTGTTTTTCAAGTAATCCTTCTTGAAATTATCTGAAAGATTTCAGGTTTGGGTTTATTTTCATATGAATAGAAATAACAAGACAACAACCATCTATATAGATAAATATATGCAATTCTGTGCAAAATAAGCTACTCCAACAACAACTTAACTTAAGGTTTCTTCGCTACCATGATTTGTGGTCAGGTTGGAGTTATATGCATTTTAACACTTAATTTATTACTATGTTTTAGTTTTTTTTTTTTTTTTTCNTTTTTTTTTTTTTTTTGCTTGATTGCTCTGCAGATATCTATGAATATTTTGTCATATTTTGTTATGATTGAAGATGATGCTCAAACACAATGGATGTTTGCGATTTTAAATGTGTGAAGAAATTAAAAGTTAAATGACAAAAAAAAATCTAATTTTTAAAGGAATTTTAAAGGTCTTTATGACTATATTCATACTTACCTTGCATAAAGGAGGATTACAGTCAGATTTTAAACAAAAAGATCTGTAACTGATGTTATTGGCCTCTATTGGCTTATTACAGATACAGACTATAGATAGTACGACAGTATGTAGAAGTTCACAGTAGAAGATTTCTCTTTTCTCTAAAAAGCCTCAGCTGTGGAACTCCACCCAAAAAAAAAAAAAAAAAAAAATCCTCAGATACAAAAGGAAAAGAAAAGAGCAGAAAATAGAGAGAAAACAGCCTCAATATCTGGATCTGATTTAGTGAATTCCATTAAACTCAATCATTGCAAAGTCACTTTCCATTTACCTTGACAAAAGCCAATGCTTAATCTGATTCATTAAATATTTAGTTTTCAAATCAGAAAATGGACCTTTGTATGACTTCAAGGAAGTACTGTATAAGTTAATTAAGTGAAAAGTTCTGATGATTAAGAAGAACAATAGTAAGAATAAGAATACTTTTTAAATTTTGGAATTTTGTCAGAGGAAATGTTTTCAGAAACATAACTTATGAAATACTGATGGATATCCATTGGAGCTGAACGAGATGATAATCTATTTTAGCCGTGGTGAGATCTGTCCTGATTTATTCATTCTGCATTGTTTAAAAGTCAGTGCTGCTGCCATCCTGACTGTTATTTTTTTTTTTTTGGGATAACTGGAGAGTGAGATATTTTTGCATGCTCCAAAACTAAAAAAGCGTCATGTGCGTGTTATAAAAGGAGATACACATCAATCCCAATAAAGAAGAGTTCCAGCAAATGCACCTCATTAAACATCCTGCCCACAGCACAGCATCCATCACTGCCTGAAAGTATTGCTCTGGGCTCCTTCACGAAACGTGCTGTGGCCTGATTCCAGTGTGGTGTGTCTATTGTACCTTCAGTGGGGGCGCTTGTGGGCGGGTGGGAGGTGGAGGGTGCATCTCTGCTGGCGGTGGTCCCTTTAGATGTTGTCTTGGAGATGATCGTTGTGGTGAAGGGATAAAGATGCGTAGTGTCGATGATGTCACACAATTTATCCTTGGTCTGTAAAATGAGACATTCTGTCATGCATGTGTGTAGAATAACGTGTGTGTGCTGAAAGTACAGGGAGGATATATCGGAAAGTTCTCCCTGCATACTGTAATAAAGCGCATTCATCACCCAGGCAGCTACACACCATGACACACACACACACACACACACACACACACTCCTGTTTTAGTAAGGTGGAGACTCAAACATCTTAAGCATCATAATGCATATTCATATTCTATTTAAGGCCCTTCGTCGTTATCATGACCTCTCACCTCATCTGGACAGCTGTTGTCCACCCAGTCCTGTCTGTGGCGATCAAAGCCACTGGAACATCTGAGGACAAAGATGCAATATTATTAAGCAGAATCTTTCCTATTTTAACTAGGGATGCGTATTTTTATTGTTGGTTAATCTGTAAATTGCTTTCCTGATTGGGTTTTTTTTTGTTTTGGCCCATAAAGTGTCACAAAAAAATAAATAAATTGGCACAACTGCCCAACATGGTTTCCATTATGATGTCTTCAAATTAAGTTTGTTCTAAATAATTAAAAAAATCTAAAGGCATTTGCATTTGTCACTTCAGTTTTGTAAAACTAAAATGTAAATACAAAATCAATCACTGAAACTGTTGTCTATTAATTTTCTTTTTAATTTCATTTGTTTGTTTTAGTTGGGGATAACAGAAACATCAACTGACTGCTAAATTAGCCAGAGTTAGCCTAGAAAGACAGCATTAAAATATATTGAAAAAGATTCCTCAAAAATTTAATACAATGATATTTGTCAAAGGAAAAATACAAAATTGAAACGTATGGAAGAGGATAACAACAGGGAATAAGCGTACACTAACACCGCACAACACAGCAAGGAAAAACGGTGGGAATAAACGGTCATGCAATTTAATCTGTGGTCAGTGGCCAGAAGTATACCAGTATCTTAAAATAGTATGAAATTAAATTAAAGAACAACAGATGGTAAAACTGACTAATCAATTAATCAAATAATTATTTTAGCAATGATATTAGCAAAGTTTTCTTAATTTGACACTGGCTTATAGGAATTACAGGCATATTTTATCAGTTTATAAGCAGGAAAGTTGACTATGCTTTTGGAATTTGTGCAGACACGCAAACATCTGCACCTCCCACTTCTGACCTCCCTCTGAGGTCTGGATCCACAGAGTGCAAGGAGACGTGGGATCTGTGAGGGAGGGGAGTTCAGTGGGCCTTTGGGGTGGGTTTGGAGTAAGTGGCCTCTTCACGGCAAGAGACTTTCAAAGTCAGCCTGTTATTGAGGGGGCAACTACTAATCCTTCATGCTGTAAATGAATCACAATTATAAGTCGCCCACTGGTGAACCCACCAACCTGCCATCATTCTGTCTGGGATCTTTGCCATGAATCCTGTCTGGAAAGAGAAGTCTGTATGCACGGCTATGTCTTTCTCTCCACTGTGTGTTCTATCAAACAAACTGAAGCTGGAGGGTCTGCAGGCTGTGAGGGTGGAAATCACAGCACATAGATTAACCTATGGCTGACTCACAATGCAGAAATCCTGTAGCATAAATGCAGCAATATACTCTCAGCTTTGTGCTGCAGGGACTATATGAATCCAGTAGAGTCTTAAGACATTCCCAGCAGGCCCATTTTTCTAGAGAAGATATTGTTATGGTAATGACTTTATATGGAGGAGTCCATTTTCATCTTTCTACCTCTCTAATCATGCCATTCCTTTTATTTCCCCTAAAATTTCTGCCACATCTGTGCAATCAGGCGAGACAGATTCCTCCAGTTAATCCCTTTTCCCTGCAGAGGGAAGCAGACAGACATGAGCAGGTCTGGTCTGACCTGCTCCTGTGGGAAGCTCTTGCTTTGTTTCTTCTCAATGGCATCCAGCTAAACTAGCTGCCATCTAACATTCTGCGCTACACTGCTCTTAATTAGAAATGGACCGAGGCGTTTCATTTGAATATAAATGAAGCCATGAGGGAGAGTATCTGTTCAGGTTTCATCTGTTCCCTGCAGATGGATGTACTAAGTTATTCAGTTTCATTCCTAGAGATCCCATTTCTAGAGTCGGCATCTAAAATTCACAGAAGATGTCCAAGTACTGGATTAACTGCACTGTCATGGCAACTCAACCTACTTAGAAAAAGATGAGCCAGTGATTACGCCATTTCTTGACACAGTATGGACTTTGAATTGAAATAAAGGCTGAATTAAAACTTAAGCTTCCTCGCTTGATCATCATTCATTTTTGACATTTTGATGCACAGTAGATGTGGGTTTAGGTGAACAAATCCTTCAATTATCTCCAAACAAATCAACATTTGTCTGCACTGGGAGTTATGGTCCACTGGGAAAGTCTGTCATGCTTTATTAACCCAGCCTGCACCGACTGCACATCAGCCCCAACGAAGCCATTTAACTTGGATCTTAGCAGTCGCCACCCTCTCACCTTCCTGCCACTTCACTATGAGAGAAGTTCATTATGGTCATTTTCTTAAAATGTCCACGTCTTTCATTAACCCTGGAGCCAACAGGGCTGTCATAGCTTTTAATTAGTGAGTGTTTAAAGCATGTTGGCCTTTTTCATAGGAAGTAGCTGAAAGGCAAAAGCCGAACAGTCAGATATGAAAACTTAGATTTACAATTAAAATGCATCTTAATGAGATCAGCGCTTTAGGCATATAGTGTCTTTCCACAGAATAGTTAAATACATACATAATGCGAGCCCTAAATCACAAAATCTCAGTAGATGCTGCATGTGTGCTGTACATTACTCGTCTACCATCATTATTCACAGGATAATTATTGAGTCCAAAGTAAAACAGGAAAGGAAAGATGGTGGCTGCCTTGAATCAGCTTAAACTGACCTGACAACATTTTCAGCAAATTTTAGGACATTTAGAGATGTATCTACTCATAGAATGGACCATCATAACTTAAATGGATGACAGCACACCTATTATATTTCATCATTTATTTATTTCTCCTGTCGATCTTTTCAACCTGAACTTTCCCATCCAGCTAAATGAAACCTACTGCAGTTTCACATTTCAGCTGTCAGGAAATTCTTCTTTCGCAGTTCAAATATTTACTTATGTTTCAAGTACAGAGAAACAGGAAGGACAGAATAAAAAAGGGAGGAGGTTTGACAGAATAGGTGTGAGCTGAAGGAGCTGCTGTCCCCCCCACTAAACGCTTAAATTTGATTCCCTTCAGCTGTTTAGGACTGGTTTTGTTAAACCACAGGAACAGAGGGAGGACCAGACTGGGTCAATATCGAGGCTTCAGCTCCGTTATAGGATCCAGGTGTTTGTACAATACATCTGCCACTAAGTCAGAATCAACCAGAACTGCTGAGTGACAGGACTTACTGTAATGATAACCTCTCCCTTCAAGAGTTGAGTTGGATTTTATGGACTAGCTGCATATTCTTTTACATTTAATTACGCAAAAATCCTGTCCAGACCCTTCATTTAAGCTTAAACAAAACGTTTCCCATTACAAAATTAAAAGTAATGTGCTGTGCTGTTGTACAGTTCAAATTAACCCTAATAACATATTTGATGCTTTCTGGGCACTGACTATAAATACAAAGATTTTTTTTTTCATCCATTATCATCTGTTTATCCAGATCCGGGTTGTGGAAGCAGCAGACTAAGCAGTCCGGCCCACACTTCCCTGTCCCTGGCCAGGCCCTCTAACTCCTCCTGGGGGACTCTGAGGCGTTCCCAAGTCAGCCAGGAAATATAATCCCTCCAGCGTGTCCCGGGTCTTCCCTGGGGCCTTCTTCCAGTTGGACGTGCCTAGAAGACCCCCCTAGGGAGTCGACCAGGGGGCATCCTTATTACAACTGGTTCCTTTCAATGCGGAGGAGCAGCATAAAAATATATGATTTTTTTATATAAATTTTAAATAATTATAAATTTTCTATATAAATTTTAAACTCCCTGGAGCAGACCAAGAACGCTTAGAAATGCCATGGGATCCCCAAGAACAGGCGGCTAGGGGCTACTTAGCTTCGCCTGTTGCCTCTGTGATCTGACAGGAATCTGCGGTGGTAACAAACATTTGTGGTTTGTATAGAACAAATGTGAACCAGAGTTTATGGCTGTTGGGAGGCGAGGTGTAAAGATAATTAAAAGTGAGTTTTCAGAAATCCAACCTGTTGAGCCGATGACACCAGCTACAGTTGAAGTTGATCTGTGAGGAGATGCATGCACTGCAACTGGTGAACTGCAGGCAAGCTGGAGAGGAGAAAGGTCAAAATGGGTCACATCTCATCCAACTCAGTGTATACACTCAATAACCTAATCGATATACAGACGAGACTCCACTGAAAAGCTCTTATGACATTCTCATGAAAAGGAATCTATCCAATAATAGTTAATGAATTTCATAGCCTACAATGGGCAGTATTATGATTGAGCCAAAAGCTGTTACAACAAGTTCTTCTTACTGGGTAAAGGCATTATTTCCACTGCTGTAGAATTGGTGATCTTAGTCTTCGTCAGCTCCACCCGGTGGTATTCGTAGATCGTTCTCCGCCTCACATCTGGATTATTCGAGAGAGAGAGAGAGAGAGATAGCAAAGGAGAAAGAGTAAACCATCACAAATCTTCCACCCAGAGATAAAACTAGGACAAGTGGTCCCCAAAGAGAAAGGGAGGAAGAATCAGGTCATGCGAGATGCTACCCCAGCACTTTATTTCTCTTTGTGCCCTGGAGTCGGCCTACGGCTTTGGCAAGAGACAGCAGCAATTTCCCCTGGGAGCTGATATCAATCAGAGCCTGTTGAAAAGGCTGCCTACCCAGTCATCTGTAGCAGCAAGCCATCAGCCTAGCTAAGATGGAGCGATTGATTAGATACATCATTGACTCTCAATGTATTTCAGGCCTTTATAACTCATATGGGCCACTAAATGGGATGCTTGTGTTTGCTGGCCACGCATCGTCCCTCAGCATGACTGCAGTGAAAAGTGAAAAGGTAAGATGAATTAAATCCTTTGTCAATGCCAAATCAAAACAGCTCTCCAGGAATAATATCTTAAAACATAATTAATTGGTGCTGTTAATATAGTGATTAGAATTAAACCCTTAATGGGATTTTTATGGGACTTTCAGTATGATAAATCTATAAAATACAAGACAGCGATACAGTACAATGTGCATCATGAAATTCCCTATACTACTTGTATCTGTTTGACCAATGAGCTACAAAATTGAAATTCAATACACTGGAGTATGTCTGTGTAGCTCATACAGCAAGCATCAACTCTGACCACTTGCAAGCCTCATTCGCCATTTAATATTTCCATCTGATGAGATTGTTTCAAAGTTAAAACTGTCTGAGGTTTCAGTTTTGCATGGTTGATTTGGATCTAAGCTCTGATTCTTCCTGTCTTGTGCTTCTCATCGTAAGGTTGTGTTTTCCTGCTGACCTGCTTGGTTTAATCACTCATACCATAACTGATCAAAGCCACAAATGCGATCCAGCTCAGCTCCTCAGTCGAACCTGAGAACACGAAAACCCTTCCTCTCCCTCCTCTCTCCTTATACGACTGACTTCCTCTTGCTTCTAGCAGTGGGATTATCTGGTAATGACACAGTGGAGGGGCCTGAGGAAGGTCAGACACACTCAGCCTCAAGCTGCTGATATGTGGACAGACTCTATAGCCAGGCTGGGCTTTGGGTTGTAGGAGGAAGGAAGCTACTAATCAGACCAATTACAGCCTGGTTCAGCCACAACATAAACAAGGCCTAATGAGGATTTAGCTACTTCCACTGACAGCATCAAACAAAGACAGATTTACAAAAGCGTGTCATTAATTACACCAAAAGTCCTGGAACTAAGATATGTTCTTTGCCACTCATCAAGCAGCACGATCGCTGTTAGTACAAATACTAAAGCCAGCAAAGCTCTTTAAGCTCATGATTACAATCTGGGATCCTCTATATCTCCAGCAAATTAAATTAGTGTTCTCCTCAACAACAGTCAGCTGTGTTGGTGGTGAGATTAGTTAGAATAATTTCCATTTATTTACTTGAAGGTAAAAAAACCCCCAAAACACTATTATATGTAAAATTAGTAGCTCCTGTTGTGAATCAGAACATTAATCCAGGTTACATGCTCATAGGCTGGCAAAATATTAACAGGAAGGAGGAGATAAGCTCATTTTAAGAATAACTCTGTGCCCGATAATGCATAAACTAGCCTTGGGAAAAGATATTTAAGCCTTGATCTTTACAAAGGAAGTGTAGCCGAGCTGCTACCTGACCTTCTAATGACAAGCTGTGGCCACAGGACACCCACAAATCTTCTCTCTCATCTCCTTTTACTGGGTGGGCAGTGCGCCATTTTGCCTGGAGACAGTATAAAATGTTTTATTTGAGCATTTAATTCCACACTGGGCAAAAAATGTTCCTCACTCATTGTGTGCTTGGGTTGCCATGTGGTAATTGGCACCAGACACTTAACAGGCCTGAAGATTTAATGGAGTCAGGACACGACTAGTTTGACACATGAAATAGAAATTTAAATCTGTCAATATCTTTCCTTCTTCTAAACGATCCACTTCAAATTAGAACCGAATTAATCCCAGGCAAGTTATTTAGGGAAAACTGAGGCATTTTATATAGCTGCAATAATATTTCTCTACAAGATTTGTCTTCTCAGCAGCATTTTCAACCTACATTCCTCTATATGCTGAGTTCAGGAACAGCAGCAGCCATCTTACAAGCTGTCCCTGCAGGTTGTGGAACTCACTGCTGTGCATTGTCTGAATAAAAAGTGCTGATTTGTACTTTTTCCTAAAGGTTTAGCCCAATCCATCTATGACTATGACACCATTAATGAGCTGTCCTTTGCTGAATGTTAAAATTCAGGTTGGTATCAAGACTATCATTACGAGGATCTCTGATCTTTGTTGCTGCACCTCTTCTATTCTGCACAGCAGAACATGAAGCCATTCCGAAGCAATGGAAATTCTGCTATTCAAGTGAACCTGTGCACTTTGCAAATATCCCGTTCTCTGTTCAAAACAAGAAAACAAAGCTGTTTCAAGAATATGGCTTGTCTTAAGACTGATTTATGCTCAACACAGACTCGGACGACAACAGTGCGTTCATGAAAAATGTTATGGAACTGCAGCCAAAATGGCTGGCTACAGAGGCTGCATATGAGGGTTGCTTTTGAGGTCGTGCACACCTCGATGTGGATAGCATCCGTGTGATGTAAATGTGCCTCATCGACAATTGGACAAGCAAAGGAAAAACAATGACAAACAAGAGAAGGTGAGGAAGTACTTGCATCTATATGATTCCTCCATGAAGAATTGTAAAGACTAGTAAATGGCTACCAATACCTGGCAGGAGATACCCCATACTCTGGGGTCCAAGGAACATTCTTTTCCTATAAAATGGAAAAATCTACATGACCAGTGAAGTCTGTGAAGACTAGAAAAGAAAACCAAACCAAGTGCAGATCCTGGTGCAGTGGTTGTTGTAGCTCTTACAATTTGTGGAACTCAGAGAAACAGAAACTGGTCAACCATCATGAAAGTGCTAGAACCATGATTACCATGCTGATGTTTTTGAGCCCTCATCGCTGCATCGCATCCATGCTAAGCATCATCAGACTTATTACCAGCCAATGTCTATCCACATCTCAAATGTCCTCTCATTTTGAGGGCAGGACATGGATTTTATTGTGTTCAACTATGAAGAAGTTCATGTGGGCCTTTGAAACCAAAAATGGTTTAAGGTGTACTCAGTGTTCTTGTTTCTTGAGAAGCAGAATCAGCTAAATGGTCACTAGAGGTAGATTTGGGGAAAGAAGGGAGAAAAGCACACCCATCAGGGTCTGGATCTGCTTCCACCCAGAGTTTCATCTCTCTCTAACCAAGCAGCTGGACCCACTAGGTTCATCACGTTGTGTCAGAGGCATCAAGCCTGAGATCCAGAGTTCAGCCTGCCACCTCTTCTCCAACACAACACCGAT
This sequence comes from Lucifuga dentata, assembly GCA_014773175.1. Classification (NCBI taxonomy): domain Eukaryota; kingdom Metazoa; phylum Chordata; class Actinopteri; order Ophidiiformes; family Bythitidae; genus Lucifuga; species Lucifuga dentata. The sequence continues at coordinate 216,766 of VXCM01000046.1, read as the reverse complement.
CCACATCTCACAGTGGGTAGTGGGTGGAGATGTGGGTAGTGGGTGGAGTTTATAAAGTCAGATCTTTACAGCCGGCCGCACAAAAAGCCTTCAGACGGGACGGAAGTCAATTTTGATCTCAGAGACTCCTACCAGTTCATAGGATCTGGTGTTTGGAGAATTGTATTACACTTAAACCAAACTCTAACATAAAGCTGCCAAGTGAACGACTGAGATTTACAAAATATTAAATATGACAAATAGATACTAGTCAAGTTGCACTGATGCCATCAAAATACAGATTAAATTACTGAATAAATCATGTTTGACAACTAGTTATTGTGGAGGACTTTAAATAAGAGCCCCGGAGAGAGAAGGAGAGACTGCATGGAAAGTTTGAAGTGTCTCCCCTTTGGCTTTAAATTTAATGGGTCTGAATTGCAGAAAGCAAAAGGGAGAGGAGGATCTGGAGCTCTGCCCACATCTCCACCCACTACCCACTGTGAGATGTGGATCGGTGTTGTGTTGGAGAAGAGGTGGCAGGCTGAACTCTGGATCTCAGGCTATTAAACCTGGTTTAAATGGTACATATAAAGCTATGATACAGTACATTCAGAACTATTCAGATAGTTTAAAGAATCCTGTTTTAGAAGAACGTATGTCCTTGGGCTTATGGGCAAAAATGCATAATTAATTTAAAATCCTCTTCTTCCTGTGGATACATAAGCAAGTATTAGATAAAAAAATGTGTGTTTAAGACTCACTGGGTATCTGTTGGATCTTGTGGACCACCACAAAGGCATCAGACAGGCCCACCTTAACCGGGTGATTGACTGAGCTGATCTGTGACACCTCAATGGGGATCTGGAACAGAAGAGGAGAAAATCTATCAGGATCTTGTCGATCTGTCTGAGGCAGACTAAAGAAGAGGAGCAGGATAAATCTGACAATCCTGACCATATTACTGTCTCCCATAAGAAGCTACTAACATAGTGGTTTTCAAACCTACAACCAAGTACCACCTCTGCACAATCCAAACATCCAAGTACCATCTATTAATCCCTGCACAACTTGAATTGCTGTATTTCCAGCAAATCTAATTCTTAATTACAAGAGAATAATACTTCAAATTTAAAACAGCTATTTCCTAATAAAATTAACATATATTTGGGAATAATTTGCTCCAATTTGCTACAGAAATTTCCAGGGACTATATGACAGAACACACTCAGAATGTAACTGCACAATTTTCTCAGGTCTAACTGACATGAATGAAAACGAATTAGATGGCTCAAATAAATGTTAGTTTTAAGATGTTTATGTTCTGTCCACGATAATGTAGCTCTGAATCTCATGCGTGGGGTTTATGTGGTTTTGCAGAAGAAAATAAGCCAGACAAAAAGTATTCCGTGGCTGGGGTTAATGTAATCAGCAAGGCTTATGAAAAAAATCTGATTACATGTAATGGTCATTTTGCTTTTTCAGAATAATAATAGGAGGTGTCATAAAATACCTATTAGAGGAGAAGAGGCTTCGGTCATAAAAGAAGCAAGCTGATATAATCATCGCAATTATCACAGATCATTGCTTAGTGACTGCAATTTCACACCCATGCAGCAGACTCCTCTGTTCATTTCAGTTGTTTTTCTATACGTTTCTGAAACATGGCACCACCATGGATAATACACACTGTCTCTCATGCTGCAGTCATCCAAACTCTGCAACACCAGTTTAAAGAACCAAATCAAGCATAACGGAAACAGTATGAGGATATTAACTGATATTTTCTTAGGCAGTGCCCATCATGAAAGTCATTATTTTGTCAGTCAGGGTGGTGTCACTCCGTAACTCCTGGAGCTGCCGTGAGACTTATGAAGGCACTAAATGTTAGAAATGCAGGCAGTCTCTCGTGACTTGGGTGTGATGAATTGCGCCGACCTCTTTGTATGCGAAGACAATCCGGCCGTTATTGTACAGTGTGGCCTGGAAGGTGAAGCTGCCGAGGTTGTAGTTATCCTGAAGGTGCACATGATCCCACTGCACCACCAGAGCGGTTCCTAGAGGGCACACAATCAAAACATAGTTCATAACCAAATAGAATATTAAATCTCTTTAATAAGAAGACATCAGTGTAACTGTAAGTCTGCACAGGGATTTTCCAGGGATTATTTCCTGGTGGAGATTTCCATTTTTCCCTGTTGGTGTGAGATGATTGACAGTCAAAGCAAGCACAGCATGGGCACAGATATGAAAACGCTCAACTTGGGCACGATGAAACAGCAATAAAACTGAAACACTGACAAAATCAAGTTCATGCTTCTTGGCTGCTGTGATAGATTATCTGCCTCTGGCAATTTTGACAGCTGTGAAAGCCTTTAATACTGTACAAGAATAAATAATAATCCTGTAAAGTCTTTGTTCTGCCAGATATTCTTATTTGGAATCATCATTGCCAAGTCAGAGCCAGGACGTTCTGCTCTACCCAGCAGACAGTGGACCTCACATTACTCTTAATGCTATTCTGATTTACTGTAGACTTGGAAAACCTATCGACATGAGAGACGTTCCACCCTCCAAGCGAGTCATATGATCTGGTGCCAGGGCAATAAAGGTCTGTTAACACAACTAACCAATTTTTCCATCACATACCCAGAGCTCTTCCAAAGTAAAAAGGAGATTTAGCTCCTCTGCTGACAGATCAGAGTGCACAAGTGTCTACTCCTACAGGAAACCCTGTAATAATTTACATATGGTGTGCAGAGGGCTGCCGGCTCTGGATGTGGATGTGGATGTTGCACAGCCTGAGTAACAGGATGCATTCAGGGAACCAGTTAGTAGCGTTGTTCAGAATACTGAGAGTTTGGACAGAGATTAAGAACAGAAGGAGAAGCAACACGCTCCTTAATGGTGCTGCATGCTTTGTCAGAAATTTAACTTATGCCTAATATAAGTCGGCTCAGAATGCGCTGAGTCCAGGAGGGGAGGCTGCCATGCTATCTGGGGCTTCCTGGCTAAAAATACATAGTGGGTGAGGAGGCGTGTAGGGAGCACACACACAAACACACACACTTCCCTTGTTTCCAGTTCCCCTTACATGCACACATGCCGTATGAATTAAAAACAAAACAGATCCAGCTGCACATTAGCCTGGTGTAATAATTTTCATCAAGACACAACAACTTTTACAGTTGAAATTAAGGAATTCATAAAGCATAAATGACAATTTGGTGATATCAATTTTATGTTGCAGCACAGTGCCAAAAGTATTTTTATCATAGTGTTGTCACCGTGGTGTCATTGGCAACAGCAGTAGAATTCACAGTGTGTGTCAGGTGTTGAAACACTTCTCAGAACTTATCAAACTTCCAGACAGTACATGAGAAATCTGTCTCTCAACCAGTTGTGTCTATACTTTATTCAGCAGCTTCAGAATTACAGGAAGTGAAACCTTATTGTGAAAACCAAACTTTCCACCGTGAATCTTCACACCATCGCTGTGAACTTTTACTTCTAAAATCCATTTTTGTAAAAACTATACATCTTTCCACAACCGACAACACATCATAAACTTGTTATGCTGTATTGGTAGGACACTGACTGATGGACAGTGTGTTGAGAAGCGCGCTGGCTGAGAATCGATCGGCTGCCAGTTTGGCTAAAGTCTGATTATCTCTGCAGAAGGTCAGACAGTTGATCATCAGACACAGCAGCAGAAAGGTTCAGAAAGGAGCAAAAATGAGAGTAAATGCAATTCAGGGGACATTATGGAGGTTATGGAAGGTTCCATGTAAATGATTCAAAACCACAAGCAGCTATCAATATGCTAAAATACACCAGCTTTTACCATTATCAAAGTAGATGACAGTCGAGTTTCTCGAGACACTTGGGTCAAAGTTCGCCATTAGAGGAGCGATGTACTGAGTAGCTGTTAGCATCCGGTGGACCACATCACCCGTATAGATGAACCCTGAGGGAGAATAGAGAAAACACAAAGGATAGAACTGTGAAATCCTGATTCTTATTTATGCTGCAATACATTTTACTCATAACTCAGAAAAACCTGACCTCAGACACGGAAAAGTGCAAATGGAAAGGTCATTCGACTCATAATTCCCTGGACTCGGACAAGATCCACAGATCACTGTAATATAGTGGCACACAGTGAACGCTAACACCTTTCCCTTTGCATGATATTTGTAGTTGATAAAACTTGATTTTGTGGTGAAAAGGTGCTGTAATAACTTTTATAGCTTTCATTTGTAACATAATTTCGTTGATTCTAGTCATGGAAATATGAACTTGCTATACCTTTTTTTTTTCCAAGTAGAAGCATTGGAACATTTGTTCTGAAAGATTAGGATTTGGCAAAACAACAAAAAAACTAAAAGACAGTTGTATATTTTGAAAAATGGTTGTTAGAGACGTAACATGTACGCAGGTAGTATTTAATGGGCTCAAAGATGGAAAATCACCGGCATGGTCCTTTAAGGAGGAGGAGTTGCTGCGTGAACAGGCTCTAACATGTCATGATAATGAGGATTCTTCTATTCTCTCCGGGTTTCACTGTGCTCTTTCCTTTCCTGTGTGTGTTTTCACTTAAAATCATCAATCATGGACGCTAACAAAGAGACCATGACAACAAGAAAGCATTACTTTAACTTTTACAATTTATGTCCCTTCAGCAAGGCACAAATACATCTTTCCACTGAGAGACACACTCAGCTGCATCATTTAGCAGCCTGTAAGCATGGTTATTAATGGATCCTAAAAGGAGAAAATGCCCACAATTCATCTCAAGAGAACGCTCTTTACATTAAAATTTACACCGGCGACAACAGAATTGAACCATCTATTAATTTCCTCTCTGATAATAACGTTTTGTAAAGTCTGCTGCAGCGTCTTTGTTCAATCAAGTGAAAATCAGCTGCTTGAATTGCAGAAATATCAGCCTTAAGAAGCAATTTAATCTCCCGTGAAGTCTGACAATCATGTAGAATTCTATCCAATGTAATTTTCCTTTGAAAAACAGCTAGAAAAATCAATAATTCTCCAGATTATTACAACCTACAGCTGTATTTCTTAAATCCAGTCAGATTTAAAGCTTGATGACAAATTGAAAAGAGAAAAGACAGGAAGGAAACTCCAGGATTTTCCAGGTAAAACAGTTCGGACCACGTGGGCAATGACGAGCCACAGCACACATGCTGTATTCAAACACTTCCTGTGCTGCATTCCTGTAGCAGTTATTAATGAATGATGTTGGAGTGCAGGAATTAAATAAAGAAGACAGAGAAGAGGAATATTATTTTTCCTGCAAGGCCAGTTCCGTCACTTTGAAAGAGAAGCTGCAGGTTTTATGTAAAGACAGAATCATTCACAATCGATATTGTCACGGGTTAGTTAAGAGATTTCTGTTTCTCATTTGGTCTTTAAGATGGGCATTTTTCAGTACATCCTGAATATGTCACTGAAATCATCCACGAAGGCAGAGTTGGGAAATGCAGGGGAAATATTTAAAATGATCACCTGAGGGAATGAGCAAAAATCTTTGCTGAGTGAAACAAAAAGTCTCACCGAGGTCAGGCCTGTTACCTCCTATTTCACGTCACGATATGTCTTTACATACAGCGGAACAGCTATAAAAACATCTATCACGTCGGAGGCCAGGAGCGGAGCATACCATGAGAGGAATCAATCTCTCCCTAAAGACCTCGCTGTTCAGAATTACCTCCATATAGAGCACTGTCAGCACACAGAGGAGGAGGAGGAGGAGGGGATGTGAAGACGTGGCTTTGTATAGCTTATTTCCTGATTCTGAGGCTGGTAGAGGAGAGAAGGAAGGGGAGAAGAGACTCCTGTATGCTTCAATAAGCACGAGTTGCCATGTCTAATGTTTCTAATAGGAAAAACTGCACTGAAACATGAAGTTTTTGCAGGTTCAAGTTCATAAATAAAGCACAACACATAAAAGCATCAACACAGAGGGACTCCAGAATGGAGTTATCCAGAGTCCAGTCAACAGCAATAGTAAGTTCTAGTAAATTTGGGCCATCATAGACTCTGCCTCATTCTAAATGTCGTTGGGACTCTGGAATGACATGTTAGGAAAAATGCCATCTACAGTCCCTTTAGGCAAGATTCAGACTACATGATTATAGCTCTGATTTTCCGCTCAGTTTATGGATATTACAGAAAAAGCATAAAATCTGAGTTAAATTGGCGCTTGTTCCTGTGCGCCATCATGACATGGCTGTAAAGTGGGTAGAAAAGGATAAGGAGTGCAGACAATCTTGATCTACCTTGCTAAAGACGCATTTAGGATAAACATGCATGCACAAAGGGCTGTGCTCAGTCTCTAGGGACTGCAGGAGTATGTATGTGTGTGTGTGTGTGTGTGTGTGTGTGTGCGCACTCTCATTCCTTTATCTGATCGCACAGCGCATGCCGGTTTTGTCACAAATGACTTTGTCTGAATCAGCCACTACATTCCATCTCATGCCATATTTACCCAACATTCGTTGGAGCACGTTTTTATCTAGCCTGTCTGTTTCACCCGCTTTGGGATTTTTCCTTTCCCTTTCAGCCTCCAAAAAGCATAGAAAGCCCCAACAAAACACACACACAGCGATGGGTGCACACAAAAGTAACACCGTGTGTTTAAGGGTTTTATTTCTAATCCTGCCACTCCTTCAACACACAATACAACTTATCAGACAGACTCTCAATACACTAAAGAGCTGAGGGCTGCCGGGAACTCAATAGCGAGGCAATTCATTCATTATGGCCGTCGCTTACAGCAGAAAGAAATGAGGGTGGAGGAAGACAACAGATACAGAATGAGAGAGGAGACAGAGAAAGAAAGAGAAGTTTGTATTAATATTCCTCCCTTGTTTATGTGTTCTACTATCCAAAAGTGCTGGGGTGTGCGTGTCCAAGAATAACATGAGCAGGAATTAGCAGTCCACTAGACTAAATCTTCACTTTATTGGACATTTTGTTTAGACAAGTGCTTTGTTCCTTCATACTGAGCTGTGTTTAATTTATAGGATATTTTCTCTTTATATGGAACAGTCAGGGCTGGACCACAGGCTGACTTTTGTGTGTTCTTTGCCTTTTAAATGCAAAGCAACAATCGCTAAATGATAACAAACAATAGCGAGTCAGCAGCCGTTTCATTCTGCTGAGTAGGTCTTATCCAGACTAAATCCTCTGGTGCACAGAAAGTGAAGCATTTTTAGCAGCGAAAGCTCCGCCACCTACACAAAGTCTGACTCCACCAGCAGAGGAATCAGAGGCAAGAGTCGTTGTGACCTGGTGGGATAAACTATTGGCCTGACAAATGATCTCTGGGAAGCAGAGAGCACAAACCAGGCCAAAGGCCAATTAGTACCAAATATGTCACCAAACTAAAAAAAAAAAAAAAAAAAAAAAAAANTGTTAAGAGATTAAAAAAAAGCAAGTGAATAATAAAAAAACGAAGATGTTGCAGATTCTAGTTTTAGCTTTTTCTTGCATTCACTCACCCACTCAGTTTCTCTTTCTCTTATCACACTCTGACCCCGTTTCTTTAAACACTTTACCCTCTGTTTCATACATATATTTGGTGCCTTATGTACTCATTCTTCAAGAAAAAAAAAAAAAAAAAAANAAAAAAAAAAAAAAAAAAAATCACTTAAAGGAGCATACTAGTGATTTTGCGTGTTTGAGCCAAATAAATACAACAATTTATAAATAGATCTCTAAGTGAAAATAAGGACATGGAAAATCTCTGTTGAATACAATTTTATTTCATAAATGTTGAGAAATTTTTGGCTCTTCCTTAATAATTCAGCAATATGGTATTACGTGTTGCCGCTGTTATTGATTAAACTAGTGCAGTGTCCATTCAAACATGCCTATTTGGAGGGCCGGACTTTATAGTGCGTGCTGCAACCTGCCATCATTTTGTTCTGTACGTCCTCGTGAGCTAGTTTTGTTTGCTGTACAGGGCCGGGTTGAGACTGTGCCACTGGACTGGAGCGTACGCTGCCATGCCGGAGCGTATCCTGCCACCCGGACTACTTTTTACCAGCACAGCTCAATTCGAAAACCGCTCATCCAAACAACATCACATGCAACACTCTACGTCCTTGAGTCCTGAGCAATAAACCTCCAAATATCAACTTCATACAGCCGGGTTCTAGAGATAATGGTCTCACAGACAGAGACAGATTTCTGCCTTTATAGTTAGATACTCAAACTGTGTGTGCTTGGAGTGTATTCTGGGTTAATGGGGGTTAAAGTAGGACAACTGTCCCTCTAAACATCATTCCACAGCTCATTCTGCACACAGCTGGAGGAGGTCAGATCATATATCATCCTGATAGTCGCATTTTCTACTTGTCAAACCCTCCACAAACTCTTCATCACATTCTGGACCTCAAAACAGCAAATAATATGCTTACAAGAGCTACAATACGTGGATTTTCATCAGATCTTTTGAAAGACTTTAGACTTCAGAGGTAGAAATTTCAAATTACTGTACTCCAAAGTCATAAAACTGGACTTGGACCCCAGAAGGCTTGACATGGCTACATGCCAGCTCTATCTTGCTGCCTGACAATTTTGATGTGTTTGAGGACTGGCTCAGGTAAGACATTATTGTTCCTGTAGAGTTTCAAGGAGGGTGGAAAGGGAGGAATATTTACTGAAGTGAAAACAGTTATCTGCTGACGGCACTGAAAGCTGCAGGGAAGATTGGTGCAAAAGGAAGAGGGGGGGATGAGCTGACTGGTAGGCCCTGCAATGGAAGGATGTGAGGGGGTGTTTTAGAGACAAAGCTCTGGAGGCCTGTGAACAGCTGATAGCCGCCTCTTCCTCCTCAGTTTACCCTCTCCTCCTGTCTCATCCCTCCATCTTTGTCTGGAGGTATGCAAATTCGTGTTATCTCCCCTGTGCGACTTGTGTGCAGCCTCTGGGCCTGATCGTTCCTCCTCCCCAGCATCCAGCACGCCTCACGCCTAAGCCAACATAGCCAACGCAACCAGTGGCCAAGCTCTCACGCTTCACATGCATCGCCGGGAAATTGCGACGATAATGATGATAAGAGACACGATGGATTATCTCTTTATTATTTCAGTGGCAGCTAAATGCCGCGCAGCATCGCTGAAATGGTTAGGTAAGAGTTGGGCTTTAGTCTTTGATGTGATAATGACTGGTTGGGGTGTTGTGGTTTCACCGTCAAGACTCAAGTGGAAAATTACCATGCGCACGCTGGCAAACACGTCGGGTTTGTCACACATCTAACACACACACACAAACATATGTGCTCAGAGGGAACGAGACGGAGCGAGAGAGTATCACACACTGTCGTGATTTCAAAGTGCCTCATCATTCTTCTGATACCCAAAAATCCTCTTCCACGTCTCTATCAGGGTGACAGGGCCACTTGGCAGAGGGACTCTTGTTTCCAGTCCAAACCCAAACAGGTCTGGTTTCTCTTTCAGTTAAGTCTGGTGTGGAACTGGTAATTTGGACTGTCTGGAGTGGTTTGTTGTTCTTCTCCAAAGCCTAGCAGACTATCCCACGGAGGTGAGAGTTGTAAATGGTCTTTTACCAGGCTGATTGCTGAGCCAGTACTGCTGAGTGCTGCTGGCGGTTTTGTTGTGGTTTGTGCCAGCCGAGACTCTAAAACCTCTCNCTGCTGAGTGCTGCTGGCGGTTTTGTTGTGGTTTGTGCCAGCCGAGACTCTAAAACCTCTCTCTCCTGTGGTTCTCCGTTAGTTTGGAACTTCCCAAAAGACACATTCCCATAAGTAACTTATTATTTGGCCCTTTGGTGTATTAATGGGTGAAATGTTGATGTTAAAAGACACACAGGTATACAAAATCCCACATTTTTGCTCTCCATGAATGCCTCCAGACACATTTTATAAACCAAACTAAATTCTCTCCTAAACCCTGCAGCAATAAATTCTGTCTGCGTACATTCTAATATGCCAAAACATACAGCATATCCAATAATAACATAGTCCAAGAACAGTGTTCACTTACCACCAGTTGCCACGGTGATTTCACGCAGGAAATGTCCATAAAAAGGGAAATCGAAGGACAGATTAACTCTCTGTGAGGGAAAGAAACAGACAGATGACCCCAGTCGGAAAGGCTGACCTCGTAAAAAACAACCAGGATTCTGAACAGGAGGGAAATGTGGAAATAAAACACACAGGTGGTGTGTCTGTTTTACTCTTCAGGGGAATCGACATAATTTCAAAGCAGAATTTTGTATATTAGGATTTGAAATCTATAGAAAAGAGCCGTAATAGCACTTCTTAAGGCTATAAAATATACATATATCTGTAAATATCTGTTTAAATAAATACACGGCTGACAGGAATTAACACCCAGTAGAATTACCTAAAGTGTCAGAGAAATATTCTTGGTCATGCTGAACTACCAACTGCTCATCTATATAACCTCAAACATGGTTTATGTAACAATTTTAGTATTGCTGGAGGAAAATCGCTGCACTGACATCAAATCGGTGCCAGAAAATGTTCTGAAGATAGACAGTCCACAGTAAACAAGCAGCTATGCTACAAGATGCCAGATTAAGCCGGCAGGAGTAATCCTGTGGCAGACCACACTGAATTACAAGCACTATATAACCAATCCACAGTTTAGCTTTTCTGCTGTGATGGGATGAAGTTGACCTCTGTGGCTTGTTTTGTTTTACGACCTTATTGGCTGATTCCTTTCAGTGCCAACACGCCAGCAGGCCGCAATGCCAGAAAGGATCATGAAAACGCTCCCCTTTCCTGTTCCAGCGCTCACAGTTTTATGCAGTTTTTCATGACTTAACTGTCATCACAATGAATCATTTGTCCAAAATCCAAACTGTTCGTCTGCTGACACAGTGACTGATTTTTTTTTCCCCCACACAGCTGGTTTGCACGTCTTCAACACTGCGATCTCAGAATCAAACTATTCAGGCCAGATCTCTCTCCCATACTTCATTTTGACTCTCAATCGTTGACTGAGAAAGCCATTTATTGATTTTCCAGACTGTGCCAAAAAGTCTGGGGAAACTCCCACTTCCCCCAGATACCATTTGTAAGAAAAGCCTTGCTTCTTACCCAGGCCATTTTGTAGCTAAAAAGAACAGCTCGCCTCAATTTGTATAGTCCAATCCATCATGACATGACTGAAGGTACAGGAGCGGAATGCACAATTTGGGACTCCATTCTATCTCTATGCCAGCTATTGTTCACCCTGAGTGCTTTTTTTTTTTTAAAGTATCTGACTGCCCAGCTACCATCCTCCTCTGTTTCTCCAGTCTCTCACTCGCGCTGCCTTGTGTAGCTTCATCAGTATGCGGCTCATGTGGGTCACCTGCTTGTGCAGAGGTACAGCAAGAGGAGCTTTTAAAATTCACTGCAGAGAAGCTTTTCAACAGTTTAGATCCTTAAGGAAATACACTGTTTTTCCAAGCTGCTCTTCGTGTCTTTAAACCTGCATTTCTCTACTTTATATTAACATGAAATCAATGATAATGTTACCCACAGAACCCACCAAACTCTGCAGCTTTACAGATGTCAGGGTTTCCAGGTTTTAAGCAAAACAAGCCCTGATAAGCCCACTCTACCTGTTCAACATAAAATGATAATGAGACATAGTTTACAAGTGGCAGGTGCAGGAAGTCANCTCTACCTGTTCAACATAAAATGATAATGAGACATAGTTTACAAGTGGCAGGTGCAGGAAGTCAAGCATTTAGCAGCTCACGACTCGGATATTTTTATCAGAAGTTGGTGGAGGCTAAATCAGAGCTAAATGTGATTCGCTTGGGCATCAAACAACATGTTCTCTCCTTTCATGTCCTTTGTCGAGTGTCGACTTACTGCAGCTTGTCTGTGCGTGTTGGACAGAATCCCGTGAATCTTCACTTTTTCCTTGTCCATCTGCTCGATATTTACCCACAAATCCTTGCTCATTGGGTCCGTAGGGCCGTACGTCTTTGATGTGTAGTAGTTGTGATCTGTATCTTCCTGTTGAACAAGAACAGAAATTTTTGAGTGAGTTTGCTGACTGCAGAGAATATAATTAATCTTATTTTATAAGTTAACGTCTTGCAGCTCAACGTGCCATCAAACATACCTGAGCTACCTAAGTTGCAATTTCTAAAAATATGAACCTCCACAGACTCAAAATTCAGATATATCACACTTATTAACACTTGAATATTTTCATTTTCCATCAACACCAATGATCTTAAACTACAATATCCAAACACAATTTCTACATTTTCTACTCTGTAGGCCTGAAAGCGTGACGTGTGGTGTGTTCTCTTTGTCCCTTCATTCAACTCAAGGTTCTTCATTAGATTACAAGCAACACTTAAAGCAGTCTTAATAGCTACTAATGAAATTTAAAAAAAAAAAAAAAACAACGGTGACTTCTTCTCCCTCTAGAAAAGCCTGAGTCAGACCGTGACGTTAGGATTGCCTTTTACAACAGACACATTCATGGGATTTTTATTAGCCATATGGGAGAGGCTTGTCTGCTTTTATAGCTTCCTGTACAAAATTAGGAATAATGCACATATCGTGGGCCTCTTAGTGCTTTCTTCTTCCCTGTGGCTCTAATGAGATACAGTACAGCTGTGTCTTTTATCTAAAAAAAAAAATTAACGTTCACTGGAAGGGGTTGTAATGTGAAGTATACGCTACTTTTGAGTCTGATTTAATTGATAGCAGATACATAGCTACTGAGCACCAGGTTGTCAAAAAAGCCATGAGAAAAGTATAAAATCACAGTTCTCCCCTGTTTACCTCATTACAGTTGTTCCTCCAAGCAATATTTAGTCCAGATTTTAATACATAGAGATAATGCTTCTGGTTTAGCACATCCTCTGTGGATTTGTTAATCAAAATCAGCCATGCAGGTGGTACTTCTTCTGATGACTTTGTAGATTTAAACAAATGCTGAAGCCTTTACAGTGCAAATGAATCATGTCAGAGGAAAAGGCCTTAGTCAGCCTTTTTTTTTTTTTTTTTNTTTTTTTTTTTTTTTTTTGAGAAAAGAAAACAAAGGCCACTTATAAAAGCAGCAGATACAAATTCAAGGCTATAAAGTTTTGTATTAATCAGTACAAGATGTTTTGGCCTTGTGGAGAAGGTCCAAGGAGATATGGACTCCTCAGAGGTGCGAGGGAGCCAGCTGGCTGTTGTTGCCCCAGATTCCCCTCAGGGTTTCTGGGGAAGAGAGACAGGAAAGGTGGGCAGGGTGCCATTGTCCAGCTGGGCGTAGGTGGACAAGAAGCTGTGGGGGCTTTTCAAGACCAGAGTAAACAGAAAAGAATACTTGACCAGAGCAACACTCTGTCGAACATCTGCAGAATACAATTGCTATTTCCTGTGCATTTCTGAATGTTGAGATGAAATGGGTAATCGAATTTCCCTGGAAAGTATTTGCATTTCAATTGCATTACTATTTAAATATTTTGCAAGAATCTGAAATTAATACTATAATGTAAAGGCTTATCAAATATTTGTTCTTTTCTTGTGGGATGCACAGGAACACACATAGACATGTAAACACAAACACACACTTGCTAATGCTGTGTCAGATGTTTCCGACTTCTTACTTGGAAAAATGCATTGGAACGGCACTTGAAGTCGGAGTTCCGGCTGGGAAAGTCGGACCAAAATTATCTACCCCGACTTACCGAGAATGACGTCACTCAACATGCCTGCGGAGCGAGCTTTGTGAATGGAAATGATCAGCTAACAGGCAAATAAAGTATTTTTCTTGCGTGAAATTGACAGAAAAAGGTAGAATATATCTCCAAGTTAACTATCTATTTTGCCATTGCCACTGTTTGCCATTGATACATAAGTGTAAATAATTTCATAATATTACTTCTCTGCACAAAGTTTAATACCCACAGTGATTAAATTCATTGTAAAACAACACAACTAAACAGTCCTGTAGTCTAACTTTACTTTACTTAGCATTTATTATGAAGTTTAATTAATATTACAGTATTTATTGGTGTTCAGCTATGCTTTTTTGATGACATTTGGCTGGAACGGTTTGAGGTTGGAAGTTGGAACTTCTAACTGGGAAAAATTTGACTTCCAAGGTCTGTGAACAGCATAAGCTCCAGGTGACCCTCACACACACACACTATAGATGGGGCAGGAGATTCCAGAGCTGCATTATAATGAATCCTTAAATGAGCCTAATGCTCGATAAATGGCCGTGTGATAAATGAGTGAGAGAAGAGGAAAACATAACTGAAATCTAACAGAGATCTGTCATAAATCATAACGCTACAACTAGAAAAATTATCTGTCAATATCTTTAATACCGCATTATGTTCAGGCCTGAATATCTTGTGCCAACATGTTTTAATTTCTCAATGTCTCCATAATACAAGAAAAAATTCAACTAATAGAATTTCTTGCTGTGCCTTTATGAGATTATTCAGGGTATTTTAAAAATGTTTTCTTAAAGCTGGCATTGAAGTTCAGCTATGGCTAACATTTAGAAAAATGAAAACTAATCCCTTTATCCCCTCCCTCTCCCATGTCTGTGCTCTGTACAAAATGTTGGGATTAAGATGCATATTTCCATCTTCTCACAGACCACACACGTGCAGGCACAGACACACACTCATGCATACATGCAGACCATTCTTTGCCAGGTAAATCAGACTATGGGCTGCTTGAAAGCATTTCAAAAGGATGCCATCGCTCATGTGTGCAGCTCTTCATCAGCAAATAAGCCTGCGATCCATTATTCATCACTCTGCTCCATCTCTTGCCTGTTGTAGCAGCTTGATGGTATTGGTTTGTGTGTGGTGAAGCTTAACTATAGTGGTCTGTGCTGCACAAGCCTGTTTGATTTATTTTTATGTGAAAAAAAAATAGGTTTAAGGAACACAAGTAAATTAATACTAATGGTAAATAAACCCCTTAAAAACCATGAATCGCTCTTTTTAACAAATAGATCTTTTAATCAGAGTGAGATCAGCTTTTGAATGTGACATACTAAATGCTAAATGAGTGAGAATGTTTGAAAATCATTGTAAAATGGAAACAATTAGGTAAATAGGAACTTTACGGTACATCAATATATATATTTATAATTTAAGCTTTCTTCTTGTTTGGTTGTAAATCTCAGGAATCAGAACCACAAGATGGGTTCATGATGAGTTCAGAATGCATTTTTGTAGGGCCCCATTTACACTGTACATTACCATGTGATCTGGATCTGTTTTCTGAGTAATGAAAAATCCATGTTAATGCACAATGTAAATGTTTGCAGACCATATTGTGATCAGAATCTTCTATACACTTCCATGACAATCTTGCATTGTGAGCTCTGGCAAAACTAGCCAGGTGTAGATGCAGTTTGACTGAGGCACATTCTTGAGATAAAACCCACCCACAAGCTGAAATGTCAGTTTGCCTTATATTCCAGCTGTGATTGTTCTTGTTAATAAAGTTCTTTTGAATGGAAAATGTGATTTGCCATAAATGGGTACCTGCACCTGGAACGTGGACAGTGACAGGCCACAGAAACACTTATTACTTACTTTAAAAATATATGAAGACTGTCCATGGAGCCAAGAGGAGGGCTTAGGTTTAATAGCATAATGGCCCAACTACAGAGAAGCAATCACAACACAAGCAGCATCCAGGTAAATTGAAACCATATCCAGATACTGAGATTGCATTTAACACAAAGTGTAAAAACAGGCCAAAGTGTTTGTAAAATTTGATCTTCAAGGATGTAGCGGAGCAGAAATAATCAAAGCAAAGTACACAAGGTGTCCATACACTCAAAACTTCAATGACTATGCTGCTGTATACCATCTTAGCCAGAGACAGAAGCTGTTACAGAGATTAATAAATGAGCAACATAAAGACAGTAAACATCTCTCTCCAAACACATCACCCACTGGGAATCTTTTAACAAACATGACAAACGGAGACACAAAACTAAACCAACACAGAAAAAAAAACTCATTTATATTCACCTCAGGTTGTGAATATTGAACGTGGTAAGGGTAAACGTAACTTTGGGAATCAAATGCAGTAATGAAAATTACTGAGCCTTGCAGCTCGCTGCCTCACTGTATGAATTCCCTCCCTATAGAAATACAAATAAACAGACCCAGAGAAAGTGTTGAAGCATGTAACCCCCCAAAGAGCCATCAGAGCAGCCACAGCGTGCAGAAGCAGCACTAAAGACCCGCCTGCTGCAGCAGACATCCAGTAACAACACACCATAAACCACACCCTGATTACCACACATCAACGCACACATACTGACACTGTGTGCTTTTCTTGGCAAACAGACTTGAATGACAGCCGTTTAAACAGCAGGACATGCTGTACTATAGATATGAACAGCCAGGCATGAAAATGAGACCATCAAATATACACATTTGTTTCAGAGGAGCAGCAAAATCTCTGTTAGCTTCACTGTGGCTCAAATATGGCACTAAATTACTCTGTATGATACAGTATAACAACCAAAGAGCTACCACATGTCCTTTGGAAGTGAAATATTTTTGATGAAGATATAATTTAAAATGTAACACCTAACAGCTAATGAATGACCTCCTATGTTTCTCAAACTTGAGGTCAGGACCCCACATAGGGTCACTTTGTAGGTATGGTTTTCTCAAAATAGACAATAACTGGAAAAATATCAAATCCAAACTGAGTTTCTCAATAATTGTTCATGGTTGGATTCAGCACTTCCAGGACTATAAACACACATTAACTGTAGCATTTTGAAGTAATTAAAGTCCCTTGTGCAGACATGCGATTAGCAAATTTCTCATTTTTGATCAGCCCTAAAAATTTTAATTTACAAAAGTAGTTAATACACCTTTCGTGGTTGAATTCAGCACTTCCAGGATTACAAACACACACATTATGAACAATTTGTACTGTAGCATTTTGGAGCCATTAATTTCCAAAGTCCCTAACATGATGTGCAACTGGCAAATTTCCCAGTTTTGATCAGCTCTAAAAATTTAAATTTCCATAAGTAGTTCAAAGGTAATATAACTATTGTATATGTACATATGGTATTTTATGTACATATGGTATTTTAGTGTAACTGTATTTTTGTTTTATATTTTGTATAATTGTTGGTAATAGTTTTAAATGTTTTAATTTACTATTCACTTTAACGGTTTTATTTTAGCTTAAATAACAATTGGTGAAATGAGTAAATTAGCTCAGGCTACATTTAGCTGATATATTCCTGTTCCTGTCACATAAAAACACATAAATATATGCAGATGGATGGACAGATAAATGGCTGGATAGGAAATGTTGCTCTCACTTTATTCCTGAAATGAGTACAACAATCCCTGGCCGTGTCTTTTAAAATCACCATTTACTTCCCAACCTGTCATTTTTAACTTGTTCAAACCACTTTTTATTTCAATATAAAGCATTTGAGTTCCCTCCACTATATATAATAGAATGAAAATATTCCATCACACATTAAATGTTACAGTTTACATGACAACCTGACAACTTAAAGTGCTGGGTTTATGTACATTTTGAGAGCTAAAAACAGGGTAACAGTCTAAAAAAGGCTTAAGACTCTTGCTTTAAACCAACACTTTGGAAGACAGAAAACAACAAAAACTCATCCACTAACTGTCAGAAGATATAGCAGATATAACATGTCCAGACAAGCACGCTTTGGCCTGAAGAATATAGGGAATGTGATGAAACCTTGATTGAACTCCATGATTTTATCTAACTTAGCTGACCTGAGGACACCTTTGCACTGATCTCAGATGTTGTTCAATCTGGGTAAATGATGAAAAAAAAAAAAAAAAANGAAAAAAAAAAAAAAAAAGCTGATGGGATGACTCATTCAGGGCATCAGAGAGTCTGCTGTTATGGCCGCTGTTACACATGCATGTCGAGGTGAGGTAAATCTATTGTTGGAAACTTGTTATGGCACCAGATAACCCAAATATACTCCACTCAAAGAGAAGTGAATGCAAAAGATGGAGAAATTTCTTGAGCAGATTTATGGAAATTAAAAGAAAATCGAGATGAAGTTGACAAAACTTATGGTAGAAAAATGGCAGAAAAATGTTCCATGGTCTTAAACTTCGCTATTGAATACAAACTTTGACGTCAAACTCTAAAAATCCAACACAGGACTTCCTTCCAGACTTATTACTCTGGAGAAGTAATCATATCGACAGAAATTGATCCTAACAGGCAGAGAAACCAGATTATCAATCAGCAGCGACCTGAATAGATGTTGGATTTTGAGCAAGGGTTGAAATTCTCATTTTGTCTTGACAGGAAATGTAATCGCAAATCACTAACTGAAGCACACAAATCAGGTAGATGGAAGTTGGGAGCACCAAAAAATAAATTATGACACAAAATTACCTGTGGAATGTATTAACCATCACAAACTGGTGATATATGCCACTGTAAAAGTCTAGACACACACTTTCCTCCGTCTTCTCCGCCTGCAGCTACAACTTCTCTTTGCTGAGGAGAAGATACAATGCAGCTCAGTATATGCCCTGCAACTATGAAGGCTTTTCTCATGTCGGCAAAGCTCCGGTGGCGGGTGTGGGTGTGTGTGTGTGTGTGTGTGNGGCTTTTCTCATGTCGGCAAAGCTCCGGTGGCGGGTGTGGGTGTGTGTGTGTGTGTGTGTGTGTGCTTGAGCTTGATTGAGTCAGTAGCACAGATATAAGTGTGCATATGGGGGATAATGACAGGGAATGACAAGGTGTTTTAAACTGTGGATTGCTTTTCCATTCTGCACCAACCAATGATCTTGAAGAGTGAAAACAGTGAAGGAAGGATATGATTGTGTGTGTGGTTGTGCATGAGTGTGTGTGTGTGTGCAAGTCAGGTCTGAAGTGGTGTGTGTGTAAGTGTTTACAGCTGACGATCAAAGCTCCCTCCCTCTACACTGACAAATGCAGGGCTGTGAACCTGAGATGATTAGAAGCCTGACAAACTTAATGAGCTCTCGAAGCTCGGCGGCTGCCATCATTATGACTGAACACCTCCATGTCAAACACCAGCGCAGGCACCGTAACAAGGGACGCGGCCTATGCTTTTCATTTACATAAATCTTAACACAAGCCGAGTCTGGTGATCAAATCCACCATCCTCTTCCAATTGTGGGAATCTGGGTTAATTTCCTGTTCTGGGCTCCTGGAGGTCAGGTTTAAGAGGATCCAGTCCTATGCAGCAGGTAAATGAACACCTGAGGGCTAGGCTTAATTTGATATAAAATATTCATCCTTAAAGCCCCCTCCTGGTCTTCGTTTCATTACTAAACAATCACTCTTCTGGGGAGATTTATAATTGCTTCAGGGAGGTAACCAAAGAGTATTTTTAGCTCAAGATGTAATAGGTCAGGACTTTCTTGGGGTGGTCTTTTCATTAGTTAGCTTCTTTACTACAGATTGCTGCATGGAATGCAACACAACTAAAGGAAAAATGAAGATGTGTACATGTAAAACTATTTTCTGGTGTAGGATAAAGGTCGCATATCAAAGATAAAAAGGGAAGAATGTTTGCAACACTGAGTAGCTCCCACTAAAATCGAACACATGGCCACTGTTACAGCAACTTGATGTTTATCAGGCCATTGTTTTAGCACTCCACCTCCTCATATAACATCATAACTCATAACCTTATAAGTCATATAACCTTTCCTGGATGGAGGTGTCAGCTCACACAACTCCTTCACACAGGTGGAGCCAATCAATCAAGGCAAATGAACAACATTTTATGGCGAAATTAATTCACAATATATCAAGAAAAAGACAATAAAGAGTATTTAAAGAGTCATTTCTGAAAAAGAGAAAAAAGTAAAAAGAAAGAAAAGTTGAAAGTAGCAATAAATTATAATTTCATTGTAATTATGGACATTATCAAGTGATATCAAGGTAGCATAAAGAGGTGACGCACCTCACCTTATGGTCCTCAAATACGCTCATTGTCTCTTTATGGTTCTCACCAGCTCTATAACTGCATGCAGTTGTTTCTAGCAAACAAGCTCTGATTTACGTGTAGACAGCTCGCTATAGTAGCTGTTGGAGTCGAAATAAATGATCGCAAACACTTTTCCTCATTTTATTAATTTCAATGGTGTTTTTTTTAAAGTGCTCCAGCTAAAGCTAAAATCAAAGCGTGTTCTCAACCGCTTCATGATACAAATTGTAGGTCAGGTCAGAGCTCTACCCTAGGGAGAAAAAAATCATTACAGCAGCTTTAACAAATATTTATCAAATTACACAATTAATAAAAGTGGACCAAAGTGTTGATTGGAACTGTTAGCTGTCTCAAAGAATATTGTTCTGGAAAAATCCTTCTGGACTATTCGTAGCCCTTCTACAGCTGGTGGACGTACCTCTATCTGGGAGCTGTTGTCTGTCTCCTCTGTAGACAGCAGGCCTGGGAAGCCTTCAGGTTCTTCCTGCTCAGGCTCCTGCTCTTGCTCCTGACTGGCCCTGTTACTGTCCATGTTCCATGGTTTTGGAGGAAGCCATCTCCTCCACCGGTGGCTGTACAGTTTGACGTCCACTGCCACATCCTCTTCACCCTGTACTTGCCCTTGGACGTATGAGTAAGAGACCCCTGAGGAGACAGAGGAGAACGAGTAAGAAAGAAAAATAGTGAAGGACAAAAGGAAATATTAGTGGAACGTGGCTCAAAGCCAGGTAATGTTGAGACATTTACTGCAAGTCATCACAAATATACTTTTATTGGTGCAGTAACGCAGCATGGTTAATTTATTTTTCTAGCCAAAATACCAGCCAAAAACGTAAAGGATTATCTGTTGGCCCATATTGTGCAGTGCAAGATTGGACAAGCAAAATATCTACATGGGACAATAATATTTTTACTGTCAATAAGGTGATGATCCAACCACACAGACAGGGACAGTACAAGCCATTAATCGTCTGCCCCTCCCTATAACTCACAGTCTCAGTGGACTTGTCTTACAGCTTTGGGGAGAAATCTCACGCTGCCTAAAACAGATGCACACTGGGAGTGACTCAGCAGCCATCGCACAGATCAGCAGGCCAGAATCATACCCAGCCGTCCTTATCACCGCATCTGAAATGAGATGCTGGTGACAGGTGAGAAATGATTCTGTGTTAATGCAAACGTGATTAACAGAGTCTGAGAGACTGCTGGGTCCAAGGTGAAATGTGCTGAGTCATTAGTTCCCTGAGCTGAAATGAGTCAGAACGAGGATGAAAAAGATAACTAAAGATTATCGCTGGCTTAAGTACTTTTATTCCTTTTTTTTCCACCACAAGTATATTAACTATATTAGCGCAAGAACAATTAGCCATGTAACAGAAAATTAATCACAGCAATTTTAATAATGGGCTTAAGTAATTTATAAAGTAACAATGTCAACATTTGTTGGTTCTAGATTATCATTTTTGTGAATTTCCTGCTTTATTCTGCTTCATATCACTGTAAACGAAATGCCTAAATGTTTAGACAGAATAAACAATTTGAACACCTTATGCTTTAGAAAATTCTGATGAGCTTTTATCATTATTTTGTGCATGTTATACACTAAATGATTCATGGCAAAAATTAAAGCTGAAACATGTAACTTATTTTTTAAAAAATCACATGACTTGTAATGTCACCTCCTACTCTGATTGGCTCTTCTGTTGAGCAGGCAGATTAACTTGTTAGTGAGACCAGGTTCAGCTGGACTAACAGCTCTGAGGCTTTAAAGCCAGTCTGGTCCTTTTGTCTCTGTTTGCTCCCTCAGTGACATCTTAGTTTGGTTGACCCCAAATATATGATCACCCTCCTTTTGTATGACTCTTGAGCCAGTTCATTACAAACTGGCACACACACACAAAGATATTCAGTTTCATTATCTGAGTAGCTGCTTGCTATGTCTTGGCTGAATGACAAATTCTAATCAAACTACAACACACAAAGACAAAGTGATACAATTACCATTTTCTGTAGTTTAATACAATTACAATGCCAGTAATGGATAAACTCTTAACTCTCCCAATGATGATTTAAATTAATAGCAGGTTTTGACACAATTTTCTACACAAATTCCAAATAGAAGAAAATTATCTCGTCTCCGATAGTCTGTGAGTTTGGGCTATCGCAGGATAAAGTTAACTATCCCGAGAGAATTGTGATGAAATCTTTGGTCATTTATCCAAAATGACCATCCTAGCTCACAGCATGAGCAAAGACGGCCCACAACAAAATTACTAGAGTATCAAAAATTTAGTTGCAGCTCCAACCCATATCTATAAACGCATAGATATGACGCATTTCTGTCTGCATTGTTTTTTTCTTCTCCTTATCATAGCACTAAGATACACCAGAGACTCATTGCACATGCATCAAACTTTATATTATTCAGTCTGACACAGATATCCATCTCACCTGATGTGACATGCACAAACTGATAAAACTGCTGTTATAGAGTTTGCAGGAATTCTCCAAACTCATGACAAGGATGAATAACAGTAGCTTGATTTGTTGTACTTTGAACCTCTTGCCACTGCAGGGTTGTGACAATGTACAGAAACGTGCAGATTTTAACAAACTTTCAACCTCACAAGCTTGCATGTTCTCGATGTGCTCACTTGTTTTTATCCCATAAATCAACTGGTATGGAGACTCTAAATTGAAGCGGTGACTTGTTTCCCTTCTTTCAGGATCTCATGCATGCTGGGATAAGCTCCTGCACCCCATGACCCCCGAAAGGATTAAACCGTTCAAGACGATGAGAAATAAATTTCATTTCATAGCAGGCAAAAATTTACAGAGTGATCACATGCTGCGCTAAGAATGAAAATGGGTTTGATTTGAGGATATAAACAAGCTGATTTCTCTTCTATTAATGTTACTACTCCTTACAAGAGAGATCACTGGGTTTACTTAGCGGTGTATGTTTTCCACACTTTTTTTCCTCTCGCTTTTCTCTCACGCTTACACTTAGTTCTCCTTGTCTCCTGCTGCCCCCCCCCCCNCCCCTTCCCCTCCCCTCCCACTTTGGAATCTCAGCCAGTAGATCTCAGAAGAGGAGAGACATGGTAAAAGCAAGTGGATGTGCTTAAGATGCCAATGCACCCACAAGTGGAAGCTGACAGATTTGCTGTATAATGAGCATGTGCAAAGCAAGAAGCAAAGAGGCCAAAACGCTAGTGGAGGAGCGTGTTGATGTCGAATTTAATGGAGGACAAGACGTGGCAGAGAGCATAAAGAGGACTGGGATGAGCGCTCTGATCTACTTGTAGCGCTCTGTAGCTACAAGTAGATTTTTTAAAATTAAGTCACCATAAGATGCAGTTTGTGATTGAGTTTCTGTAGTCGTCTTATTGCCATGCAGATCATCTCAGTCTTGATAAGTTTCTAAGCAGATCTCCTGGCTAACTATTCATTAACTTTCATTCTCACCATTCCACTTTTACTTCTCGACACTCACTCTCTCCTTCTCGCCTCATCAAGTAATGGTCATTAGTCACATGCATAAGGACAATGTAGCCCAGGCAAGCTTCCTGTCAGCAGCGGTTATATATTCTAATCCACAAGGAACCTACACATAGCGTTCCACAGACACATCAACATCTATTTTCTTTCTCCAAAGGATCTTTGTCAGTTCTTCAATATACAGTGGAAAGCTGGCAAAGAGTGGATGCTTTCAAATGCACCATGACCACAACATAGAGGCCTGGGATAAATGGCTGTGCTTTTCCCAGAACGTCCCTCTGCGAATAGCCATGTTGAGTCACCTTTAAGAAGAAGCACCTGCAAGAGGCTCCGCTCGCCCTTCCCTGAACATGTCACTTCTCTGACTCAGGGAAGCAAAAACTCCCATTATCCAGGGGAAACTCTGGATCTTTTGTCATGCATTTGTAAGGGTACTAAGGGCAGACCCCTGAGGAACACCTAAAATAACCTCCCAGCAGGACAAGCCTTCTTCTCTGTGTGAGGCTGTTCTTCAGCTTTTGTGCAAAAGGAAATCTTTCTCCTCTTGGTTTCTTTCACTCCTTCTGAAAGCCCCGCATACCTTCACCCTGCCCCTGTCCAGCAGGCTCGTTGGTTGGACTCACGCCTGTCAACACCTCTGATTCACAAACAACGGAGGAACTGTAATTTGGTTCCACCTAACCCTTTCAAGGATTTTTTTTTTTTTTTGGAGGAAGTGTCATTAAATTAAAATTAAAAATTAAAATTAAATTAAAATAAAGGTGCTGTCTGCATCCTTCTCTTATTCTGTCTGCTCCTTTATTCAGTTTCTGTGTACTTCCTCTTTTCTTTTGCTTCCCATATGACACAGTGTTACTGACAGTAGACCTCCACACACGACTGGCACCTAATGGAGGTGGAAAGGTGTGCATGTCCATCAAGGTGTGAGCATAATTTTAGAAGAAAAGGCTGTGGCTCTATGGTTTCTTAGCTTTTCAGTCTCTAGGGTTCACAGTGCTTAATTTAGTGTCCATTGAAAGCTGTTTTACCAGTGTAGCTGCAGGCCCTGACAAGTATTCTGGAGGACCTTCTCTTTCTCAGAACACAACAGAACTCTGTGCAAAACACCTCATCAGCTCAACAGGGATTTAGAGCATTTTCAACCNCCCCCCCACAAAAAAATAAGTCAGTTTAAGGACTCTCTCCGGAGACTCTTTTGTTCAAACTGCAATGAATAAACTTTTACATAGTGAAAAGACAATATGATTAAAGGTCTCACTCCAGATTACTAGGAAGAACATTGCAATTTTTTTCCTCCACTCAGTGTGTCTGCTTTGCTTCATTAGCAATGATTCATTTTGAACAGCTGTCAGGAGAAGCGCTCCATCAATAACACACACACACACACACACACACACACATACACAGGGAGCTTCAGCAAATAGGCTTAGAGGAGAATGAGAATTACAACACAAGATCTTGTGAAGATTTGCAAAACAAATGGAACCGTGAAAAATATTTCCACCAGAGCTATCATCAGATCCCATGTCATACTTATGACTGCTTGATTTATTCCTCTTAATCAATCTCACGTCAGCTTGATGCACATGATGGGGATGACAAGTGCACAAGGCAGTTTCCTTGGTTGCTGGATTAGTAAAAAACACAGTTGCTTTAATCCAACAATAACACATAAATCTAAAATTAACAAATGATTCCTGCACAGCATCTTGACAACTTTGTGTATCTTGGACCCCGACCTAGTGTTTGACACCGACCCAGCAACAGGCAGTCAGCGCTTACGCCTTACTTTACGGCTGCTCACAAATGATGTGCAGGGTCACCTCACAGAAAAAATGAGGGCAAGGGTACTAAATACTGATGCTCAGCAATGTGGAAGACTTTGATGATAAAATGAAAAGACAGACTGATAAGCTGAGATGAACTGGGTTTTATAAGAGATGGTGGCTGCGGTTTGATCTTAGATAATAGGGACAGACAAGATGTTTTCCTACTGCTCCTTCTATTTTCTTTTCACTATCTCCTCCTGGTTTTAATAAATTATGGACTCTCTATGTTGCTACCTACAGCAACTGTTCTGCAGCACAGCAGGCGATCCTGCAGACTCTTCAAATCTGTGTCGCCTGAGGTAGAGAGACATGCAAGCATTAAACATATTACTGCCTTCACATAAAGCAGGGTCCATACAAATTCCAGACGTGCCAGTCTGAGATTATTCTGCAGAGAAAAGTGCTTTGCTAACCTGTTGTGGCATGTTTTTTTGTTTTTTTTTTTACACATACTATGTTAAAACACATCCTGTCATTAAGCAAACACGTAAAGTGAAAAAAAGCTGACTGCAGGAGAAAGTTAAGCACAGGTAGACAGAACGGCAGCACCTGCATAATAAAATACCACTTATCACGTAAAACCAGCTTTAGAGTGAGAAAACGTTCTGAAGTAACAAGCAGCAAGATAAAAGGGAAAATTTAACTCAGATTGAATGCAAGATCAATCTAAATCTTAATCGGCGCATTTGGCATAGAACCAAACACTCTTCTTGTCACAGAAGAGGAAATTTGAGGATTTAGCACAAAAATTGATTATAACCATTTCTCTTCCAAAGTGTATGGTGGCTCTCCCATCAGATATTCATCAGCGATAAACCTGCCTGCTATGATGTTCCATTACACCACATGTTCCTGCCAACAGTTAGCCACATCTTTCCAAGTCAAGTTCAGGGTGGAGTGAGGCACTCTGTCTTTCTGGGGCCGCCTACATTGTAATATGTATGATCCTGATGTTTACACGACAGTTAATGGTCAAGACCCAAAACTAGGGTTGGGTTTCATGAGCCTGTTTATTGAGGAAAACTGTTTTGGACAAGCGTTCCATTGTATATAATGTAAATAATGTCTTTTGCTGAACTTTGTCCCTCTGTTGCCGATAAGCTTGTTTCCGCCAGCACACATTTTATCAGGAATGGCTGCAGGCTCATAAAACAAATAACAAACAATAATCTCTAACCTCTAAGATTAGTAACTTGCATGTCAGCTGATACAGTGTGGTGAGAGCCCAAACTCATAGTCACCCAAATGAGAAAAGAGACAAGTGTGAAAGAGATCTATAAATAAAAAACCAATTTCTGAAGTCTCCAAGTGTTAATTGCAATCTGCAGAGGAGGAAGGTGGAGGAAATTTATTAGGCGGAGACTAATGTTGCATTCACATTGCCTGGGGAAACGCAGACTCGGACAAGGACAGGTGTCTGCACTGCATGTTAACAGGAAGGAAGGAGGTTGGAGGGAAGAGACAGAAGTCCGATGAGTTTTAATCAAGGGCTTTAACCTTAAAGAACTCCGTTGTTTTGCTCGAAAATAGTTAATTTCCCTTCTGAGGATCTGCTCAAAGCACTAAATACACCGGACATAAAATCCAAACAGTCTTAACCACGGAGCACCCAAGCACATGGTATCAAACCCCAAAACACAGGGTTACAAGTGCTGAAGTAAACCGTCATGGAGCTGCTGTGGCTTTCTTTTTGTAATTGGTGGTTGTCTTAGCTCCAGTGTTGGTCAGCGCAGGAAGTGCATACAAAAAATACTTTGGCAAAGACACAAAGAGACAGACAGACACACAAATGGACAGAAAGACAGACAAGGAGAGCCACAGGCAGTCAGGAGACAGTTGGATTACAAAGAGAAGAGTGTTTTTAAATGTGTTTCCTGAATGACACAGGCGTTTTGGAATTCGGAGTTCCAGTCAGGCTGAGTGTCTGTCTCATGTTTCAAGCGACTGAGTGATAGAGAACAGGACTGCTGGCTCTTGTTGCTCCATATTTTAACTCTGCTACTGAGCAATATGGCCCAGTAGCACTTCAGATCTTGACTCACAAATATGGATATTTTACGAAATGTATATTTTCCTCTGCATTTTGGCCTCTCATCCACACACAAACAGCGTTTTAGACCACTAAAACAGAGAAAAAACAGCTTCTTTGTAGATTTCTAAAAACTCTGCTTTCTGTGTGGACATGAAAAACGGAGCATTTGGGAAACGATGACATCAGAATTAAACTCTCGTGTGCGAACTGTTGCTTTGTGCAATAAGCATGCACCAGAAACAATAACAACAACAACGGCAACGACCGTGTACCGGTTTCTTTATGTTTGGTTAGCAATAGCAGTCGCAAGTTCACAAGTTAACTTGGCACTGCTGCACCACTTTACCAGCAAACAACGGCATCTGCAAATGCTGTAGCCAATATTACTGGGTCCACAGCGTCTGCTGGTTAAAGTCCACCAGAAATGACGGTTTTGGATCAGGCCGGGTTGGGTCAGACTTTATTGCCACCTGCCAGCCTGGCATGCTTTTGTAGCCGTTTGAGCGTTCTCGTGTGGACAGAGATATTTTATAAATGATGCTTGTGTGGACATTTTTTTTTTTTTTTTTAANTTTTTTTTTTTTTTTTTAAATGGTGGGGGAAAATAGCCATTTAAAAAATATCTGTATTAGTTTGGACTAGGCCTCAGTCTACCATGAGGGCTCCAGACCCGGTGGGTAGATATATCACCAGACCCTGGACCACTTATTTCTCCTCCTTTAGACATTACCTGTGGTAGTTACACTGCATTCACACAGTTAACCTAACTGTGACCTAACTGTGGTGAAAATATCTCTCACTCTGCCTCAATCTCTCCATGAAAACACTAAATATGTCCTGTCACTGTCACCATAGCCCCGAGTTCTTGTTTAACAGATCTTAAAATTGGGAAATGGTCAGGAAAAAGCTGCAGTTTGACTCTGATTCCCCACATCACAAACAAAAGCCTTCCCTTTATCCTCCAAGCTTCACACACCCTTCATCTCAGTGTTAGTTTCATTAGACACACACCTATATGCCCGACATCAGACACAAACTAATAACATTTCAAGGCAATTCCAATCTCCTCTACCAACCCACTCAAATTTCAGCTGTTTAGCACTTTAAGGCTGAAGAGCCTCATTTGCAAGCTAAAAAAACAAATAATCTTATCTTTACAGTAAAAATGTGGCTTTATCTTATAAAGTACAGAAGGTGAATGAAGGTCCTTGGGTACTTAAGTGTCCTTGAATTCCTGGAAACCAGTGACTGGCCATTTTCATCACATCGCACCTTGATTCACTGTCAAATGAAATGATGTTTTCCAGGAATAAAGTGACCTATTCTAGCCAAAAAATACAGACTATGAACATTACTCAACAAAAAGAAAAACCTCCAAACAATCAGCAACACTAGCTTAAGAGGGTAAATTGTGTAATAATTTTCATTAACAGCACCTTTGTTTAGGCTGAGCAAGCACTCCTATGTTTCTGTCACTCCAGAAGCAATCGATGTAAGAGGTGACTCGGATACAAACGGTGTGCATGTGTGAGGAATGACATGTCAGTGCCAGGCAGCAGCTCTTAAGTGAATATTGATTCCCTGTCTTTTGGCTTGGACTGTGTGTGTGATTGTGTATACATGTATATGCATTTGAAACCTGTGCACGTGTGTGTGAGTGAGTCTCTGCCTGTAGCTGGAGATTGATTGACTGAGTGAAAGTGTATTAATTGTATTTTTCTCTTTCTTTCTGGGCTGAGAGCTCCTGGCAAGGCCAGAAGGGGCCCTTGGGTCTGTCCTCGTCCTTCCTGCTAATCCATCAGCATCAGAGAGGCTCTTGGCCCTCAGCGCTGCCAAACCTCTCCACACTCCAGTGCTCTTTAAGCTGAGCATTGTGTAAACACACACACACAGGTCCAACTCTACCCTGATGGAGCTGCCATTTCCCACAGTTAAAAAAGAGAGTCCAGCTGTCTGAGGAAGACAGTGAAGTGTCCAAGTACAATCATATGAAGATTTTACTTTTAACTTTCTCATGTTATTGCTAACAAATTCATCTTCCTAACATATATTTTGCTCAATGTAAAGTATATTTCTTATCAGTTTGCATTACTTTAGTGTGAGGGACAGTATTTATTTTATGTAATATGGTTGTATATTTGTATATTTAATGAAAAATTTGAATTTTCAAATACGATGCGCTATATTACTTACTATCCAGTCTCCATTTTGGAAGGTTTAACTGCATCAGAAGACTTTATGCAACTCAGAAGTTGAGATCCACTGCTGGGGTTAGACGAAGCCGCCATTTAACATCGGCTCCGGGCTTCCATCGGAATGCTCACCCAACTTGTTGCACATACAGCCATGTGTATTGATGAACGTAATTTGTATTCATCAATTCATGAGATAATGACATATCCAGTCAAAAACATGCAGTGTGGTTGCCATACTGTACACTTATAAAATTCCTTATAATCAAGTTAATTAGCTTAAGCCACAAAATGCTTCACATGTGAACAATAAAAAACTCTTACATATATAAAAAGCATCACATCATGCTAATACAGTTTTCCACAAAAACCTGGATCGTTTCCCAGAGTGCAGATGCAATCATTTAACAGACAGACTTTTGATGTCATCTAGTGAAAGGATCTCGGAAAACAAATTCAAGAAACTTGCATATCAAGCCACCTTTACCTTCCAGGCCCTCACACACCACGCATCAGCAAAATCTACAGCATTAGAAAATATATATTGTATACAAAGAGACAGAGACAAACAGAGGGGGGCAGAGGGGCTGGTGGGGGTGGCCCTCAGGACTATCTGCCAAATCCAACCCAGCACATTTCATATATCTGCTGACAAACTGTTTGGCCATATCTAAGTCACACAGAGCCTGTAATTGCTTCAACCTCCCAATTCAGTGGTGGAGACTTCAGAAATCAAGATGGAACATTGTTTACAGCCTCCTCTTCGCTGGGTGTTTTGCTGTGCAGGGTGAAACCTACAGACCAGATGGCAGCTCTCATCTATAAATCCTATTATAGCAGGATGTGCATAAATCATATCTTGTTAAAACACGCTAACACACAAGAGACATTTGCAAAACATTTGCGCCACTCTGGTCAGAAATAAACGCTGACAAATATTTGCTTTGTCAAGTCAATAACACTGCGAGCCCTCCAGATTCGTTAGAGAAAAAGATCCTCGCTAAGCGCTGCTTCATTTGCTTTCTGATGCACGAGTGAGCAGCGCAGACAGCTAAACGTCAGTATGACATCTCAAGCAAATGTTATGCAAGAGCTTTATCCGAATCCATTACATTAAAGATTTATCAGAAGTCTCATTTAGGTTATTTTTATTCTTTCCACTTGCTGAAATAGTATCTAAAAATAATGCATTTTTTTTTTTAAATTAGCAGCAAAAAACAAAAAAACAAGCACATTCAGCTAATTCACTTCTTTAGGCAGTGTGGGTAAGTGAGAGATGATTTTTCTCAGGAATATTACTGTAATTGAAATTGCTGCTTGGAGATAAGATTTTAGTTACCTAATTAAATCCAGCAGTTAGCTTTTTCAGCACGTTTGGTGGGGTTATCAGGGAAATAGAGCAAAGGAAGATACAGAGAGAGAGAAAGAGAGATTATTGGTAGAAAGTGATTGAGAGACGTTTAAATGACACAGTGATGTTTACGGCGGTCTGCATGAGTCAAGTGCATCATCTTACTTGGATTTGTAACTCGGCCATGGCTAAAAGTGACTGTGACTTCCATTAAACTCTATCCAGTCATTCTGAAATCCAAGATGGTGCAGAATTCCCTCCTTGGTCTGCAGTATCGTGCTCAAAGCTGATACTTTTGATGGAAATCCAAAAGTGTCAGTCCAGTTGGTTCGTACATATATGCTAAATAAGAACTTTTTTAGCTCAAAGTGTCTAAAAATGTTTTACTCTGGAGGAACAATTCAGGACTATGAAAAATAGTGTGAAAATCCTGCGTCAGAACTACATTTCCTCTTCCTTCCAGTCTTTGTGCTAAGCTAGGCTAAACACTTCCTTCATTTCTAAACACTTTAGGACAGAGATATCCAAGATATCTCTATTCTAAATGCTTCGTCCACTCATCTAATTCCAAATAAGCATACTGTATTTCCCAAAATATCTGAGTATTCCTTTAACAAGTTTGAATAATGGGTTTGGACCTTTGGGGACAAATATGGAAGGAGCCTTGGACAATGGAAGTTATTGCTGCCAGGCCCAGAAGCCGCTGAGATCTCATTCCCAGGTGAGTTGAGGCAGCATGCTGGTTCTTGTCTCTTCATCCTAAAGCAGCAAAACAACACCAGACACTCAAAAGGACAGCTGGAGCTTTGCGCAGAAGGAGCTACAAGAGGCCGGTCATGCCGATCATCTCCGCAGTTTGTTGACACAGTCTCGTTACAGATTACTACGTGTGTTGACTTGCGAGTTTGTTTACATCCCTCAGCACTCCACTGTGGCGAGACACCTCAGGGATGAAGGATGAAATTAGCCAGCCGATGTGTTTCACAGTCAGGCTTGTCTGCTTCTGCCTGCGCCTCGCACCATTGATCCCTCGAATAAGGCTACTATTGATCTAATCCTAACATATATCTGACCCTTGTGGAGGACATGGGCGTAATTGTGCATTTTAGGACTGATGGCACATTTGTCTTGTACAGTTAAGTGTGGCTGCGCTGAGTCTTTAATAGAAACAGACAGTTCAGTGCCCTCTGACAAACAGCCTGGGAGACACTCGGTTAGAATGTTAATAGGATAAATTATGCTAAAATATCTGTCAGCTTGCCCTTTCCTTGTTTGTCCTTTGTATTCATATTTTCAATGTAAAGTCAGTTTGGGCATTATTGGTGATGTGCAGGGGTTGAGTGGAAGAGTTTGCAATCTCAATTTTGAGATTATATTTGGCGATACAAACCCCTCAGTCCCCCATACGTCTCAGTCCTGATGTGGTTAAAATGCATGCTTTACGTCGCTGCCATGCTGTCAGGCATTGCACCATCTGCCTTGGCCCCATGTTCAGCTGCTCTGGGCTTCATTGATCAAACATGGGGGGCCCACAGCACCAACAGAGCCTCGATGAGCTTCTCTAAGCAGCAACAAGAAGCAATGAAAGGCATCAGCCTCGATGAGCTTCTCTAAGCAGCAACAAGAAGCAATGAAAGGCATCAGCCTACATACAGAATAGTCTTGCCATTACACTTTTCTCACAACTTGTGGCTTCTATATTGTGGGTATATTGTATTCCAGCATTCCCCAACTAGTTTTCCCCAAGGGCCAAATTATGTCAAGCATGCTAAACCAAGCCCCCCCCCCCCNGATGATGATGAAGATGATGATGATGCAATCAGCATCATTTCCCACCAGACCCGAACCGATCTTTTTCTCTCATTCTCAACAATGGAAAATAATTTTCTAATTTTTATTTATTTTTAAACTTCATTAAAACATTTTTTTTTTTAATTTTTAAATTTTTTTTTTTTTTTTTTTTTTTTNTTTTTTTTGGAGAAATCATCTGAGGGCCTGATAGATAGGACCCACAGGCCGTGTTTGGCCCACAGGCCACCAGTTGGGGATCCCTGCTATATTCAAAGGTAAACGACAACACCAAGAAGCAAAAGCACATGAATAAAACCTGACAATCTCCCAGTAGTTTTAACCTAAAAACCTTCAGCTGCTGTCTAACATCAGACGGAACAGGTGAGAAACCGCAGACGCATTCCGTTTGAAGGTTTAGTTGAGTGACACGGCTAAAAACAGGTACCAAAAACAAGGAGCAGTTGAAGGTGCATTTATGAGAGGCCCTGGCCGACACGGTTCAAGCCTCTGCCAGTGGAAGGTTATGATGGAGGAAGGAAGAAGCAAGAACGGAGCTGTCAGAGCTGTTCAAAGGGAAAAGATCCTCAGGGGGTTGAATGACGGGCTGAATCATGAGCCGAGCTGCAGGACCTGGACTCTATCCTCTGTCTCTGAACATTCAACCACAGGAGACAGACAGCCGCAGGCTTTACAGGCAGAGAAAAAGCCTGTTACACACAGACACACAGGGAACCTGAATCTGAGAGAGAGCATAGATCCTTGATACTAATTGGAAAATCTTAGCACAGAACAAATTAGTCAAGAGCCAGTGAATTGCAGGAGGTAATGATGGCCATTCGGACAGCAATTTCAGCAATGATTCATCTGTTCTAAAATGTCTCAAGAGTAGTTCCGTCCTTGGAAAGAGAAGACAAAGTTTCTTGTTTGACAAGAAAAATAATTACAGCATTAGCATACCATTACTGGTTGGCAGGGAGACAGTAGATCACCAAGACTTCTCTTTGGTCCTGCTCCAAATGTTGCCATAATATCTGGCAGATAGTGAAATTATATCCCTCGTCTAATTGATTTGCCATTATACTCTATCTGAGCTTTAAAAGTTAATATGAAATAAGATTTTTTTAAAAAAGATATCGATCCAAATTCAATCTATCATTTCAGACTTAAAGGATTTCAGTTCACGGTCCTAAAAATCCTAATTGGATTTTTCAAACTAACTGAAAAATGATGCAGCTGATATAAACAAAATCTTAACAGCATCAGTAAATAATAACATTGATTTAGTTAAAAATTGAGACAGATTTGTGTGTGATAGAAGGATCCCCGCTTGTGTTTTGACATTTGGCTGTAGGGGAACCCTTTTGAATACTGCTTCTTTAGTTACAAAAGGTTTCATCTAATGCAGAGGAATGAAAATCTATCAAATTCACCAACCATGGTGATGCTATTTTATGATTTTTCTTGGATGAAACAGTTTCTACATCTTGGTCTCTGTAGGCTGAAAGAAAGACAGGCCTGGTAGGTTTGTGTAGACCTGTCCCGCATCATATCACATGACCAGCATTGTGTAAAGCTCTGTAATGACACCCCTGGAGCTGGATCTTTTACTATAGTCTATAAAGACCGGATAGTCATGTGTTGGGCTGTTGCTCCCTGTAATCCATCGACTGCACCATGTTTATGACCCCATCAGCCGGGGAACGACCATCAGCCAGACTCAAACCTGCAGAAACATGTTCGAGGCAGACCTGCTCTACTGCAAATCTTGATCTTACTGGAAAAGTTGGGAAAATGACCTTGACTGAAGCAGTATGAAACTCACTCACGTCAAAGCTCTCAGAGGAATTTCACTCATCTGTATGATGGCAGACGTTCCTCTGACGGAGGTTGGATATCAGCAATTCCACATTTATCATTAATCCAGGCTGATATGCTTGTAGTGTCACAATTTATGGACCCAGCACTGACGCTGTACACAAATAACTGTTCATATGGGAAACATGCATGTAAAATATCACTGATGCATGCATGCATAGCAAAAAAGCCAAGCCCTTGCACACACTGATTGTCATTTATTATTACCATCTGTCCGTTCAAGGTAATTAACAGGCAGACGCAACACATGGAGGCCTTGGAATCCAAATAATGCACTGTTTGCACTGGAAGAAGCTACAATTCTAACAAAAGAGACAACTCATACTCAAAAATGTTGCTTCATTGCCTCCATTGGGAAATCAGAAGGCAGAACAGGTGATTGAGAGCTGGAAAGATATAATGTGTCTTGCTCAAAGGCACTCTAGCAGCATGAAACCCAGACCTTCTGTTTAAAAGACCATCTACTTCTTCGGGATAACCTTGCTGCAAGCATGATGGAGTTCTGTCAAAAAGTGCACTCTACTGTATTTTTAATAAAACACCTAAATGCTTTCCACTATTCAATAAAACATAAATGAATACATTCATGGCCGTAACAGCTGAAAGCATCTGAGTTCAGGAAAAGAAAGGCTGGGGTGTTTATTGACCAATGAAAGCTTTCAGGAAAAGGAGGATAGTGGGGAAAACAGGCTTGAAGAACACAAGATGGAGGCTGTGGAGTGTAGGCTCTCTGTGGGTGTTTGTCACATTCTAAATTAAATCCCATACTTAGATTCAGTTTATTGATTGGAAACAAAGTGGAATACTGATTGAAAATGCCATAACACAGGCCAGGATGAATGAGCTCCAGATCAATATGATCACTGACAAAAGGCCATAAATAGAAGCATCGCTGCTACATCCTCTTTCTGTTAGGAAGGAGGAGGAAGTGCAGCTCTGGCAAGCATTTCGCTCACTATCATATTTGATATCATGTCTAACTTTCCAGTGGCTGAAGCACCTTGAAAACTAAAAAGCATAAAACTAGATTGAGTTTAGTATTTCCCTTATTTTTAATGGTGGAGTGACTCGTTTGTTCTACCTCAACTGTTTAAAGTTAGTCAGAGAGGAAGTTCTGATGCAACAAGATTTTAGGAAAAACCACAATTTGATTTACGTTCTCTTCAGATTTTAGAGGCAGCTATAAAGCCTTTATTTCTCTGATGCTGCCATACTGTGTTTTCTGACCATGTTTTTTAAAGCTGAAGTTGTGAAAGTAACAGTGTAGCTCCAACTGTTTGAGCCCTTCATCTGTCACATCAGACCCTGGCGTATTTCCTCTGCAACATTCCCTCTCTCATCTTTTTCTCTGTTCATTGTCTTCTTTACACGGTCAGACCTGTTTTTCTCATGACAGATGTGCAGTTCCACATGGTATTCCCATCCAGTGCTCCCATCCCTCCACTTTATGGAGAATGCCAGGACTTTAACTCAGTCGAGGAGCTTCCCATTGCACTTCCTGAGACTGATCCACAAATGCTACGCAGGAGACTCACATGCTGTTAACCTGATTAATTTGCAAAATTTGTCAATTTCCATAAAGTCTCATAAACTTAAACTTGCAAATTTAAGAACCTCATTTGCATAAACACACTCAGTCTAACAGATGAGGCTTTTGTGCAGTTTGAGCAGATGCGTCCACAGAGACAATCATGTCCTCGCAGCGATGCCTCTCCATAAAGACAGACGCCATGACAGACAGGGTCAAATTATCACCGTCAATCACTCCGCAATCCATTTCAACACCGGCTCTGAGCGGGACAGCCGAGGCATCACGGAAACGGAACCTTTCATTACCTTCCTGTCAGCGTGATTGTGCCTTTGTACGCAGTCGGATGTGTTGACTGTCATGTCTCTCTGAGCCCGTCGCTGCAAATCTGTCAAGGGACGCAAACATCAGGGGTGAGGCACCCAAAACCCGTGTCGCCCAGGCCAGCGGCAGTGATTTAGGTGCCAGTATATGTCGGAGTGGGAATCAGACTACTGTACCATAACACATAAACACACACACACACACAACATAACACAAAGCAAAGCAAACTTGGCTACCACTTCCAAAGCCATGACCTGGGTTAAAAGTGGGTTAGGAGTTTTTTACCGAGCTTATTTAGTGACAGATTTACAATTCGAATTTTCAGAAACGAAGAATCCAAACACTCATTAACACACATAGTAGAATGTGGGAAACACAGGCAGAGATAATATACGTTCTCCTTTGAAAAATGACAGATGTCAGAATGACATCTGTCAATGACATGTCAGAATGACAAATGTCAGTGGAGCCCCTTTATGGGGCTCCACTGACCTTAATAACCCTAAAAACCACCTAAAGCTGTACTCTGTCGGAGGCATTCTGGAACCACTCTAAACAAAAATTTGTCGCTGATAATGTTGAGTGTGTTTACTGAAAATGCCAAATGGAAAAATACAAAACATCCTGCCAAACCATACGCTAAACCACAGCCTGTGAAAAAAAAAAGCCAAAATTCAGACAGCACCTTACTCTGAGAGTAAAGAACAAAAACACGAGTCAAATGTTAATCTTTAACTCAGTTTTGACAAGAAGCAGACAATAATTAGAAGCTTTTAAGCTGTCCAACTTCTCAGCCTGTATAATTCCGACATATTTCATATAAAAACGTCCAATACAAAAGCCTTCCTGTAAATCCGTTTCTGCTTTCCCAGCTTTTATGAAAGATTCACTGCAGTATAAATGTCCATTTCCCCGCAGTACAAGTGTGGATGTCCAATGTCCGCATGTCTGTTGTTATTTCTGTCCATGGCTCAATGTGTCATAAGTGTGATATATTTAGTTTGGCTGTGGTGCTGGTGTCATGGTGACTTGATGTGATTTAAGTATGATATTGATTCATGTTCTCTTTCTTCAGCTCGGATCTCAATGTTATCACAAAGTATTGATTTCTAGACTCTTCATCAGGTGAGGAGCTGCTGGAGCTGGCAGGTGAAGGATGGGCTGCACATGTAAACTCAGATGATGGGTGGCAGAGCCTTGGACTTGTAGGACTATTCATCTCTCACTGGACTCACATTTTTAAAAACCATGGCAGGAAGAGAAATGAGAATGGAACAAAAGGAAAAAAAAATAGCTTAATGCAATTTTCACTTGAATTTTATGTCCCAGTGCATCTGCTTCATCACCCTTTAGAGCTTATATGCTTCATTGGGTGAGAGAGTGTGAGAGCGATCCATTGGCAAAAAGGGCGTTATAATGGAGAATCTGCAGCAGTTCTTTCCCCGCAGAAACCATCAAGTACAGCGAGAAGATGCTTCAGAGACATGAGAAGAGGTAGGCTGGCACAGGCAGATTACTGTGACCTCCAGCTCATTAAAAACACATCCTCGCTCAGCCACTCAGAGCCGTTCAGGGATGCTGTGTAGCAGCGCAGGCAGCCAATCGTTAAAGCTCTTTGGCTAATCACACGTGACATAGGAACTTAACAGGAAGTCAGGAAATCAGCACCAGAAGCTCCCGACTGTGTCCAGGTAGAAAAAGTCTCCTCTGTGTCTGACACATGTACTATAGCTCTACATTATGGGGTCGTTTGATCAGAGATGTCTATGCTTGATCTCTGAGCGATGATTGATAAAGTCTGAGCCTGACTGGATGTACTTCCGCCAAAGATGCCAGAATAATGTTATCCCAGTTTCATAGAAGCCATTTCCTGGGCTGTCCAAAAATTCCTCCACAGCTCATATCATCATCTGAGGCAAAATGGTTTCCAGGTAAATAAAACTTTTTTTTCAGTTTGGGAAGAACATGTGAAGGGGAGGACCAGGTGTATAAGGTGAGTGCTGTTCAAAGCCACAATACTGATTAGCAGCCAGTAAGTGCATAATCACAGGATGTTAGCCTAGTTTGCCCATTTTGTAGGATTTAGAGAGACTTGACACCTCAAGAACTTGTATGATATAATCACTGGACTCAAATAAATAATGTCCAAAAAACACCCACAAAAAAAAAACAGTTACATCCCTTACAGTCCTTGTCAAGCCCAGAATTTATCAATCAATCCCTGTAAACTTCAGATTCTTAATTTCAGGAAACTCTGCATAACATCTGTCCTCTGATCTTTGTCTTTACCCTCTGCAGAGAATGATCCCAAAATAACTCACCCATTCCAGTGTTTACCTACAGTATATGAAACATTCAATAACTCACAAATACACACACACACACATACGCACATATGGAAAAGGATGTGTACATGCACACAAATACACAGAATGTGTATCGAGTCTGACCTTCCAATAAACTCTTTGAATTCTTGCATTCAGTCTAATTACTTGCAGAGATAATGTGCAAATAATAAAAGGAGGATTTTCCGCAGCAAAAGATTTGATGATCTGATCTCTTCCTCTGATGTGAGCCGATCCTTTGAACCGCTGAGGAAAATACTCCCAGAATTCCTCTCTACATGTGACCCTACATCTGCAATGGAAAAAGCTCCAGCCAGGAATTTGTTCACAGTAAATACATAAACGCATCAGCACAGATCAGATCAAATCTTCCTTTGATCCCTAAATATGCATCAAATCACCTATCACCTATCAATTAAATGTAAATTAATCTACATTTGAAGAGTCTGAAAGGGATCGTGTAACATTTTCTGAAATTTTAGTGGACAAACAGATCAATTTTGACCAAGACATTTAACTACAGGATATTCAGTGGCTTTTCTTAAAGAATTAGAATTTAAAATTAGAATTTTAATGTGACTTTGAATTACATATTATGTCATAAACACCTTGACTTTGTAGCAGAGAAATTATAATCTAAGGACTGCATAATGTGCACAATCCTTCAAAAGAAAACAATATCTGCCTTGTGGCAGGCATAATTGTGGCAAGCAAAGGACATCAAACTCATTTATATTCATATTGCCACCTTTCATTTTAAATTTTGGTTCCCCTGTCAATAGACAGGGATAAGAGACGATATATCAATGGTTTGGCAGCTGTGTGGAGAAGAGAGTATTTCATATTTGACCACCTTCAATATGTGCTGGGAAGCCGGTGCTTTTATAAGGCCAAAAACAAAACAGAAGGGAAATTTACTACATCATGGATGTCAAATTAAATTCCCACAATTCTACTTATGACTTAAGTAAGAGTGTTTGGATGATGTGAGGTTGGCAGCGTGGAGCTCTGAGTTGTGATGATACTGCACTGGCACCATGACCATTTAAGGCTACACTTACACGACAGGTTATGATGCCATATTCCATTTTTTTGTTTTCTTTTTTGCCTATATCAGATGATTATTTGGACAGCAGATTTATATCTTCTTTTTTTGTTTTTTGGTGCAATACCCATACCTATATGTGTGTTTTGACCTGAAACACAGCAGATGCAGAATCATGGGGTTACACATGCAAACATTTCCAAGACGGATGTAAACAAAATGCTGCAATGGACAAAAATGAGACAAAAATATTGATAAAAGTTATTGCTTTTTGAAGCATCTTTAAAAGTCCACAAAGACTTAATCATGTTTCAAGGCAGAGAATTAAAGCACTTGTTGCAGCTTGGATGTTTCAGTTCACAAGGAAGTCTGGATGCAAGCAACAACTCAAGATTGGTAGGACTGCCTGGTTGAAAACTTTGGCAATAATCAGGAGGTCAGCAACTTTGAAATTCAAAGAGAAACATTCAGTACATTATTTGAGAAATTATCAGGATATGAGTGGGCGATCACAGGACAGAAGTGGGCAGATATGCATATGAGCACATCTGTTTGGCATAAGCACCTTATCAGTATGTCTGATATACTGTATCTGGTATGTCTTCATTTCTGTTGATGGAGATTGTTCATCGTACTGATTACCTACGTCATTCATATGTGGTTAAAGAGAAGAGTCTCACATTTTATTACATACGAGTCACAACAGCAAATGAAATTCCAATTTTTGTGTTTAGATTGCAGTCATGTTGGCAGATGTCCGACACATATCCAAAACGGATCTAAGAATATCTAATTCCATGTGTTTTTATACCTTTACATCTTCACAACGTATATCCGATACGTGCCACATGGGAGCAAAAGACCAAATCAGATCTTGCACATGGTCGTGTAAATGTGCATGTGATATCAAAGATATGGGGTGGATGCCACATGGCTGACTTGTCATACACTCTCACCACTTTGCGTGAAGGACACATTTATTACCTCTGTGCGTCGGTATGAATAATATATGCATAATTAAACTGCCATCACTAATTTACTCAACTTCTAATTAGCACAATCTGAGGTGCAGAAGACAAAGGCATTTTAATGGGAGTCAATTCCAAATTTATGATGAGGTTGGGGTTCTTACCACCTAATAACACACATACACACACCATTTAATAGCCACAAATACTACAAATTCCCTATACAAGTGCTGTTTATGAAATTCTCTGGCTGCAGCATGTGTAATTTACAATTCACAACAACATCTTGCTTATGAGAAAAGATAAACGACCTACAGGAAGGAACTGAGACCTGTGCTCCTGCAAGAAGGAGAAAGTGGTTGCCCACACAGAGATATCCAGTAATGTAAGAACAACTACTTTCTCCTCTTCTTTTGTCTTTTGTTTTTGAAAGCAGAAACACAAAATGCACAACACAGGCACCAAACAGACTCTGAACATTGCTTTTCTATTTTCAACAACAAATATTCGTACCCAGGCCACAGTTTGCAGACCAGCCAGTTTACTGCAGAACCTCTCACAAACACAGACTTCAATCTATTGCACCCATTAAAGTGATGTACTGTTGCCTCTGGATCTTAACATTCATAAATTTAACCACAGCTATCCCTCCCCTCGTATAAAGAAGGGTGTTGATTGTTCTTTCTAGACGGTACGGGAAAACACAATTAACTCCCAGACGCAGGATTAAGACGAGCCATGCAGAGGCTCCAATTACAAGAGCTCAAAACTGCCAAATGCAGCTGGCTTCTCACCTTTTGTCTCACGCTCTCTTGTACACACCTACACAGGCTGCTGTTACACCTTGCAATTCAGCACCACGAAGACTCAAAGCCAGCCTTTGTTCCTCTGCATCAAACTCCTGGAGCAACTCTCAGCCGGTAAGAATTGGCGACGGCACAGAAACCCGGAAGCCTGGCAACTACCTATACCTCATTTACCAGAATCACCTGTTGATCCCCAAACTGCTTCTGTTTTGTTTAATTACACCCATATCAAGATTTTTGATCAAGTGAGAAGAACAGGCATAAACAGGGCAGAGATGAAGGAGATAGAGATGAAATGCGCCTGATTTTGGTGAGGAACTGCCAGTATGAATGAGCTGCCAAGTGGGATACGTCTCCTGTGTGCTGCTGCAGGATGAGCTCAGTGAAGGTGGACAGCTGGGAGAAACTGGAACACATTTGAGAGTGCGCACTCCAAAAAAACATCAGTGTGACCTCCAAAAAGCTGGCTTCTCAGAAGAATCCTTAATCCTCCCATTCCAGGCAGGCCTGATCCGTGAAGGTTCAAGTGACTTGGGCC
Source organism: Lucifuga dentata (assembly GCA_014773175.1). Taxonomy (NCBI): domain Eukaryota; kingdom Metazoa; phylum Chordata; class Actinopteri; order Ophidiiformes; family Bythitidae; genus Lucifuga; species Lucifuga dentata. Next base: position 174,668 of record VXCM01000046.1, on the reverse strand, counting down.
AAATCCAGCACTGGTAGCAGGACTTACAGATGTATTACAAGAACTGCTGATTTTTAAGGACTAATCCACAGAATGAAGTAGGAAACAAGAAACAATGTTTATGGCCATCCTCCACCACATACAGTGACAAATGATTTTGTCCAAATTAAATTCCCAGATGCTGCAGGGCCTATAAATCTGAGCATTTAGTGTTTCATAACTTCAAATGATTACATCAAACCCACCCAAGAGTGCCTATCAATACATAAAATAATGACCCATTCCAGAAAGGCACATGACAACAGCAAACACCAGCATAAGGATTTACCCTGTCCATATGTATTATACAGGTGAGGTGGTAAACAGAAAACAGCTATGACTCTTGCCACAAAAGTCATTATCTATTCTCTGTTTTTTCATCATTCATGGTTCAGACCTTTGCATTATTACCCAAAATGTTCTGGCCAGCCAAAGCTGTGCAGTTTGCATTGCGCTGTGAAAAGCCGTTGCTGCAGGCTGTCCTTGTTCTTTGTCAGGATGAGTTTGGTTGGAAAACAGAGACTTCTGGACAATGACGTGGAGACACTTTCCGGGCAATGTAACAAAGGGAGCACTGTTGGAACCAAAACAAGGAAAACACATCAATGTCTGCAAGGGTTCGCTTGGCAACACTAAAAACACAATGTGAACATACTCATGGGTACAATGTCAGCAATAAAAAGCTACGTTACACCAGGCAAGTCAACAACAGAGGAAGGAGCAACAATGGCACGTTGAGTTGATGGCTGTTGCTGTCAGGGTGTGATAAACGGATCAATTTGAGGTTGGGTTGGCGGTTTGTTTGCACTTACTGAAATAATCAATGGTGTTTTGTGTTTTTTGCTGACTCAGCTTCAAAAAACACCATAACCAAAGTACAAGTACAATCAAGATTTCAATACTGGTGCGCCGGTACAATTGGCAGGTTTCTCATTTTTGATACTCAGTGCTGCAGACACAATTTGCTAAAGGGGACATATTCTGTTTTTTGTTCACTTCAAAAGAAATACATCCAGTAAGACAAATCTATAGGTCCTGAGCTGCCCTGACACGTCGTTTTGATTCATCAACATGCAACAGATTTGAATTTATCTGCCTGATATCTGGTAGATCAGGCCAGTGAGGAAGTGGAGAAAACATCCATGCTTCACAGTCCATAGGTGTTGCCAATTCAGACCTGACGCAGAATAGAAAGGGCTTTTCAGGAGGAGGCCTTAAAAAGATAGGATCTAAAAGGACCTGTTTTCACTCAGTATGCACAGTGTTGGTGCAGCAAAGAAGTGTAGAAGTGGAATAATGTGTTTTTTTGTGCAATGAAGCACTGCAAAGTTTTCAAAATAGACTCCTAAATGAAGATAAGAACATGGGAATCTGTATAGTATGTATAATACCATCATCTACCTCACTTAATCTTAAAAAACAAAGAAAACAGAGAGGGAGAAAACTTTCACACAGTTGCCCATATAGGAAAAGGCATGTAGCAGCATGCCGTAAACTCAGTGACTGACACTTGCTTTTGTGGGACAAAGCCAAGCCGCCGCTCCTGCTGTGCCAGGGATATGAAGCCTGCTGAAGGGCGGGGTGACAGGCTCCTCTGTCAGCCTGCTTATCTTCTTTCAGCATGCCTGGAAAGCCTAAACGCCTCCCTCTCTCTCCTCTCCTCCATGAGAGCAATGTATGTATCACTGTATTCCCCTTGCAGATTCGTTTCTTTCAACTTTTCTCAGCGAGCACATCAAATCTTTGGATTTTTTCAGCATTTTGGTGCAGCCGAGTAAAGGAATAGTAGATGCACAGCTGTCTGTGCACCTGGAGGGCCTTGTGCTTTAAAAAATGACTTGACGGAGGTAAAAAAATAAAATTAAAAAAAATCACTATCACTTCCTGTTTGCCTAAATGACTTTGAGACAAATCAGACATTATGAATTCATCATGCAGTAGCTGTGGAACACCTGCAAGGAATTTCTGTCTTCCTACTTCAATCATCAGAGACACATAAAAGAACCAAATTCTCTTTTACCGTGTCTTCATCAAACACACAGCATTCCATCTGTGTTCATGTCATCACTTTTTTGAGACTTTTTTACTAGTTTTAGCCAACAGGGACCCCTGACATGGTCCACACAGCTGAGTAATCATAAGCTCAGCCAGTTCAAACTGACTAAAAAGACATTTTATGCTATGTTACCCATAAAACTCATTGATGTGAGCTTTGGGATAATGTCAGACAACAGACTTGGGAAGCAAACCGATTCTCCGGTTGTTAGAGCCATCTGTTTCCAGCTGACCTGACTATTGACTGCAAATAATCATACTTACAGTACTTCTGGCTACTTTCAGTTTTATTTCTGAGTTTAAAGAGATTCGATAAATTTCTATCACTTTCTTTCACGGCGCCCAAACCCCTGCGATCAAAAAGCACATTCTAGCATTAACAATTCAAGTAATGTATTCTAAGCAAAAAGATAAAAGCCAGTTGTTCAACTGGAATCAAATCCATATTTAAGCAGTTTCTTGACCTCCGCCCTTCCAAGATTGAATCAAAGTTTAGGACATGAGCCAGTTTGCTCTGTTGGACCACTTAAAATGAATCAATCCACTTTAAAGAATCAAAACTTAAAGGACTAGTAAACAAAATGCTGAAATGAGTCTACATGTGACTGGCATTATCACAAGCCAGATTATACGGTTTCAAAGGAAGAATCCCCTTTGAAAAACACAACTGCCGCTGAGCTGGAGGCAAAGCGTCATGCGTTTCTGGATGTTTGCTTGGTAATTTTGCCAAACCTGTGGATGACTGGCCCGACATACTATTGACAAGATTCCATGCAGATATTTCCAGCAAAAGTGGAGTTTAACAGGAGAAATTAATCTAAAACTCAGGTCAGGTTTTGGCGTCAGCACCTCAGATCAAAGAACTTCACACACCTACCATTTTGCGCAACTATTCATCAGTCACACATCACAGAGAAAGTAGAAAACCACCAGGTTCTTCACCATTAACTTCACTTCAACCATTGTCATTACGCTGAGTTCTGGCCACCGTTATTTCCTGGTATCCCTGGTTACATCTGTCTTCATTCGCCCCTGCTAGCATGCAAATAAACAAAACGAAACCACAAATGTTAACACTAATTTTAATGTGACACTCCAGCTACATACCACCTACATATTACACGGTCTCTGCACTGTCACATAAAACCACAGCTAAAAGTAACATGTTTTTAAGTTCTGTTTGGGTGGTCAAAGTGGATTCTGGGAAACAAGAAATCACCAACTGATGTAGAAGTAAACAAGGCAGATTGAATGAAAGTAGATACACCCACTACCAACATTGCATAACCAGATTACTCCTGCATCTGTTGCTTTGAACATTATCCTGTAGGTTGACTGTATATATAAAACATGGGGTGGAATTTTCCTTTACCCTTCCAACCATTCATTTCTCCTCTGATAACAACCTGTGCTGCTTATCATACCCAAGTATAGTATTTTTGCAAACTACCACAGTAAGAGTGCAATTTTTCTCAGGTGTGCTGTGTTTCTGGTGAATAAAGGTGAATTGACTATTTTCTAAGCCTCCTCTTGTTTTCATCTCATAGGTGAAGGTGAGGGAGAAGTTAAGTCCTTTGACCTCAGTAAAAAAGAACTTTTTTCTCTTTAGCCGAATGCTGTGTAATCGCTTGTGGAAATGTGGAAAGGGATGTTTATCCTGAATGGAAAATTGCATGTAGAATACAATGAATTGCTGACATTCAGATCGGTATCACTGATGATGAGTAAAGCGTCCTTCATAACACGACCTCTAACCATCAAAAGTGATGAATCTGAAAGATCTGCATAATGTTGTGAATAAATACAATGTTGGTTTGAAAATAATTGTCCCTTTTCAGACACACAAATGTTGCAATTTATCATTTTCTTAACGTCACATTGTGAGTTAATGTGTGATTTCCTGACAGAAAAGATTCATACTTTGCCACTATGCATTACCGTATTGACTATAAGCCGATCTCGACTATAAGCCGAACTCCCGATTTTCACCTGCAAATATAGATTTTTAAAGAAACTCGCATATAAGCTGACCCCTTGATGTTGTTCCATTTGTTCAGCAAATTACTTGTGTTTTCTGAGAACTGTCATAGTATTCCTGTGATTTTCTGAAAATAATCCACTACCGGTACCGGTAAACAGCTGATTCCCGTAAGTGACATTAACTAACATAAAGTTATCCGGACTCCTCTTCCTTGTCTGAATCACATTGATGAAGGTAAGGAAAACTTTACAAATGAGCTATNGTTTTTTTTTTTTTTTTTGTTAAAAATCTCACCCACTACGTGTTTTCAGTAATTATCCTGTACCTGAGTCGTTGCGGCTCTGTCTATGTGGTGGACATTCCTCGATACAGCGTTTTGGAATTCCCTCAGCGACCTCCTGATGTTGTTCCATCAATTTATTTGTTTGGAAAATTACCTGTTTTTCTGGATATTGTCATAGTATTCCTCTGAATTTCTGAAAATAATCCACGTACCAGTAAACATGATATTTATTTCAGCAGCTGAGTAATTGACGGATCACAGCTTACCGGCCACCGCAAAATGTGCTGAATAAGATGTTTAATCATGTTTAATCATTCTAAGGTATGACTTAAACTATTTTACATGGGTAGTGGAAATGGAAATTTCGTTCTTTGGGGTCCAATTTGAATTACTCATGTATAAGCTGACCCCCAATTTGCGTTGTGAAATTTGGTAAAAAAAAAAAAAACAAAAAAACTCAGCTTATACTCAAGTATATATGGTAACTCTAATAACACTAAATGAATACACTATAATGCCAGGATAATTACTGGAACCTCTAAGACATACCAATAAAGGCAAAAGCCTGTTAGGTCTGGTGGATAAATGCAACAACTGGAAGAGAGAGAATTTGCACCACATGAAAGACAATGAGAAAAACTAAAGAGCAGCTTAGCTGGGTTTCATTAACTCATGGCCTCTTTGCTCTTTGTCTCTGAGCCTATTGAACTCTGCACCGCTCCACTCCTCTCCTCTCCACACAGTCACATTCAGCTTCTTCCCACAGCAAAGGGGCGGGAAGCTCTGCGACGAAGGCCAGGCGTGACTAATGCAGGAGCCGGTGCTGGTGTTGGGCGCTGGTACATGGAATGGCCCTGCTTCTGCTGCTCTGTATGGTATCACGGAGCACCGTCACCGCATACAGGGAAGCACAATAACCCCAGGATTCTTCTAGCTGCCGTTCCTCCCTCTTTCGCCCCCTCATGGCAGGTCCTTTCAGTGGGTCATTCATAGGGCCAATAAAGAGGCTTGCTCATTCTGTCTCTTCTGAAATGTGCAATGTCAGAAAGAGAGAGACAGGAGGGTGGGGGTGAGATTCCAAGAAGGCTTACAAACTCCTTAGGCAGCCACCCTAACTCGACTAAGCTGGACCTCCCATTTTGTGAAGGGACAGAAATCCTCTGTAGACTGCCTCTGCTGGGAATCATCTCCATAAACAAGCAGGACAAAGAGATGAGAGCAACACGGCAGCGTCTGTCAAGCAGGTCAAACTACTTGTCAACTGTTTTTGCAGCTACAAGTGCATACATGTTTGTGTGTATCTGAAAGTAGTGTATAAGTGTGTGTAGTCTGAGTGTGCGTTTGCATGATTGCAGAGGCAGCTCCTGGCATTATGATGGATGAGGAGTGGCGCGTTGAAGCTGTAGACGTCCTTATCACTGCCATTAACCCTCTGTCTACCTCACCCTCAGCCCCGAGTGGAAAAGAAACCCAAGCATCCAAGAAAGCAGAAAAAATTCCACACACAACCACACTTTTAGCACATTAGCAGCCCTCTGCACAGGCTTTTAAATCAAACCACATCATTACACAAGGCAAGACTTTGTGTCTCACATGCAGACACACTCCAGACCATCATTTTCACTCCCAGAAAAAAAACACCAAATTGCAAATTAACCCTGAAACCAGCCTCAGCCTCCTCCTCCTCTTCCTTCTTCTGATGGACCACTGGTAACATCAGAGCCACAGACTGAAGGCAAAAGCTTCAGAAACATCACACTGAGTGCTCAGGATGCTGTGTAATGTCCTCCACAGCTTGCGTAACTCACAAGTGTATAAGTGTTTCAGCTCATGAGATACTTTTGTGTTTTATCATGTGTTTTTGTGCTTGTGGCAGCTGAACAGCTCGACCAACAGCAGCCTCAGCAGTCCAAGAATCTGACAGCTTTTCTGGTGAATGGTGGACATACAGAGTGGAGGGGTTCAGGCTATTAATAATTTCCTATCTGAAGAGGGACAGGGGTCGCTCCTTACAGCGACAGAGACGAGGTCAGTACACGACAAGGGAAACACTTCACCCAAATGCCTAAAAATACTGTCCTACATACTGTGGGACTAAAGCAGAGAGGGAGGCCACAGTTAAATGTGTCTGGCCCGAGCAGGCGATGGAGTTGTGAAGCTTTGAGGGGTAAACATCCTTTGATTTATGGATGATGACACATATAAACTGTAAAATTGACAAAGCCTTCCCATGCCAGACACAAATCCGGGTTTTTCTGATGTCAAATGATCCAGAGCACAGGACACACCAGGGAGATGGAATCGATTCATAAATACAGTCTGAGTACCACCAGCCTGTGAAGCTGTAAAAGCGTGTGTGTTTGCACGTGTCTCTGTGCGAACAGTCACACACAACTGACAGGATCTCTCCCAAACAGAGCCGTACATTCCAGTAACTCTGCGGTCTACATACACACATACGCACACACTGTTTTAATTTACAGTCACTGTCAGCAACTGAACATTTATCTAACTACCATCCGATACGTGATGAAAATTTGCCGCCAGCAATAAAAGCCCCTGGAAACAAGAGCTGGCCTGTGTGAACAGAACCGGTGTTGGTATGAAGCTGGCCTGTCTGAGGGCGAGTCTGGGTGCAAAGAATGGAAAGGAGCAGATTTCAGATTAGGTGCACACTGTAGGGATATTGTTCACACTTGTATCATCATCCTCCAGTGTTGATTCTGTCCTGAGGGCATCAACCCAGCCAGTGCAAACAGACATTCTGCAGGTATTCTGTTTAAACTAGGGAGCACCTGCACTGTCCTCCATGTCAGCTTCACTTAAATATTTATTCATTTCAGATCTGATGGAAGTTGCAGATTAAGATCTTGTAGGTCATGAGGAGACACGATGGAAAAAGCTGAGGTTTAGAATTCTAAGGTATCCTGATCCTGTGCTAATGCATGATGTTTGACTGAATATTTTAATAAATCTGTTATGTTCAGGGGGGAAATCTGCTTCTGCACCAGAAAAGATGAAAGAAGCCAAACAAAGCTTTTGAAATATAATTAGGAAAATATCTCTGATCTAAAAAAAAAAAAAAAAAANAAAAAAAAAAAAAAAAAAAAGAGGAAGTTAGTAGGTCATGATAGATTAACCTACATAGATAATGAGCTCTAAAATGAAGTAATTAAAGAAAAACAGCTTCTTCTTTTTTTGGAGGGGAAGGTCAATTTTACACCTCTGCTTTTACAACTTATTTAAACGTCATGAATGGAGGATTGAGACAGTAGACACATATGCAAATTACTATAATATGGTCAGTGATAAGCAGATCAGATTGTCCAGCATGTGTCTGTGTCCTCCCTGCAGGGACTAGAAGAGTATAATGAAAGACTCGGACCTCTCCACAGGTCTGGTCGTGGTGAGGTGCTGCCTTACCGTTGCTTGTCAGCTCGGCTTGGGCTTGAAACGCGTTTCCCAGACACCGCAAAACTAAAACAACTCCAACAATCAGGTCAAATGTCTTCACGGACGCCATATCTAAGTTCCTCCGTTTGCTTTCCTCTGATCGTCGCGTTAGTTTAGGAGCTCTCCGTCTTTCTCCTGCACCGACTCCGCTCCTCAACTCCTCTGCCGCCTGCCTGCGCCGCGCCGGGCTGTTTTGTTCGGTGTGCGCGTACGGATCTGGAGAGCGTTACGCCAGATTGTGCGCTTTACCGCCAGTTCTCCGGACTCAAATAAAGAAAAATATGAATAGAAAAGATAAAAAGTTCAAAACGTTGAGGTCATCCCACTCCCACACAATGGTCTCATCCCACTGGAAGGAGGTGCAGTCGGTGTGTGGCTGCGCTCTGCCGGTGCGCGCTCACCGTCACCAAACCCTCATAGCAAACGCGTTTCGGTTTGATGCGGGGAAACAAAGCGTTTCTCCAGCTGCTGGTGAGACGTTCACAGTCCGCCTGAACAGCAGCATTTGTCTGATGTGAAAGAATATGCAGGCTTACTTTCTTGAGATGTTTGTTCTGATAAAAGGTTGTGCACATCCGACTGCAGATTCCTCAGGGGACTCGTTTTTATTATTAAATGTTTTAAAGGTCATTCATATGGTTTGGAAAAATCCGCACAAAATTCAATTCTGTCCAACCCTTGACATCACCTCACACCTTGACTGCACAGCCAGGTGATTGAGCTGTAAGAGCGCCCTCTTCAGGTACAAATGCTGTGCCTGAGGTCATATTTCTGTAGTAATCACTGGGACTATTTGAGACTTAAGTGTCATTTACACTGGGGACGCTGGGGACATGTCCCCACCACTTTTTGAAGTGGTCAATTTTGTTCCCATCACTTTTTAAAAAGCATAATTTGTTAAAAATGTTCTGAAAAGCAGCTTGCACCAAGAAATGTTAACTGACAAATGAGAACGGTTTGAGAAAAGTTTATTTGCACAATTACAATAAATACAATGTAATGTAAATATAGAAGAAATAAATGCTTTCTATAAAATATTTTGTCATATTTTAGGGCAGTGATGTTATTGCCGGGCTGACTGACATGCACTGGTGCTTTCCACAGTAGATGTGACATATTGGCATTGTTTGATTGACATGGTGTTGCAGCTGTGGATGTGATGCATATGGATGACTGCTGTGCAGTCAATATTGTTGTGCATTTCTGCTAAGTATTTTTATATTGTCGACTCTGTAGTAGCCTAGGCTATGCCCTTTTGATGTGCCATTATGCAATTTTTTTTCCTGCCGTAATTATCTACTCTGACCTCATACTAATCCCCCATTACAGTGTCTAAAATCGAATATGTTGAAGACCATTTAAAAAATGTTTTTTCATCTGAGCCCTTATGTCATCACCTTTCAACACAAAGAGATGCCCTTGGTTTGAGATGCCAGTTTCAATTCATTTCCAATGCTGCTGGAAGAAGCACTCAAAACCTTCACTTAAGTAAAAGTACTAATACAGCAATGGAACAATGCTTCATTATCGCAAAAAAATAAAAATTAAAACAAAATTCATTACTAAAAAATATTTCATTACTAAATAAATATTAGCAGTAAAATGCACTTGAGTATCCAACTTAAAAGTTGTGAAGAATGTTTCCTCATGTTAATGTATCACCAATCAAAAACATTTTTTTAACGTTTACATATTCATAAAAAAATATCTGATATTTGCCAAGCGAGCAAAAATCAGAATTAGATAATTTGATGTAACAGTAGCATTAGCTACTGAGCCCTGAAAATGAATCTAAACCTGAATCAAAGACAGCTATGAATAGACAGTATAAAATGTGATCTTGCTCAAAAGATGATGCGGTGAAATATTTTGTGCTCTGGAAATGACAAAATTTCATTGGATGCTTCCTGTTACTTGTATCTTTTCACCTTTTCTCACAAGCGGGCAGACTCTAGGGCATCTCATGGGCTGGAACACTCTTGGCATAGCCTAGGAGGGAGGGAACATTTGTTTTTTTTCCAAGCACTCAGGACTCCCCATTTTTCTTCCTCATTGCTTGGCTCTCATTTTGCACAGAAAGGATAAGTTGGACCACATGCTTGTTCCAATTAAGACATTCACTGTGGGAATTCAGGAGCTCTGCAACTGCAACACAGTCATGGAAAAGCTTAACATGGGGAGGAAACTTTGCCATAAAGGACTCCTTTAATAATTCACTTGACTGGTTTATATGATATGAAAACACAACTGTTGTTAGAGTGAACATTTATCTTTGCAGTATGGTTTTCCTGCACTAAAGATTTTCAAACCTCGTTGGAGTTTAAAAATAAAACTCAGATGGAACAAATATTCTGCAAAAGCTTCCCAAGCCAGACAAAAAAAGATCAATAACTAGCTATTGCTTCCATAGCTTTGTCAGTAATTAGTCATTACTTTGATTATTTTCACTTGCCAACAAAAATTCACTGTGCCAACCTCTGTCTTTGCAGAGAGGCGAAGCTGCTGCAAACAGAGTGGGTGCAGCATTGTTAAGGGGGTTTTCTTTGTGGAGGACAGAGACTAGAGCTAAATGAATGCAGCTGGGTTTTGTTGCAGACCTGATGGGACGGGAAAATATTTCTAAGGTGCATGAATTTCACTCCAGGGAAAGCACTCCAGTCTTGAGGCTGAGGTGTTGAGAAATGTAAGAAAACTTTCAGTCATAATCAGAAATAGAAGGAAGTGAATGCTGACACTTTTCTTTGACTCCCCTGTAAAATAGCCCTGAGAGAGATATTGTTAAGATGATAAAAACCACATAAATATCTGCTGACAGCGCCCATGATAGTGTCACATCCAGTTCCTTACATAAATCTGAATCATCCTTGGCATTGTTCAGTCGACAGAGAGACCTCGTGCACTCAAAGAGCATATATCACATGTCAACATCAAACAAACAATGCCACCAGATAAAAAGGAAACATATGCCGGTTTGTTTTATTTTCCTCATTAAAAAAAAAACAGCTTGAGGACACAGACTAGGCTGTAAAGCATATTTCAATTAGACTGTGCAGGCAAGTATCAGGACAGAATTCTCTTAAAGACCCACATGAAATATGATTTATGCTGTGTTTACATTACAAGCTGAAGTTGCTCAAATCCGATTTTTGTTTTTTTGTTTTTCTACATATAGGATCTGACTTTTATTAGACTTTTATCTGCTGTGGCTGCCATGAGAATGGTCAGATCAGAATTCATGTAGTTCTTTTTTTAGTCTTAGCTCCATCTAAACTAAGTTAGAGAGAACATATCGCAACTGACCCATTTTTAGAATTCATGTGTATTTGATGTGTGGAACCTGCAAGGACTGCCCATACACATATTTAAAGGACCATACCATCAATTTTGCATGTTTGAGCTTAATATATTCAATTTTCATACATGTAAGGTCATTGACAATCATTTCCCAAAGGATAAAACCGTATTTCAGCTTTCCTGATATTTTGCAAAATCTCTTAATCTTTCCAAATCAAATATTCAAGCAATACACCCACCTTAAAAATTGATATTGCGCTCAAACGCTAAAATTACAAAACACTGAAAAAACCTGAATACATGTGTTGTTCATGATGATGGATTACCTATCCCAAGAACGTTTCAAGTATCAACAAGTTGATTTTAATAGCGTACCAGAATGAACTGAAACCAATGGCAGTCTGGAAGGTAAGAAAAAAAAATGTAATTCACCGTTCCAATAGTTTGCTTTGGGAAATGATTGTTAGTAACGTTACGTGTATGAAAATGGAATATATTAGGCTCAAACATGCAAAATGGATGGTATGGTCCTTTAATCAAATTAGTGTAAATCCTACTAACTTGCTTTTTGTATTGAAGCATTGAAAATTTGAATTTTTGTTTTTTCCATTTACGTTTCATTTTAATTATTTTCATGGTGTTGTGGTTTTTCTTTTGAATGTTTTGACCATTTGACCTTTGACCTTTTGGTTGTTTTTGACCATTTTGTACCTCATTTGAACAGATTATGAATTCATTTCATCTCACTTCATGCAAAGTCTTTACACAAACTTACTGTAGATCCTTAAATTAATCATATTATTTTCAGAGTTCAGTTGAAATAAACCAAATGTGATTCATGCCTCCAGGATTTTCCTTTAAAATTTCATGTTTGAGTAATTTATTTGAACAATTTATTTACTGTACATTATTTTTTTAAACCTTTATAAGCTTGGATATTCCACAACTGTACCGAGAGAGTAAGACTTGTCTAAACCACATCAGATGACCAAATCACTCGCTTTATCCGTCTTTCCCAAAAATTAGTCCTTCACCATCAATCCAAACTCTCTTTAAGCCTCTCTCTCTCTCTCTCTCTCTCTCTCTCTCTCTCTCTCTCTCTCTCTAATGTTTTTATGGTCTCTCGCTTGGCTGGAGACCACACCACACTCCGTCTTCCCAGCGTGACCTTCAAGAGCATCAAAACGTCTGACTAAAGCAGTAGTAAAACGAAATCGGAGTTTTCCAACAACGTCAAGGCCCTTTGGGTCTGAGGGTGGTGGCAAGTGTAAACTTTCCCAAGAAAATTGTCTACAGTTTGGTCCCACTTGAGTTGCAGCACAGCATTTATGACACTTGGCTCCTTAATAAACAGAATTATAGGCAGTAGCAACAGTCCCAGAAAACATATTAATGACAATTAGCCAGTGGCGGGCCATGCATTTTACATCTAGGCCTTCAGTGCTATCCTCCCGCAATTAAACCACCTTCTAATAACCTCACCATGACTCTAGGGCTATATGCTGCTGTTATTTAACGTAACCAGCCCATATTCACAGTGACAGTAACCTTTATCGAGTGGAATAAAGTGATTTAACACGAGGATCAACACCTATGTCAGTTACAACACACTAACTGCAGAGACATGAGTAGGATGTAGCATTATTACGCATTATGACAGGATGCTGCATCACATATAAACATGGCATAGCCTAAATCAGTGTCATTACCAAAGAAATAATAACTAATTCACAACATCACATTTACTCATACGACCAGCAAGTAAGCAAAAATGCTGTGTAAAACACAAATAACACAAGCAGTATTCAACAGGCTTCCCCACAGATTCCAGCCACATAAAAATCCATCAAACTTACCAAAGCTGCTCATCATCTGAAGACAAAGTCCATCCTCCTTTCTTTCTTTATAAAGAGTTTAACGACGCGGCTGTACAGTACATCGGTGTGTTTCAGTTCCAAAATGTGAAAAAAAGCGTTGTCAGTTAATCCATTTCTTCTCCTCCTTCAGCCATTGTGCGTTAAAAAAAAACAAAAAAACAACAGGACTAAGTAATAATCGAAACAAAAAATCTAAAGCACTATATCTAAAAATCTAAACGTCAAGAAAGAAAGTTTAAATAAACATTAATGCTCCATTATGTGCTAGCTAGGTTTACTCAAGTTAGCTAAGCTAACCGGCCCTCTTCTTCTTCTTCTATGAATTTCTGGCAGGCTGTTTAGCTAGTAGCCTAATGCTGTACTCCGATGACGTAGGCTAGAAGGCCCTGACGTATAAAATAATAAACCCAACATGGCAAACTCGAAAACTGATTGGTTAAAATATATGACAATCAACAACATCGTTCCATTTGCTTGAACAGCAGAAGGGATTCACTCGAGATTCTGAAGGCCTCAGGCTAGATTTTTTCACCTGGAGACAGCACAGGATTAAAATCTGATTGGATAAATACTCTAATTTATATGAGCTGCACTAGAAGCAGTGCAACTGAGGGAGAGAGTACCATAGCGATGAAATGGCGTTAATAACAAAACTGATGGGAATGAACTTTGTAAAATGCATATAGCATTAATAAAATATATATTATAAAAACATAATTTGATGATTCTGACAATCTCTAGGCCAGCAGAGAAGCCCTTGCTGGCCCTGACGGCCCAACACTGCAATTAGCCAATAAGAAGAACAAGGCCAGCTGTTTCTTTCTTTCCATCATGTTGCCTGATGACTATGACAACAATGTTCGTAAGGACATTTACTGAATGGAAACTTGGAAAAGGTTTACTTTCTTATATACCATCATTTAGAGCTGCAATGATAGTTTTTTAGTACTGAGGTTAAAAATAAAATCTCCAAAGTTAGCAGACAGACACCCCTGAGTACTTTAGAAATTTCAGGTTGTTATAACAAACATTTGCCTACTTACACTTCCAGGAGAATATAACCAACCCACAGGATTCATTTTGCCTACCTGATGATCTTGTTTTGGTCTCCACCAACTCCTGAGAAACTTGATGAGTTTTAAACTTGCCAAAATCTCAGGATTTTTTTCAGGAGGAGGGCCTTAAAGAGAAACAGTAACAACCTGTTTTCGCTCCTTGTGCACAGCTGTGCTGTAGCAATGGACCAGAGGGTTTTATCTATCTATCTATCTATCTATCTATCTATCTATCTATCTATCTATCTATCTATCTATCTATATATATATTAAAGATTACAAAAGTCTCAAAATCGACTCCCAAATTAAAATAAAAAGGTGGAAATCTGTATTATATGTCCTCTTTAATATTCAAAACATTGGTTATTGTAAATTGAACAGTAGATGCAGGTTGTCCATTTTGAATAGCTATATAGTCTCCTTAACATGTAAACACAAGTAAGTTATATGAGCATCTGTCTTTATGTTCTAATATTGATCAATAATCTCATAAACAATTAGTTGAATTTCCAATCCCCAGCAAAATAAACTACTCAGCAGAGGCAATTTCCATTTCCATCCATTCAGTCATTCTGTCAGGCCTCATTTGTGTACCACATGGAGCAAACAATAAATAATCAGCATAAAAATGTCATTAATTCACCAATGTTTGATGATATATTGGTTCCTCTGGCTTGTATTTAGAAACTTAATCAAGTATAAAGGGACAATGAGGGAATGCAGTGGAGCAGGTCAGGTCAATATTTACAGCACATCAGAACAGAGTGTAACTGGTTATAAAAGGTTCATAAACCAGCCTTCAATTTTTCTTTCCGGTAATTATTAACCTTTACTTTACAAGACAGGAGGCAGTAAAGGGTGGGTAAAATAAAATAAGAATCATTATTACAACCTGAAACTACAACAGATCCAATCAAAAGTGGCCCAGCAGCTTCCTCCCTCCTCATCCCCCACAGAGCCAAAGTTCTGTGGTGTTTTTTTGGAAACTCGGCGAAGAGCGAACAGAGGACACCTCCCTGGGCTGATCGCCATCCATTCTCACCGAACAGATACAGACAGAAGAAACAGACATTTTCCCCTGCAGTCACCCAGAGAGGATGAGAGAACCAATTCTCAGGTATCATCAGTTGGAAAGAGGCTAAATTTCTCCTTGACCTGACTGAGCTGGTTTGGTAACCCTGATCCCCCGCCGCAGAGGAAAGGAAATTGGTTTGAATGCAGTGATAGCAGGTTGACAGCTCAGGATGGAGCCGCACTCAGAACCATTGTTATGCAAATGATGCTAAACGTGTGTGGCTATTTCAACAGAAATGGGGGGCATATAGATTATGAAAGTTATCATGGCAAGAATATTTCAACTCGTATCCAGATATAGCCAAGTAGAGGGGCTTGTGTCGACTGATGTCCAATGAGAAGTTTGTGTGCACCATTTCCTGTAAAGTTTCACCCATGTGATCATAGATATCAGATCATGCAAAAGGGGTCCTTAAATAAATAATAAATTAATAAAAGTGTATAATAATCACATTAATATTAAAAATAAATTATTTATAATAACTAAAAATGTATATCAATATTTATTTATTTGTTTTAAATATTATTTTTATTTAATTTTTTGCATTTTGCTGTTTGTAGTAGTCTGGATTTTGAAATGTAAATGCTAAATGTGTTTTTACATTGCATACATCAGCATTTTCTTTATGACTGTTTCTTTTGTTCTTGATTCTAATAGTTACTAAATCGCTCATAATCTGGAAAATTCCATTAAAGTTTTTTGTTTTAATGATAAGTACCTGTATGTGCTTGCGTAGAGGGAAGGCTGATGTTCCTTATGGGAACACGTTGCAGCAGAACGGCCCAGAAAAAACCCATGACCTTCAGATGGACTTGGTTCTGTGATCAGCAACAATGACTCCACCTGAGAAAAGCTGACTAATGCTGCTTTACAGGAGCAAGATCAACAACACGAGCTCTCTGTGTGCCATTCAACAGCATGAATAACGAAACCACCAGAGAAAGAGAGAGTGTGTGTGTGTGTGTGTATGTGTGTGTGGTGACATGTCAGTGGGTGGGTTTTGTACAAGCCATTGATTGTTATTTTGTTAGGTCAAATGTCAGCAGGGTGAGACAAACAAACATTGATGTAGAGGTGGTGAAAAGCCTGAGTCGGCGTTTTTTGAGAGAGAGAGAGAGAGAGAGAGAGAGAGAGAGAGAGACAGGTGACCTTGGTTTAGCAATTATTATTAATGGTTACAATTAAAAAGTGACAGTTACACTTAATAGGAATTCATCATCATTATAATACTAATAGCACTTAGAGAAGATGATGACTGAGTGATTAAGATGGTGAACAATAAGGAAAAAGTTGTTTTAGTAATTAATTGAAGATTAGTTGATTAACAGAAAAAATATTTTAAAGACTAATTAGGCATCTAAGTAAGAAGTAAAAATATCAAACATGTAAAATTATAGGCTCTCAATTTGCTCTTCTTTTCTTTCATGTATTTCCATCCATCCATCCATCATCCATACCCACTTATCCTGTTCACATTCAGTTACACCTACAGCCAATTTACAGTTTCCACATCATCTAACCTGCAGGTGGGAAGAAACACATAGACATGGGAAGAAAATCCACACAGACAGGGCCTAGTCGGATTCAAACCCAGGATCTTCTTGCTGTTAAGTAACAGTGCTAACCTCCAAGTCACCATGTCATCTCTTTGTATATTTGTTAAATGTATTTTTATTGTGTAATTCTGGCTCTTGATCAGATAAAACAAATAACTTCAAGTCATCTACATGGGCTCTGTGAGCTTGTGATGAAAGTTTGTCATTTTATGAACTTATAGACTAAATGATCAGTCAATTCATAAAAATCAGTAGATTGAGATCAGAAATGAAAATATTCATAAAATCATTACTTACACCCCAAAAACTATACTTAAACATCCCTGCATTACTTAAACAGACAGACTAATCTCCAATTCCACATCATAAGCAGAGGCATATTCATCCTGACATGGCTGAAGGCTGTTCCAGCAGCAATATTTTTATGCTGCAGAGGAAAAGGCAACGACCCAATGATGCTCTGACTCTAAACAATAAAACTGTGGAGCAGCTCAAAGGCTCAAATTGATCCTGTGGCCCTCTGATAAATCTCTGATTCAGCAAACAACCTGTAGTGATGGAAAATAAGAGTAAACAGCAATGCCGCTGGCAAATATGGTTATTTAGAGTCTGATAATTCATAATTCAGAAGTTGTAACACAGAACCAGGCTGGAACCAGTAGATTTTCCTGACATTTGTTATAAATGGGATAGACACAGCATCGGTTCATAGAGGTTATATCATGGATCATTATACCAACTCTCTATAAATGTAAAACTACATAAAAACAGGCCAATGGACAGAAAAAACCAGCTTAAATTCACAAATTGCTGTATGCACTGAACTCCCACCAAGACAATTAAAATAATTCACTCGTTAATCACGTGGAAATTGGCTTTCAAATGCTTTCTTGCAAATGTCTCATCTTTCTTCCACTCTTTGTTTTGCGCCCCAACACACCTTGGCGAGCCAAGACAAGCTGATCAAGTGTTTGCAAACACCATTTAACTGCGATGTACTGCAGCGTCGGTGTGTTTAGTCCATCATTTTTATGCTTCAGAGCTATTGTAGTCTGATCCATTAGCATTTGGGGGATAATGATACAAAGGGTTGGCGAAGGACAGCTTGGCATCTTTCCAGGTCGAACCCTGCTGTGGACAGATACACACACACACACATGCATCACTTCATTGACATTTGCACAGATAATTAGACTAAAGGTTGAAATACTGAGCAGGGCAGAGATACTTTACCTCCACTTCCTTCCTCCAGGGATAGACGCTGATGGAAAGCCGAGGATCATCGCTCCTCCTGGGGTTAACGGCAGGACAACTGCTGGGCCTCGCACCCAGGGATGGAAGCTGAGGGGGAGGAGAGGGAGAAAATTATGTAGAGGGGCTTTAAAATAGATGAGGCTTAATGTGTGAGAACGCATGAAACGCAGGAGCAATTAAATTCAAATTGACCCTTAATAAATCCATAATTATATTTATAACCTCAGTAAAATATTTGATCGGCTTTCAAAGGTGGAATAATCATTCTGTTGCCCTTTTCTGCTCAGTTAAATGAGTGTTAGGTGAGTTGCTGTCTGTTACTGAAATACCATTTCACACCTACACTTCTATTTATAGACGTGTTCTCGCAGGCAGCCACACGTGAGCAACCATACACACACTAACAGATACAGAATAGAATGACATTCTGTTAATGTACAGTATATTTGTCATTAGTTCAGCCAACACATCAAAATAAATGTTGAAAAGTTATAAATATTACATGTATACATGTCAGGATACTGCATTTAATTAGGATTACTGCAGCGCACGCACACATGCATGCAACGCATGCACACACGCATACACACACAGCATCATTAAAAGCACTGTCAAAGTCATCATGGCAGCTGAGGCTTTCCACATCACTCTCATTTTTATTACTGGATAACATTTGCTGAACAACCAAGCAAATAAAACTGTGAATCTGTCTTTCTTTGATGCACACACACACACACACACACACACACACACACACACACACACACACACACACACACACACATGCCACTAATTATCAAAATGCAAAATGGAATGGCTCACAAGGAGAATAGAGGGGTATACAGAGTGTAAATACAAAAACAGGAACACCTGCACGATATAGTAATTATATATGAAGACCCAAACAGATATGATTAATTTCCTGGCAATTTAACACTTCAGCTTTATGAAGGTTTCAAAAGGATCTCGAGTCGCTTTTCTAAGTAGTGCTCCGTAACACTTCCTTCCTGGCACAAGCGTGAATAAATTCACATTGTTAGTCATTGTAAGTAAAGATGACTGTGCCCTGATGTTAGACATTTTTGTGTATAGTGTGAGGACCAATCATGTCAGACTTGGAAGTGACACTTTAAAGGACCATACCGGCTATTTTGCATGTTTGAGCCTAATATATTCCATTTTCATACACGTAACGTTACTGACAATCATTTCCCAAAGCATGCTACTGGAACAGTGAATTAAAATGTTTTTCCTACCTTCCAGACCGCCATTCGTTTTCAGTTCATTCTTGTACGCTACTAAAATCAACTTGGTGATACTTGAAACGTTCTTGGGATAGGTGATCCATCATTGTGAATAACACTTGTATTCAGGTGTTTTTTAGAAGTTATGTAATTTTAGCGTTTAAGTGCAATAAAAAGCACGGAGTGATTGTCTCCACCAGGGAATATAGTCCCAAAAGAAGACCTGAGGTTATCAAAAAATTTAAACGACCATGACTTCATAAGGCTGCGCAGCTATTAGCAGGCAAAACATCAATTTTTAAGGTGGGTGTATTGCTTCAATATTTGTTTTTGAAAGATTAAGAGATTTTGCAAAATATCAGGAAAGCTGAAATATGGTTTTATCCTTTGGGAAATGGTTGTCAGTAACGTCACATGTATGAAAATTGAATATATTAAGCTCAAACATGCAAAATGGTCGGTATGGTCCTTTAAAATCTGCAGCTTGGTTGCATATATTTTACGAAGGATGAAAATAGCTAGAAGTCTGTCTGAAAGGGATTTCTATAATCACTATATAATGGAATTGCCATGCATTTGCCATTTTTATGGAGCTTATAGCGTTCAATTCTTGTCCAGATTGTTTCAGACAAATGTTTAATTCAATTCTATGGTAATCTGACTATTTTTGTTGCACAAATATGTCAGCAACAAGTAGTGGAAGGTGAAAAAGAGTCAGTACTCGACTGGTAAATATGAGTTGTTGTGAAAATCTTAATATACAATCCAGCACGCATAGAAACCTCTTGTACCTGCATATATCTCATATACAGCAAAATCAATAATCTGAAATGGAAAATGGAGGAGACGGCTTGGTGATAAGCCTCAGACCTTGTCCAATTTTAAATCAAGTTATTGAGTCAAATGTGAGTCAAATGGTAGAAAAATTAGATTTGTATGGTGGAGAAATCGAATGTAGCTAAAACAGAAATGACTGATGATTGATTGGACATTTCTGTGTGCTGACCTCTGCCCTCCAGTCAAAGGCTGGGTCATCCATCACGCCATAGTCCATCGAGTCAGCCTTTCTGTGGAGTAAGAAGATGAATTTATCAACACCTTCATCATCATCATCAATAACAGAAGCAACAGCATACCTGACACTGTTATAAGAAGAACTCACATTAAACAGTATTTTTTCCTGTAGAAAACAAGAATGCCGACAGCAACTGTGGCGATCAACAGCAGCAGTCCGATGGCTATGCCGACGTACATAGCATCTGGACAGGGGAGAGCTAAATTTAATACTCACACAGAGAACCACTTTAATGAACTGCAGAGAATTTAACAATGTTTGCAGGCATTTGGTAAATAAATTCAGGTGGGACAGTTTTATGGAGAAGAGGAGGAAGGTATTTTTCTTTATTACCCAGCTGTGTGTCCTCCAGTGTAGGTGATGAAGTGAAGAGTGGCGGTTTCTCCCTCACATGGCAGCGGTTGCCGGTCCATCCTGGATGGCATCTAGGGAGAAAAAAAAAAAATCTTTATCTTGACAAGCAGAGCAAGGTTTCTCTGCTGGATGTCCATCATGGAAATAGAGACTCACTCAGAGGCTCATCTGGAAGCTGCATCTCTGGAAAAGTAAGTCCTTCTCTTTGCTCCAAGTCAACATCTGTTCAGTATCAGCTTGATTTCGGAGCAGCATTGACCTTCTAATGTGAAACACGCAGCTCTCAGCAAAGCCACACTGTCATTATCATTCAGAGGGGGTCAGGGTACATATTGTGTGACAGTCTGGCTGTGGCAGTGGGCTGCCCCTGGCCTGGCTCCCTGGTGGATCCTCTACAGCAGAGTGGAGGAACGTGATGCAAATACCGAGCCAGGGTTGCCCTCCAACACGGGCCTCAAAAATTCAGGTTCTGATATGGCTAAAGAAACTCTGCATCACTCCGCGCAGTGAACGATGGTGCTTAAATCCTGTTACATAATGAGGGAGTGCTGTGGTGGAGCTTCAAAGAGAAAACATTTGAGTGAGGGATAGGCAGCATTTCTGAGACAAAGCAGCAGGCCTGACATTTTTGTGCAATTAGTCATGTGACTTAATGACTAACAGCACAAGCAGGGATCCATTCTCCATCCATCCTAGAAACTAAACCACCTTCATGACACTCGGATGGTGAAACATGGAATCGTCAAAGGGACTCACTAGTGCATAATGTTGTTAACAGACAAAGCAGTTAGCATAATGAAATATTTCATGCAAACATTCCAAAGTGCTGATGCAGACAAATGTTCATAAGCTTTTTCATAAGCTTCCTCAAAACCCTCCAGAGAGACGAGTATCTGTCTCTTAAAGAGGAGACGATTCTATACCAGCAGCACCCCTCACAGCCTCTGCTTCATATTCAGCAGATTAATCTGATGCATGAGTTTTTGTGGTCAACCCACTAAGGCCATTGTGATAGTGTGTGCTGTGTTTAAATATTGACCAGGAGAATTTTGTGCTGGAGCGTGTGTGTGTGTGTGTGTGTGTGNAAGACAGAACCGCCTGAGTTAAGCTGCGGGGGCTAAGCAGATTCCCCCATGGTTCACGGAGCGTGTCTTTTCCAAGGAAAGACACAAAACTGATGGGATTTCCATATTTTAAGTCTCACAAAAAAGAGAAGAGAGGATGCTGGGTGCAGAGAAGAGACAATACTTATTTCTGTTTGTTTGTGCATGTTTATGAATGCCACTGATGTGTGCATGCATGTTTTTATTTATCCGATTTCACTTTGACTCACATGCAAACAGGCCCATGTCGCTCAACAAGGCATGAGCCACTGTGCAGGCAATACAGTGGAGGACAATCTGCAAATGACACAAAAAAGGCAAACATTCAGTACTCCAAAATAAAATAAAAACAATGACATCTTCCAATCCCTCTCCTTTCCTCTCTTTCTCTGTCCTCCATCAGACCAGCACATCATCCATTCCCCTCTTCACCTGAGCTGAGAAAGAGGTACACTCAAGCATGATGCTGCTCTGACATCAGAACATGAAATTGGTGAATTATATTGCCGGGGGGAAATGGTGCACTCTGTGGTGTCTCATCCATTAACCTCTGCAGATAGTGTCAGCATGTACACAAACCCAAGGACACACATGCCCTTTAGTGTATCTTCTTTTCTCCAATCTGCTCCCCTGTGCAAAAAATGACGACTTTTCTTGACTATATACAGGTACTGTAGATGGTCTTCAGGTTATCAGCTTCTTAAATAATCATCATGATTTAAACATCATGATGAAAACCCTGACATCCTGTTCAGCCCTTGATAAAGTAATTGTGGAATGTCAGCAAAAGTAGATTAAATGGGTGATTTTTTCTCGAGGACATGGGGAAAATGGCAGATTAAATGGATTTTGGCAGCATATAGTAACTGAGACAAAACTGCTAAGGCTGAATCTGACTTGCTGATTAGATGGATATGAATGAGTCTAAGTTTTGGCGATGCTTTGATTTCACACTTAAGTAAATGGTAAAAGGTATGTATATTTATAACATATTTGTTTTCTATTACTAGCCATGTACTTTTTGCAGAGGTAGAAATCCATATTTAAAGCTAAATGTCATAAATGACATCACCTCATAAAAAAAGATGTTGGAATGAAGGGAAGACAGGAAGACGTTCTATGCTGAGGAAGGAGAGGTAAGACGTTTATGAATCCTTCAGCCTCATACAACACTGTGCACATCTCAAAGTCAATGTTCCACTTGTGACTTGTCTCAGGAAAACATCAAAAAGAACACAGTTAATGACAGAAAAGCTGAAAAGGAAAAGAAAGTGAAAGTGTGTTACCATGGCAGCTGGACTCGTCTGACTGGAAAGGCAGACAGTCGGCAGAACGGTCGCAACGCTTCCAAATTGGAATACAACTAGGAGAACCTTCACACACCAGTTCTCCCAGTTCACACTGCAGCAGGGCTGGTGGGGAAAATGAGGCAGAAAAAGAAAGTGATGAGGCCTTGACACATCTCACATTCGAGTGCAGACACTGCCAGTTCTCGCACCAAAACCCAAACAGTTCAGAGCATTTTTCCTGCCAAAAATGGTTCTTGGCTGACAAAATCAGATCCTTGCCAGAGACCCACAAACCTGCTGGTCAGCCAAGGAACAGTAAAGTCTAATGGGTGAGAGAATGAGGAAAAAAAATATAGAGTTGGCTGGTTGCCTCAAAGTAAGAAACAGATCTTCAGCAGGTGGAAAGAACTTATCTGGGACCATAAAACAACATCAAAAAACATGTGCTACATGGTTTAATACAAAAAAAATTGAAGGAAGTTTGGTTTGAGTTTTAAGACAATGACAAGTAAATGACTAATGAAACGGAGAAATTCATAAAATAACCACAGTAACTATGCTAAATACGTATGCTAACTACAGCTTACTCATAAAGCTCCCCTCATGTTCTTTGTTGTCCCATTATTGGCGCATTGTTGTCACGGCTGCCAATAAAATCAGCATGTTAATGAGCTGCTACAGATGTAAGAGCCACGCTTTAAACTGCTTCCTCTGGGGTCAAAGTGAAATTGACATGTTAAATCAGCAAAGAAAAACTCAATTCTCTGCTTTCGAAGTCTGCATTTTAAGAAACTGACACTAACATAGGAGAGATAAGCGATCCAGGCACCACTGAGAGTCCACACCGTGTATACCTTTCTCTTCTCCATTTAGGTAATAATGCCTATTTCAAGGCAAACACTAAAAGTGTCTGGTAACAGGTATTTATCAATGAGCGAACATAGTTAAGGGATTCAATTTGCCCTTATTGACATGTTAAATCTGGCATGTGTGTTTTTTTAAATGCAGCAAGCAGGAAGTTTTTGCAATTCTCCAATTTTGTGATATTGATATGTCCAATTACAAACTGCTTGTGAATCTGTCAGTGCATGCTTAGCGTGCACGGTAGCTTCCTTGTAAGCAAAACACGTGATCCACCCTGGAGCTCCCATATTCGAATATATAATTTTATAGTGGTTGAAGTGTGAGATTGTCCCAACACGAGTCCTCCAAAGCCATACGTCCCATTGAACCTTCAACCCTCCAATTCATCCCCCAAACAAGCGAATGATTCACAGCCATTAAACACACACGCATACTTACGGCAGCTGTACTCATCCTCCCCATCAGGGCAGTCAGGGACTCCATCACAGCGCAGGATGGATGGTATGCAGACATTGTCCAAACACTGGTAATGGTCAGCGGGACAGTGGTCCTGAGGAGGAAGAGTACCAGGCACCACGGTTGGACAATACTCTTCATCAGAGCGGTCAATGCAGTCTGGCTCTTTGTCACACCGCCAGCTTTTTGGGATGCACTGGAAGGAGTATGCACACTGATACTGGTCTGCACCACAGGTCAGAGGCTCAGGAGTTACTGGACCTTTGTAACAGGAAGCAACATGCACACAAATACACAGATAAAGAGAGATCGATATAAGCGAATGCCTTACATCCACCCTAATCTGTTATAGTTAACGTGCAGCTAGAATCCTTGAGAGGAAAATCTCAGGATGGTTTATGGAGAGTTTAAGCCACATGGTGGGAAAAATAACAGAAACGCTAATGGTCTTTCTGGGATCGCAGGGGCTGCTTCTCAGAAAAGTCAGCCTAAGGAGCAGTTCAGGGGTGAAGGAAAAAAACACAATATAAATGTAATTGCTTTTCTCTCCCATTGCTCTTCCTGTTATCCCATGGCTCTGACCCAGTCTCCACAGTGAATTTATATGAACCTGCAGGGTAACAGGCTCCATTAACTCACTACGCCAACCCCAAGGGTCCATGCAATTTTTATAGAAAGGGAGGAAAGAAACACGGATGTTGTTTGACAGAAAATGTGAGGGAAGAAAATTGGAAGAAATTGCTGAAAAACAAGAGGACAGGAAATGAGGTAGAAATCAAAACCCCAAAGGAAAAAGCTAAAGTTGGGGCTTTAATGGTTTTACCTCCTACCATACACTCTGTGGTGTAGGAAATGTCATCCAAGGCGATGTCTGTCCACATGTCTCCACCCACTTCTGCCTGGAAGGTCACTCTGAATGGTGCTGGATTGGAGAGGATGGCATTAGCATATGTCCATTGGTTGCCATGGTTTCCAGTAGCCGCCCACATCAGGAGACTGGTACCACTGGGTCCAACGGTAGAGACCTAAGAGAAGAATAAGATGCATTATTCACATCCTGGCTAAATCCTCGTTGTTTTCAAATGAATCCATTTTGTCAGGTGAGGTGCTTTGATGGATGACTTCCTGGCAGAGTTTTTCATGTCTTCCTGTGAGCCTCAGGTGATTGACAGTAAGCAGTGACATGAAAAGACTCAACCTAGGCAAATAAGCTTATGAGGAAACTAAATTAAGGCTTCATGTTTACGGCCGTAAACATGTTTGTGACAGATCATCTGTCAGCTAATGACAGCAAATAGCTTCATTGGAAGGCAGATGATGGTCAAAGAGGCTGGTTTTATTGTTTGAATCAATTATGGAAATATGGCAGAGATAGGATCATTGATCACCTTCAGCGTGCCCATCCTGTCAGATCCATGCATGTAGAACCAGAAACGCACGTGACACAGGCCGATACTGGCCGGAAATGGATTCTTGGTGGTCACCTTGGCAACGTCACCCTCCCTCTGAATGGCAGAGTTTATGTACAGGAAGTTGCCTCTACCACCTATAAATTAATGAATAAACATTTTTCTAAAATTTTTATCAGCATCAATAATAGCAGTTACAGCACAATATATATTTTGAACATCTACAGAGAGCCAATTTATCCCATATAACCTCCTAAAAATCTCAATCTATAGATCTTAGGACATTTTCAGAACTATAGTCCATTTATTCTGGTATGAATGAGACTATATTGTTACAATATGCATTTACTGCTTGGTTTGGTTCCGTTTCATACAGGAAAAAAATCTAATTGAACCAAACTATAGCAGCAAAAGTCATGTGAGAACAGTCGCTCTGTTCATTGGTCAGTAATGTCTGGCGGCGGGAGAAAGAAAATCAAAACAGGAAAAAGTTAACTACACCAGGAAAACTGACACAAACGATGGCAGCAGAAGCTGAATTTGACTTCAAGACTATGTGTGGAAAACCACATGTTGCTTCACTTTCTATAAAGAAGATGTGCAAAAGACCACAAAAGAACTGCTCCAGAGTTCATTTAGAACCGGATCCACTTCCTCAAAATGGTCTTGATGGGATTTTTTGCTCCACACTCAGGTGCGACTGCTGTATTCAGACCTGCCCAAAGGAACCGTACCAAGGGGGAAAATGAACCCTAGTCCAAGTGAACTGAACCAAACTACCTTCATGTGAAACACCAGTAGATACTGTACACACCACATATGCAGTACATATACACCCACATACATTACATATCACATTAATGCAATATAAATTTCATAAATAATATCTTTGCCTGTGTTTAAGTTATAGCATTGACTTCTGCATCTCATTAAAATATATATATATATATATATAATGCCATAATGTAATCAGCGATGAAATTGATGCATAAAAATACTTTTCCAGAGATCTGCAGCTGAACCATTCTCAGCTATCTAATTTAAGCATTACACCAGACCAGAAATCCACTCAATTTGTTCCACTGGTTCCACAATATTTGAAGAGAGGACATTATTTGTGTTGTTGTGAAACGCTGTAGCCTGCAGCATGCAAAGAGCTTCTTTAGCTCTGCTCGGCTTGGAGATGAGTAGGAGTTTTCTACATGAGTTAAAGGGGATTTAAGGCCATCACAATCCACAGCACACAACAAACCCTGTTCCCACACACAACACTGGAGCCATCCATTCTGGAATTATTCTCTTAAGAAAAAGCAGGAGGGGGGGGAGTGTGTATTCATTCAGGTAAAATATGGTCAGAACAACAGTTTCCAAATAAGCATTATACACACATTCTGCTATGTCATTCAGCAGATGTGTGTGTGTGTGCGTGGTGTTACAGATGGCTGGGCTTATTGATCTACTCTGTACTAAAATCATCGTTCTATGACAGCTCCCAGTCTTCAGATTCATCATTCAGATCAATAACCTGAGGTAGCCAATCAGAATCTGGCAAGGACTCAGCAACCCATCAACAGCCAACAGATAAAGGAGGATAGTTGATTTAGTGTTTGAACTGTCACCAACAGGAAAAACAAACTTTGTCCTCAAGTTCACTCTATCTGTGCAATACACCTTCTTATCGGCCAAATCCAACACAAGTCCAAGTCCTCTACATCATCCCTGTCCAGATCCAGTGCCAGTCGCTTCACAGAACATCGAATTTCCTTCTGATAAATCCTTCTGATTGTCTTGGAACATTATTGATCAGTCTAGATCCTTTCTAACCACCTTTAACTCACCACAGAAGATCAAAATTCCTAATAGACCTTTTGGCCTGCCTTTGACTCGTTTCTTTCTTTCATTGTGGAAAAACACTGACCAGGACTGTGGTCGGTGTGGGGTCCAGCTCCTGGAGTCTCACTGATCTGTCCTATCCTCCAATCAAAGCCATCATCGGTGTCCTGGGAAAGCTGGCAGGTCTCTTCCCACTGGTCTTCCTCCATGTTGAAGTCACAGGCACCTGGTAAGCCAACAATGTGATCTATTGAGAGAGAGCGAGAGATGGAGGGATGGAAGGAAAGAAAAGCAGGTTAAACTCATTGGTGTTGGATTCACTCCCAATTTCAAAAATACTTTTTCTCACCGCAGTCGATTTCATCTGATTCATCGGCACAGTCAGGCTTGTTGTCGCACAGCAGGTGGGACTCGATGCAGAAGCCGCTCTGACACAAAAAGTCTGTGACTGAAGGACAACTGACGGGTGCCACAGCACCTAGTACACACACACACACACACACACACACACACACACATGCATTCATTAAAAAAAGATCTGAGTAGGAACATTAATCACTCATTGCATTCATTCATCAGATCAGATCAAAATAATCTCATTTAATCTTTGTAAGGTACTGGCCTATTACACAGGAACCTATCTACATTTTTCATTTAGCTGAATCAAAATGAGCTTATCAGTGAGCTAGCTGTATAAAAAATGCTATGATGAAAAAAAAACTGCCTTCCTCTGAGCACCAAAGGATGTGAGCAGCAGAGACGACAGTAAATAAAAGCAGATAAAGGAATGTTAGGGAAATCAAAGCGTCGCTCCTCCAGCTCCCTCACGCTTGAGACGAAATAGAAAAGAGAGGAAGGAAAGGGATCAAGTGAGTCAAAGACAGCGCACAGTATACATTATGTGCATGTGAATGAATTCTGTGTATGTGTGTGTGCCTCTGCTTTTGTGCATGTGTACTTTTTATCTATGATGACTAAAAATGATCAAAAACCAGAACTACATTCAAGGACACCAGCAGGATTAAACAGCATCTTAGTTATAAGCTAATAACCCATTTTAGCACATAATCAAATTTGATGGAAGATAAGTTTAAGTATCATTTGGTTGCAGAGAGGCAGTTTATCTATTTTTTCATTCGCTGCATGGAGGCCACTGTGTCTGTCTGGATCAACATGATGACTGCTTGTCTGCAGGTCAGTATTTATGTCTTGCTATATATGCATGTTGGACAGAGCCTTGGCAGGACTTAGAAAAGCCCTGCATGGTGTCCAGCCTTGTGTCAGGCCTTAAAGTGGTACATCTGTCATGAACATAAATACTAAAACAGCCTCTGTCATCTGCTGTCATCACTCAAAAATCTAACTCAGACAACTGCGACACGCTCTCTGAGAAACAATTTAATATTCCAAAATATCATTTGAAAAGTATCATAGGAAAATTATGCATTTGTTTTGTGAAGATGAATGGAAATTTGATGAAATAGGGACAGAGTAAAGGGCAGTGAGAGAGAATTTTAGCATAATTTTATCCAAGTTATTTAAATTGGCATTCACAGCATTTTTTTTTTTTTTTAACAAATTTGATGCATTGGTGCTGTTATTGCTGTCATTAATTATACATTTTGTTATTACACTTTTGAGATTTTACAAATGAGGTTTGGACTTTGTGTGACAAGATGAGGGAGAATAAATGAGCTGCACTGATATTTTTCCTGTTTTTGTTTCATGTTCAGTCAAACTAAAGTGACTTTGAAGTCAAAGAGGCAAACAGTAAGATCGTTACTGCTACATAGCACACAGAGACCCTAATATATCTGCTGTGGTTTGCTGATCAGTACCAAAGACTCTCTGATGACTTTGCCAGGTGGTGAGATTTCTGGCTTCAAGAGAAAACTTTCCAGCCTGTGCTCCATTTTGAAACATTGGAATTTCAAAACATTCCCGATCTTCTTTTTAAACCAGATGATGGAGGAAAAAAATGTGAATATGCCTTTTTAAAGATGACTTTTCTGCCATATTTGCCTTCATTTAATAGCTTAAAGTTGAGAGCAAAAGAGAAACTTGGGAAGACAGAAGGGTCTTCAGATGCTGGAGTTACTGTATGTGCCTTAAAGGACCATACCACCCATTTTGCATGTGCCTAATATATTAAATTTTCATACATGTTACGTTACTGACAATCATTTCCCAAAGGATAAAACCGTATTTCAGCTTTCCTGATATTTTGCAAAATCTCTTAATCTTTCAAAATCAAATATTCAAATGATATACCCACCTTAAAAATTGATGTTCCGTCTGTCATTAATTACTCAAAATTATGAAGTCACAGTCGTTTATTTTTTTTAAATAAATGCAGGTCTTCTTTTGGGACTATATTCCCCGGTGGAAACATACATTCACTCTGCGCATTTTATTGCACTTAAACGCTAAAATTACAAAACTTAAAAAAAAAACCCTGAATACACATCTTGTTCACGATGATGGATTACCTATCCCAAGAATGTTTCAAGTATCAACAAGTTGATTTTAATAGCGTACCAGAATGAACTGAAACCAATGGAGGTCTGGAAGGTAGGAAAACATTTTTAACTCACTGTTCCAGTAGTATGCTTTGGGAAATGATTGTCAGTAACGTTACGTGTATGAAAATTGAATATATTAGACTCAAACATGCAACATGGGTGGTATGGTCCTTTAACACTGCTAACACACCAGATTCTCCCACTTCTTTTTTCTGTTGCATACCTAACATGTCACACTTGTGAAAATACAACTGTAAGGTTTGCATCAATCAGCAGGGATGTGATGTGTGGTGCAGTGAGACAAGGTCTGCCATTTTTCTTGCACTTCCTACTGGCTGTTATAAAACTCAGAATATCTCATACCCCTTCAGATTTAGTCCAAAACATTTTTTTCTTAAATGCCCTTGGTTTGTATCACCTACTCAGGGCACAGTCGATGAACTCCAGGTCATCCAGGGCAGCTCCTCCGCTCACGTCATTGGATCGGATCCCCTCAAAGATCACCTCAAAGTTCCTCAGCTTCCTCAGTGGGATCTCAGCTCGGTTCCATTCATTCCCTTGATGTCCTGTCTTGTTCCACACCTCCCACAAGTCATTCTCTGTCTGTGCAGAAGAGGAGTGTTGATGAAGGATGATCATAATATAATTTCAGTGCCTCACACTGGATTGAAAGCTAAAGTACTGATTATTATAGAAGCATAAAAGCAGACTTTGAGTATAATTGAATTCCGGCTCATAAATGAAGAACATGAAGTTAAAATGAGTAGAAATCACCTCTTGAACAGATTGCTAATCATAGCATTATAAAAATAAGTTCCCAGCCTTCAGACCTGCTATTCAGACTCACGGTTCTGTGCTTTCCCTGAGTTACGCTAATGTCTCTCATGCCACATATGGAACATATTAAACGGCAGACCGATGTGTATTCCTCTGTAAGTCCTCTCTGTGTTTTCCCATGGTACCTGCCAGGCAATGAATCATGACTAATAAAGCTTTGGAATAATGAATGTGACTTTGAAAGTGGTTTTGGGGCATGAGTGTCTTATGAGCCAGGATCTCACCGGCGGTTTTAAATGTCATGTTCAACAGCATGAATAGGACATTTATAAAGTTGCATCACAACATGTTAGCAATAAACT
Source organism: Lucifuga dentata (assembly GCA_014773175.1). NCBI lineage: Eukaryota > Metazoa > Chordata > Actinopteri > Ophidiiformes > Bythitidae > Lucifuga > Lucifuga dentata. Next base: position 143,479 of record VXCM01000046.1, on the reverse strand, counting down.
CAAAAACAAATACTGTATGGTGAAAGTGTTAGAAACCTGACGCCTGCACTCAGTGTTCTTTATTAAATTTTCACAATCATACTCAAGGGATAAACAGAGCAAGAGTAAACAAAGATACACAGAATCTTAATTCATCCCTCTATGCCTGTCTCTCTATCTTTCTCCAAGGAAGAAAAATGCAAGGAAAAGAAAGCAAATCTGCATACGTGGAATCGTGCACGGAATAAGTAATCTCCCTGCAGCAGTGCACACAGCTAAAATGACAGCTGCATTGCATCAGCATGCTATATTGTTTCTTTACACCGAGTTTTATAGGGAAATGTATAACACAAAATATAAAACTACAGAAGAATGAGGTGTAAAACTAAAGGTAGCAGAATGGAACGCAGGCTCCTGCAAGCCACCTGACACCTAATTATTGGGCAAGTGGAGAAGAGCTAATGAGGACTGAAAGGGCCTTAGTGCGACTTGCAGCTCAATGAAACCCTTTTTGTGCACACACACACACACACACACACACACATACATACATCTCTAATAAGCCAACAAGTGTAACTCTGAAATCATGCAAAACAGCTTCCTAAGTTTCATGATAAGTATGAGAGTTTGGTCATTGAAGGTCAAAGTTGCAAAATGTGGTAGGTGAGGCTGCAGTGAAAGAGCTTTGGCCTGGTGTTCTCAAAACAGAGGACAAGCAATGTCACATTCAACTCTGCAGTTTGAAAGCCTATTAAAATGCACCCTTGGGTGAGGCATGCACAGGCTCTCTCCTCTGCTTTACGCCAGTGAAGCTATGGCTTGAAATAATCTTGTTACTGTGAGAGTGATGCACAGATTAATAGGCAGCATTACAGCAGCACATACCCAGATTTATGTCATAGAGTAAAGGCTCAATCCATAAAACCGGTTTTAGAGCGACCGACGAGCACGTGACACCGGGTGTCTCGGAGGCATATCATTTGAGGCATCTACTCGATCGAGCTGAATGTTCATTTCACGAGCTCGCAGTCACTGCAACGCAACCACAAATTCACTTTGCTCACAGTGAAGAGTGGATATAGTTTGCATAATTTCATTTTATTATCCCCCAGAGATAGTCAAAGGGCCAAAAAGAGCCAGAATGTTATAATCACAATATAATATGTATTTCATTAAAATTTTGAAATCCCCAGTGTTTAACTGTACTGAATGTTCCGCTAAGCTAGAATCCAATTTGTATTCATGGATTTTTCATTTTATGGAGCCATCGGCTGCTTTTTGCTGCAGACTCACCTTCAATTCAAAGTACAAACACCTTTTTCCTTCAATCTGTGCATATTAAAGTTATTTTACGATGTTGAGGGGATAATAGCACATTATTTTTATGAAAGCCTTGCTCTATTTTAAAAACCAAGAATGTGTTCATTTGTAGCTCCATGAGTACTGGTAGTTATTTGCTCTCCATAATGGTGAACCAGATTTAAATCCATACACACATATATATAAGTATATTATTACGGATAATGTAAACACTGTTCACCCTTACAAGAAATTAGCAAACGACAGACTATGAAGCTTTGCAATCTTCTACAGTAGGCTGACAAGGCAACCAACCAGCGAGCTTCAATGCAATTTAATTAAATATGCATGCTTACAATGAATCATGTTCCTTTAAATTAAAAGTAAGAGGACATATTTCTTTGCCACAACAGCATTTGATATGATGGAATGCTGTGAATCAGTGTATGCATACACTTCCAACATAAGGAAACAGATTCAATACAAGTCAAAGGGAACATTTATACTAAGTGATGTTTTAATTTTCAGCCACTCTTTGAGATCAAAAAACCAATTAATCAGTCAACTAACCAATCAACCAAGAACCAACCAACCAACCAATAAAACAAGCAGCCAACTAACCAGCCAATTACCCAATCAACCAAGCAAGCAGCCAACCATCTAGTCAACTAACCAACCAACTAATCAATCAACCAACTGAATAAGAAATTGTGGCAAGCACTCAAAAAAGTTGCCTCTTCTTCATACTGTTTGTGTTGGAGAATCTGATAACATAACGTAACGTAACATAATGGAACGTAGTGTAGCGTAGCGTAACATAACGTAACAAAACACAACACAACATAACATAATGTCCTCGTCTACTCAACCACATGTAATCTGTTAGACTGTACAGCATGAAAATAACACGTCGCATGTATTATTGTTGGAACTAAATGGAATTTCTGCACCACCTTACCAGTTCACTCCCATATACGGCCATTTTTCTGCTTCTCATCTACATTTTAGTTACATCAGTCTTTGTGATGAATGAGGTTAAGAACAAAGGGAGTTATGGCCATTACCATAACTCCCTTTGTTCTTCAAAGCAGTACTGTATGTCTATTTCATGGCTGGGTGTTTGTATTTGTGTAGCAATTTTACTCAAGGCAACAAAAGCTATACACATGCAATAAATGCTGTAAATCATAACATGAAGCAATAATCTGTAAGTGCTAATGTCTTTAAACCTCCTCTACCATTCTATCACTTAATATTATTTATATGCCATGGAAGACTATACTAACATAAATCTGGACTGAGGTACACTCTCTCTCTCTCTCTCTCTCTCTCTCTCTCTCTCTCTCTCTCTCTCTCTATGTGTAAATGCTTCTACCGCCTCATTTTCATGTCAAGAACTGACCTTTTTAAAAAGGTCAGCTTTTCCATTTTTCATCTACATGTGAACAAGCATAATATGTAAAATAGTCACTTACATACTCATACCTTTCCGTGTTTAACAGTCATATTATCAATCAAATCGCCAGCAGGCTTGGTTAGAAAACCATGCACCCCCCCAAGTTTTGAGCTACCTGCTGGGAGTCTGGGCCAGTCTTTAAGGTGCAATCAATAAGATAGCAGGGTGGCAAAGGATTTTATAAAAAGTGAATTTGAAAAAGCGTCTATGATTTTAAGTTCTACATGCGTAGGTGCCAGAATAATAAGGTGATGAGAAACACAGCAAGGACACGTCTTAGATTACTGTGCAGTCAGCAATCCTGTAAGGCACACAATTTAGTCTGAGGTGAGGTTAGATTCATTCTCCTACAAACATTTTCACTGCAGTATGAGACACAATTAGTGTCATTTTTTGTCAGAATGATGATATGCTAATTTGCTAGGCAGGATACCATCTCGTGCTGTTTGCAGAGTTTCAGTAAAATTTATATGATAACTTGCTGGCCTGTTTTACAAATTGCATAAAATGGTTTCTGGTGTGCACACAAGGACATGCTAATACTCATACACGTGACCTGCATATGTGAATACACTCACGCTAACACACAGACTTCTACATCTTGACCTTGAGTCACACCTTACAAAGTTAAATGAAGTTGAGAGTACAGATTAAATCGCAAAAGAATTTCAGTGGGAGAAAGCTGCAAGCAGAAATCAGAATCCCTAAACTATGCACACACACACACACTGCTGCTGCACATTGGTGTACCCCAGATGGTGGGGTGGGGCTTCTCTGGACTGAGGGGTGACCATAACCTCATCATTAACATCCAGCACCACCACACACACCCATCAAGCTGCTCCACAGATCTAAAGCACTGAAACAGAGGTTAATAGCGGCATGCTTCACCTCCAGGACGGCGATAACTAGACAGCAGCATTAATATGACATTATTACTGAATACCTTGATTAGTAGCCGGATGGTTCCTGAGGCTTTGTGAGAAATATAGTACCAGAAGGAGAGTTTGCAGATGGCACTTGACTCTTTCCACACAGAACTCCTGATATGAGCTTTATCACCTTTCAGACCCACTGGTGTAGCCTCCAGATAGACAAAATGACCTAAAGAGGGCAAAAAGGGGGAGGAGAGAAGTGATGGAGGCTAAGTGCAGTAACAGGGGGAGACAAGATGGAGACGGAGAAGAATTGATAACAATCTTCCTATGGGCAGCCCTTGCCGCAGGTGACAGATTAGATTAAGGTCAATAACAGAGTTGTGGGGGAGTGACTTTAAGAGGTCACAGTGTAATCTGACACATCTCTACTGCCTCAATGCCTGTTGATGAAGGGAACATTGAAAATATCTTCAAGTTTCTTAGACAGGATTTTAATTGTATAATAAAAATCAGGTACAGCATACCATTTTCATCCTGAAAAGTGTGATCGTATGGAGGCCGTATGCTTTGGACCGATCCAGTATTCACTGTCCAATCAAAATTATCAGCAAGGGAACTCTTCCAGCCGCAACGGCCATTCTCAAAGGAGCAGGATGTCCCACAATCCTTTTCATCAGCGCCATTGCCACAGTCATCAGTAAAGTCACAGCTCTGCTCCGGAGAAAAGCAGCGGCCATTTTCACAAGGCAGAAAGCCTGAAGGACAGGAGCCTGGAAATAACACAAACATGTTAAATATCATTCAGCTGCTTGTACATGAACATTAAGAGACTTATAATTTTCCAAGCTCAGCATATGCTGTGATATGTAAAGATTGTCATTAGAACAAAGACTCTGGACCTGCTGACATACATAATCTCTTATATTGTGCAGAGAAATGTAGGGGTCAGAGGTCAAGATTATGAAGAGAAAGCAGTAGTGTTAAGACTTGCATAGTGCATTAGTTTGATGAGATCATGTAATACAGCCACAAAAGCAGTAAACATTTACTGTAAGACCTGCTTCATCAGATTAAATGAAAAAAACCCTTGACTCAAGAGAGGGCAGACCCTCTGAATGCACATCAGGGTCTCTTTAAGAGGCTTAAGATGACAAAGGCGTGTGAGACTCAATCAGTGTATCATTGGGTGGCAGTGGTTTGTTTCTTTTGGTGCCAGGCATTCCAGCAGGGTCAATGCTTGACTTTGGGGAAGTGTTAGAGAGGGAGATGAGGCGTGATGAAGAGGGGTGGTCCCTGTACTTAAAGAAGAAAAATGGGGATAAGGCCCATCTAATCTTTTGTTCCTCTTCAGATGCACAAGACCAGAAGCAATGTGCCCCAACAATGCCACAAAGGAAGCCAGGAAGCCATTGATCCCAACTGTGCAGCCAACTGCCCATCACCTGAACTCCACACCCCCCACAAAGTTATGTTTGATGCTGCTTCTGGTGATTTGCTCGTATCAGGACGGCGCATATTCAGTTTTTCAGTGGCTGGCACACCACCTCTGATGCAAGGGTGTCAGTCCAGATCCACAGGTTAGAAATTTACATTTTCTCATCAGTTTGGTCTGTTTCTATTTCTTGTGGAGCTGCATGTATACGTTTGTCAGACGGTGTGGCAAAGCAACCAGGTGCAAATATGATCCTTTGTCATGTGGCCTCATGACAGGAAACCAATCAAAGTGGACCTGGCTTGTGCTTTCTATCTCTCCCTACCATTCTTGCCATCATACCATGCCATGCCATCATTCATTGCCATCATCTGGAACACTGAAAAAGGCAGTAACATCAAAACACAACTACTCCTGCAAAAATAGGAGAACCAGTCTGTTTGGGTTGACACCCAATATTGAAAAGCATATAAAACTAACCACATGTGCACAGTACAAATAGATATATAGGTTTTGGTCATGAGACAGCTCATTACATTCATATATTTTGCAGGTTCCCATGCTCAGGGTCCACGGCAAGGGTGCATACAGTGTGTACATTTTGTCTAACAGCCCTATCATGTGCTGTAAAGTAGAATGAAGAAATGGAGGAAAATGGCCTGAAGGGGCTTCAGCGTATAACTCCAGCCAGCAGTCTTTGGTCTCATCAGAATAACCGTACTGTACAGCACTTCCTCCACTGCCTGAAGCTACAGAAGCAAAGAGAGCAAGTTTCTCCTTCATTGCCGCTCTCAGCTTCTATACTTTCACACTTCAGAATCATGCTAAGTGTAATTAATTGCATTAACATGGAAGCATCATTAGCACACAGACCTGCATTAGATGTCAATGAGAGTGTGTGGGAGTTGAAAACCATCCACAAGGAGAGGCTTGCGGGGGACACTCAGCTTGCCTCATCCCTTCTGAGCACAAACAATCCCAAAACCCTCTATTCTCCTCAGTATCCAATACAAGACAAAGGCGATAAATTTAATAGGCCAATTATAGCCTCAGTGACAATGGCAATAAATCAGCTCTTGTTGTTTTCTCTTGCCTCTTAACAGTTCTCTTGTAAAGAATGGAGGGTATGCAGAGGAGGTTATAACAGCTGAATAGTTCCCAGGTCCGAAATACAAACAATAACTTTATGGTATGACACATATTTTATTAACAATTAACAAAGAATTATTTTTTTTACCTTTGTTTCCTGTTACAAGAAACAGTATTTCATTTGTGTCAATTTCAATGCCTGAATGTCTCAAAGGTCTCAATGTTTCAAAGGGATTGTTGTTTTTAATTTCTCTGTAAAAGCCATCTTATCATGGGACTATATTCGCTGGCGGAGATGTACATTGTCTTCTGTACAGCTCTATGTTGGACTGGTAAATAAAGTTACTTTGACAAAAAAACTTGATAGACATAGTGTTCCCAATCCAGAAAAAAAGGTGATATTCAGAGGCTATAGCAAACTGTTCCTCACATGGGAAGCCTTCATTTAAACATACTGAAATACTTCCTCAGAATAAAAGAGCCCCAAAGAGATACATAATAGGATAACATGTTAGTAAGTAAGTGCATAAACTCAAATAAGACAAAGAGAAAAATGAGAATGTCTACCTGCTGGAGGTGGAGGAGTGTTGTCCTCGATTTGAGCTGATGAGGCAAGCAGACACCCTTGGGAGAAAGTGATATCATCCAGGCAGATGTCACCTTTGGGACTTCGACCGACCTTGCCCTCAAACATGACCTGGAAGTCCCTGGTGGAGCTCAGCAGGATCTCCCCCATCTGCCAGTAGTTCCCCTGATCTCCTGTCAGGTTGAACATGAGCTGAAGTTCTCCTTCACTTTTCTTGAACACGCTGAGGGTCCCGATGCCATCTCCAGACATGTGGAAATAAAAACGCATCTAGACAGGAGATAGAGAATGAGAAATCTGTGAATGTGAATGAAAATGTAACGATAATGAAACTGCTTCCGTCTCCATTATGTTTGTCACTTGAATTGCTTTTACTCCTGTGGCAGAATATTGAATGAACCTGAAAGGTACATATAAAGGTGACAGAGAAACAGAGAGAGAGAGAGAGAGAGAGACCTGTCCATTTCTCTTTCCTCACCCTCCCCTCAGTTTAATTGGTGCTTTTTTGCTGATTGATTGATTAGTCAGGAGTTGGACAAGACAGACACAATATAGAACAAACCAAGCTCATCAATCAAGAGGTCGTTCCAGGTCAAGCGTTAGGCTGACAGCTGGGACGACACACACACGCGCACACACACACACACACACACACACACACGAGGCAACAAGCAGGGCTGATGAACAGATGTATAATGGTTGTTTCTGCAGTCTGTTTTTCCTGAAAACACTACATGCTTAAGTCTCATTGCTATAAATATACCAGAGGTGTTGAAATTAGTTACTTGGCAATTTCATTACTTAGGAAGATGAATTTTTTCATCAGCTTCCAAAGTGCTTATGTGAAGCACTTTTACTTAGAAAAGCTGGTGAATGTTCAGCTCTGTTATTGTCCAAATGAAAACTGCATTCTGAATTGCATCTATGAGGTTGATAGCTTGTTAAAGCATGTCTTTCTGCTCCCTGTAAGGTCATAGCAGCATAGAATAAGACTTTACAGAATAAATGCATCTACTAATTTTAGCACATCTACATAGATGGCATAACAACACAAACCAATGACATACACCAGATTTCCTAAAATGAGGGCACCTGGTCTTTGAGGTTCACATGCTACATTGCAGATGGGTTAGGGGATTGATATTTATGTTAACCTTAATCAAATATAAACCAAAATAATCTTAACAAACACAAATGTTAGAGTGCATTTGTTTCCTCTAAAATAAGATTTTTCTGTTGTGACAGGAAGTACTAAAATAAAAGTAAAACAAAATTGTACAGGGACAGGATAACAGTGTCACTTGCCAGCAGCCTAGTTTACCGTAGGTTTTGGTGAAATTATTATTCCTAGTCAGAATTACATCATAAATTGGTTCGGTCTGGGTCTGGATTAAATTGTAATTTGATCTGGATCCACTTGGGAGTCCACTATTTGAGCATAGCTGGTGATACTTTTATTTTGATAATTAGTTTGTTTCTCTGCATTTTTTTTTTAAATGAAATGTCTTCTATTTGATGTATAATATTCCCTAAATTCTCGACCCTCATGTAAAATCTCTTTTTCCGATATATATTTCATTATATTACTAATTTGAATGAAAAACCCTTTAATCATCAGTTTAACCTTGTTGCTCACATTGTACCTCAGTCCTGAATGATTCCTGATTTCCACTGAGCTTCATTGCATTGATCAGCAGTCATCATAACCTTTAAATGTAATTGGTCCCTGACCTTTGCCTTCTGCACTTTAACCTTGACCTGACCTTGCACTGTGCGCTCCTGTAGCTTAACATGGGTCCCAATATGCGGGCGATGTCTCCTACAGCTTGAGGGAACGAGCTCTCCAAGTACAGGTAGTGCCCAGACGGGTCTCTCAGAGTGTGATCACTTAATGGCCCAGTGCCAACTATCAGAGTGCTGCCCGCTTTGATCAACCAATCAAAGTCATCCTGCTGGCACTGACGCCAGGAGCAGAGGTCAAACTCAAAGTTGCAGCGTCCGCTAAAGCCCTCTGAAAGAGAACAAATTTTAAAAAATGAATCCAGGCTTTTCAATTATTCAAAATGAATCTTTTGCTGGGGCCTGTCAGTCAAACAACAAGGGAGGCCTCACTGCAGATGTAGGGGTCTTCATCAGAGTTGTCCTCACAGTGGCTGATGAAGTCACACAGGTTGTCTTGGGGAATGCAGTAGCCACTGGTGCAGGCGTATTCCTCAGATGTACACGAATTGTTTGACATCAGTAGAGGAGCACAGTTCAGGAAGCTGATGTCATCTATCACCACATCGCCCATGTAGCTGATGCCCCGCTTTGCCCTGAAGACCACCTAAGAAACATAACAAACAGCAACAAGCCTAAGATTAGCTCTTCACCTTGTCTGCAACATTGTTCACATTACAAAACACAATCACATTTTCAGAATATGACACTAACACTCATGTATGATATCATCAGACAAGACACTGGAACAAAACAGCCCTTAGCTGCTGTCCTAGTCAGTCATGTTATTCTGTGTCTTGAGGCAGCAAGCTGATGAAGAGGCACTTGGTGTCTCTGTAAGGCTGTAAAAGGCTCTTCGAGTCTCAATGTGAAATGGCTCTTCAGATGCTGATTGTACCATCAGAGCGCTGATTCTGTCTAGTCTGACAGAGATTAATGGACATCAATGAAAACATGCAAAGGGCATGGTATTTGGACTTCGAATGACCGCTCCCATGCAATCAAGCTAGCAAGGGTGACACAGGTGTTTGTGTCGCTGTGTAGTGACATGAACCTGGTATAACCTCAAACTGACTGTGATTAGTGCCAGACTAATTAGACAGAATTAGACTCAATCAATTCATTATCATCCTCATACCCACTGGACAAGCCTGCGTGTCCAATTTAGCCCACCATAACTGATATCAAGCCAATTAAGCTGATGCCTAGGAGACTGTGTTTACATAATCTATATCAGTTTAGCCTAAACGTTAAGGGCCTGAATCATATGTTTATGATTGTAAAAGTGATAATAATGATTGAATCAATGGAATTATCTCATATGTTTATTACAACATTGTAAATGGTCTTAATTATCATTTTGTAACTACTCATACTGGAAGCATAAAGTGACAAAATAATTCACAGACCTGCAAGTTCTTTGATAACCCTAAAAATACTTCTCCTTGTCTCCATTTGTTGCCTTGGTTACCAGTCTGTGACCATACTTTATGAGTGATGTTTCCATACTTCACCAACACCTGCAAATACGATAAAACCAACGAATGTAAGCCAATATGTAAGTTTTGCTAAATGTAGACTAATAAATGAGCCAGATTCTCCTGCTGGGTGTTTCTGCTCCTCTTACTTGCAGCGAGCCCACGGTGAATCCGCACATGTAGTACCAGAAGACCAGAGTGCATTGTGGTCCAGTGGAGGAGATGACAGGTGTCTGGAGGTCAGTGGTGTGACCATAACCACCATTGGAACTGTCTGCACACATGTACCAACCCTCACGACTGCCTCTAAGACAAGAAATGGTCAAACATGAGCCTGTTTGAGATATTGTAAATAATTCTGTCATTCCCTTGACTGGCTTCTTATCCTCATGCTTTCGCCACATCTACCTGCTCCAACCCTTTCTGCTTCACTTCATTAAATTCCCTAAGAGGTTAGGTTTCCCTGTGGGATTAAGAAACTCATCTTATCGGCTGACTGCTGGTCATGGGGAGTGTGGAAGGGAGTTGCAGACAGATGGGGAGGTTATGAAAGAAGATTCTATCTGCACTTCAGTGCTCTGGCTGAGAAGGGCATTACCAAAATGTGGCAATCAAAGTCCACAGCCATTTCCTGCTCTTACTGTCGACTCAATAAAACACAGATAAGCACAATCAGGTCACAGCCTACCCACTTCTTGCAGTACACATCTGCTTTTAATAAATGAAAACCAGTCACATTGTATAAGAAATAGAATCCCTGATATGTCTATTTTATCTTCTTAGTTATAATTTAGTGCTTGACTGTTTTGTTGGTACTCACAGGGTGTGGTCATTAGTGGGACGGTGGTACTCCTCTCCATTGTGAATGCTTTCCCCCTGGTCACGCATCCAGCAAAATGCATGGATCGGGGCAGTAGTGGGGTCAACACTCTGCCAGCCACAAGTGTTACCACTTTCAAAATCGCAATGATCTTTCACTGGAAAAAGACAAAGGCAAAGGAAGATGATAATGCAGTAGTGGTGACAAATCAGAGATGATGAGATAACAATAGACTGTGATTCACCGCAGTTCATTTCATCTGAGCCGTCGGAGCAGTCGTGCCTGAAGTCACACACTTTGCTCTGGTGAACACACTCCCTGTGTGCCTCACACACAAATTCTCCATCAGGACAGCTGTGGGGCTGAACCGTGGGGGCTGCAGTGGTCACAGCAGGGACAGTAGGACTCACCGTGGGGAGCTCTCCTAGCAGGAGTCACAACAGAAAACACAAATGAACGAGGAAATGGAAACTATAGGGGATGTAGGAGAACCAAAATGGCCCTAAATAGTGTAAATTCCTATTTTGTGGTCAGGAAAATCGTCTACCTTCATATGGGACACAGTCCAGGAAGGAAAGGTCATCAACTGCAATGTCTCCAGTGAAATCATCACCAACTGTACCTTCTATCAAAATCTGGCAGCAGAAACACAAGACAGTAACAGTAATATTGTGATACGCAAACATTCAGCAGACAAATGACACCAGAATCTGAACAGCTTTGACACCCAACTGCACCATATTTCCTCTGATTTACATTAGAAATACTGATTTTCTTATTGACAGTCTGGGATTTGTGTAGTGGGCTCTTGTTCATGCTAAAGCCATAACTCATGTTTCTGTGTGGCTAACAAGAGAACAAGTGAAGGAAAATGTCTCCCGACACCTTTGTAACATCAGTCTGTGATGTTCAATACATTCAAAGTTATTTTATGTAGCAGTGCTATGATTTAGTTTTTTTCTAAAACTCAGTGAACTCTCCACATTTCCCAGAATGTCTTTCAACAAAATCCTCAAAAGCACTGCTCTGTTTCTCTGACAAAAAGGCGTAAATATACTGTATTTCACATGCTGCTGATATCAGATCCACAAAGATGACCGCGTTGTTGTGCCACTGTTTATAGAGATTTTTTTTTTTTTTAATGAATTACCTCAATATATCTCAATTCAAATTCAAAATGGGCATCTTGATGAAACTACCCTAGTGTAACATCAGCATATTTTGTCATTTCATGGGTTTGTGTCCGCTGTGCAGGAGAACGGATCAACCTGAGTCTGAATTTAATTCATTAAAGTCTCTTTGTTCCACTTCTCCCACTTCTGCAGTCAATTAACTTGACAAACAGAACTCCAGTTTTTGCTGCAATAGTGGAGGAAAAGTCTTTAACTACCTGTCAAGTCATACCTGGTCAAGAGTAATGACAACAGGACATCCATCTTGAGGGATCAATGTCGTGCAGTTGAGCTATCAACTAGATCTTCAGCATGCAATGCACATAAATACAGATTCTGTTTAAAAGCTTCATTGGCTTTCCTTCTGCAGGCTGTGTCTGCATGTCTATCATTGATTAGACAAGAGACATGAATTATGCATGTGATCCACAGCAGGATGTGATGTAACAATCCTTGATGTGGTAGTATTTCTTCAAAAACAAGTTCTAGTTTAAAAAAACAGAAGCCTAAACCCATTACAAACAACAATTTGTGGAGCATTATCTTTGCTTTAGATTTAGGTACCTGGAAGGGATGAGCACTACTGAGATAGAGAGTCTTTCTGTGCCATAGGTTGCCTTGGTTCCCACAACGTCCCCATATCATGTGACCACGGCCTGTGGCGGTGGTCCTGAGGTACACTGTCAGGCAGAACACGTGGGAGCCAAACATGTGATAATGGAAGCGGAAAACACAGGGGCGGTGGGAGCTGGACGGGCCTTTCAGGAGGGCGGGTTGGAAGATTCGGCTCAGTAACACAGCTGTGTCTTTGAACTCCTGGGGGGCAGACGACTCGATGTAGAGGTAGTGCCCATTCCTGGTGCCTAGTGTGTGATCCTTCCAGGGCCCCGTGTGAATGGTTGGAGTGGGGCCTTGGATGTGTGTCCAGTCAAACACGTCTCCTCCATCCTGCTCCTGTTTCCAGCTGCACAGCCCGTTTTCAAAGTTGCACTGCAGCTCTGGAGCTTTGAGAAATAAACAAGGGAATGAAATTCACTGAGGCCAGCAAACAAGAGGAATACAATTAACTTTAAGAAGAAACTTACAACATCCCTCCTCATCTGATCCATCCCCACAGTCATCGACAAGGTCACACAGCTGCAACCGCTCCACACATGCCTTGCTACGCACACAGTGGAAATGTGTGCGAGGGGGGCACTCCTGCACTGCCGGGGGCATCGAACAGTTCTGGAAGGTGATATCATCCAGTGCCGAGACGCCATCAAACACACCAAAGCTGATCTTAGCCAGTGTGATCTGGAAGGGCTGGGTGATGCGCCCCAGCTGCACAGTGACATGGTTCCATTGGGTTCCTTGGTCAAACAATATTCTCCATAATATGGTTGTGTTTGTAACTCCAGCAATACGAAGGTGCATGGCAGCAGCCCCCACAGATATGCCTGAGTTATAATGCCTGAACGAGAGGAGGGAGAGGTGGAAGCAATGTGCACCCATCACATTATGGTTTAAAAATGACTCTCTTAGGCTAGATAAATCGATTCTTCTTGTAGCAATGATGCATACTGCAAGCTAAATGGATATAATGCATGAAGACCTGTGGCCACACTGTAGAAAAAATGAAATTTATAAACCTTCAGGGCTTTTCTACCAAAAGCACCTCTAAAATCGCCCAGTAAAAAATATAATCGGCCATTTGACAGAAACTTTTAAGAGCTATAAAAATGACAAAACATGACAGATTCAGATGAGCACTTTCACATTGTGAGAGTGTGAAAGGAAAGTGATGCCGAGAGAGCAGAGCACAGATAGGTACGATGATGGGCGGAGGAGAGAACAAGAGAGATCAAGAAAAGTGCAGCAGCAGAGAGACAGTAAATGGAAAAGGTCTAAAATTGCAGCTGGATTTACAGATAGATCGTGTTGGTTATGATAAGAAGTCACTTCATAGAATGCAGGTGTGAGGAAGGGCTTTAAGAGGTTGTCCAGAAGCATCGCTCTCACCAGAAGCTCATGGTGCATTCAGAGGCTGACTGTTGGAACCAGGGCCCTTGGAGCACAGCATTTGGATAAACACTGCTACTGTTCTTTAGTACAAACATGAAGTGGCCTGCGGAGAGTGAAATAGTGTTTAACATTCAGACCACAGTCTGAGTCAACCTTAGTAAACACACCTCCACATTTCTGCAGACAACTTATTCTCCCAAACAGTGAGTCACCTTTAAATTAAAGCAAAACTGTTTGACTTCCAACAGTCAAAAGATTCAGTTACTATCCATCTAAATGCTTTTGCACATGATGTGTTTGTTGATGCCAGATGGGTCAAATTCAGCTTCTCTGAAACAGCAACAGCTCTCCGACTTGGATTTTGTGCACTAGCATATTAAGAATCTTGAGAAATGAAAAAAATACATCCAATATATTGCAGTCTTCAGGGCAATACTGCATGATGACAAGACAGGTCAGAGGACCATAGAATGACTTGTTTACCAATGGGCTGCAAATGCAAATGACAGCTGCAAATGAAGGCTGTTTCCTTCTGCACAACTCATAAACCATGCTGAGCTCTGTGCATCAACATTGGTGGTGCTGGAATGTTTTCTTAGCTCATATTAGAGCCATGTTTTACCTACATGTTGTTCCTAACCATCTCACTCCCTGGATACACAGTCAGATTGTCAAATCCTTCAAAAGGAAAACTCCCGCTAGGATGAGTCACATCACAAAGTTTGCATCAAGTGAAGACAGATCCAGGAACATAACAGAGAAGACTTTATATCACTGCCTGCACATTTTCAGAACAACAACAGTATGCTGCTAAAACATCTACATTTCACGATCAAATCAACCTGGAATAAGATTCTTTCCAACATCTTGTTAAATCCATTGCCTCCAAGTCTGTCTTGGAGGCAAAGGATACAGAGGATAGTTGTGGTAGAAAGCCTGTGTATAAAGATGTTATTGAAGTAAATAAAATAAAATTGAGGTATAATATACAGTTATGTTGTGATACATGATGCATTTGGAGGCCAGTAGAAACTAAAAGTGTTTCAGAGTCTGTGCTATACTGTGTTTCGTAAGTTGTATGGTTTTAAAATGCAGGTTGGGTAGAGTCTAAGTCGATTTTCTTTCTATTATTCAAATTGCTGAGAAAGCATTTCTCCATGCAGTCCTTATCTCTCCAGAACACACAGATGAGGGATTTTCCTTTTTTACAAAAGCGTATAGATTTAATCTGTGGATAATTTTGTCTTTCGCCGATTATTTCAGACCCAACACTGTGACACAGTTGAATCATTTTATCACCTCATCATTTTTCCTTTTTTTTAATTCCAGCAAGGATAGCTTCAAATTGTAGACGGCATCATTCCTACTGAACATGCACCTGTACAATGCAACGCAATATGATATAACAGCCTTGCAATAAATCGTTATTAAGTTTTTAATATTCAGTTCTTGCTGACACAGTATGAAAGAGGTGTGTAAGGTTAACAAAGACAGCATTTATAGCATTGGTGCTGTTTTGTATTGCACTACTGTACTTGGCAAATTAAAGGAGTGTGGCTATCCATCTGCAAACGCAATGATATGTATAAGTGTTTGTTTCTTTACCTTCGGTGCTATTTGTAGTGTGATCCAGAGGTGGTGGGTGTCCCCAGTATTCTGGTGGAACCTGTAAGGACGAGCCCCTGACCCAGTCAAAACTATCACCGAGGGTGAGCTNTTCTGGTGGAACCTGTAAGGACGAGCCCCTGACCCAGTCAAAACTATCACCGAGGGTGAGCTCATACCAGCCACAAGAACCTCCCTCAAAGTCACACTCAGAGGCTAAATGGGTAGAGAGATCAACTCAGGTGTAAGGCCCAATTTTAGTGGAAGAGACAGAAATAAGGAACAAAAATGTTAAGGAAACAGTTTATGGCTTTGAATGTTTCTTCCGCTTCTCAGATCAGACTAGCAGAGGAATATAAATCACAAAACCGTTCTCAGTTGAACATAGAAGTGGGATGTGGGTGATGAGAATGGGTTACTTGGCAACAGGGTTCTTACGGCAGCTGGCTTCATCCTCTCCATGGGGACAATGTGGGGTGAAGTCACACACTTTGCTGTCCTCTATACACTCCCCATTGCCACAGGCAAACCACGAGAGGGGGCAACCAGGAAGGGTAGAGTTACTGCTCTCTGGCACAGAAATAAAAATATGAAATTAACACAAAAACCATAATTTCCTCAAATCCCTGCAGTAACTAACTTTCAGAACAAATGTCTATTAATAAAGAAAAGCAAAAGACATTTAATGAGTGGCCCCTCCCTTGTGTATCTGTGAAGACATGTGTACAGACACAACATGAGTGTGAATGATCAGTGGGTGTGAAGAAGGTGTCAAACCTCAGCCAGAAATACAATTTACACTCAAATGTTTATGTTCTACTTTCACCCTTCATCCATGCCCATTTAATTATAGGCCATATTTAATGGTTGTAATGTCATTATTTGTGATATTGCACTTCATCTAAATTCATAGCTGCTCTGCACCATATTTCAGTGCAACAAATTCCTAGGGGATAGCAAAAATGGGATGAATAATAAAGGACATGGGACATAAAGAATGCTCCGTAAAGTAGGCATAGTGACATATCGTTATGGATATTAAATATGAGCTACATATCAAAAACCATTTCAGCGTCTTACTCAGCTATATACTGTATTCTGTATGTCTTATAGAGATAAGTATAGAAAGAAATTTGCCTGCTTTAACCTGTAAAAAAATATCTAAGTTGGTTTAGAGTTTATGTTTTGGTTATGCAGAGCGGCCAGAAAACAGATTATGAGGCAGTTTTATTTGCTCTGGGACTCTACATGTGCTCCCTGCACTGCTGCTCACTTTGTGGTTTTATGTTTTTGATATGATTGAGCAGGGCAGTTACCGGGCTCGACTGCTGGAGTGTGGAGCATTTCGCAAATCCGCTAATTGGAGGTGAAGACAGATGGAAGGAGAGGGGCCAAGTGTGAAGGTTACACTGACCTGTCCCATCCACTAGCTCTGGTAAAGTTCCAGCAGACAATTAAAGGCTAGCCTGGTTATCTACTATAGTTTAGATAGTATGTGAATATAAGTCTAATATTTTATTTCCGTTTAGCTCTGTTTTGGTCTCTACCAACTCCTGAATAAAATATCTGGGTTTTTTTCTTGCTAGATGCTCAACTTTAATTACCAGCATGTGTTAACTTGGTCTCTCAGTCATTTTGTGGTAGACATAGGGAAAAGTTGGCTTATCTGAACTTGATTACAGGAAATGACTGTCCACAGTTTTATACTGGGGTTTGTGAGAACCAATAAGAGACAAGCCAGAAAACCAAAGCAGTGATTTATAATAATAATAATACAATAAGGTGCAGAATTGGGTGATAATTCCCTATGAGCGACTCTTTCATATTAGAGAATCATTTGTCTACACTCACAGCAACTCTTGATGCTTCGCAGAGAAATAAATCTAAATGTCCTGAAGGTCCTTCATGTTGCTACTTGAAATGAGACTATCAATGCAACTGCAGTTTGATTTATAGACAGAAAGAAGAATAATCATCCAAACAGCATTCAGATCAAGGTGCTATAGTTTATATTTAAGGCCGTAGTATAATATCACAAAGGCAACATGTTGAAATCTGTCCAAAATGACGCATGGTCAGTGCTATATTAAAACCCGACAGTCAGTATGTTCAGCTGTAGAATGTTCCTCACTGAGCTGCAGGCGGAGCACTATAGCACATAAATAAACCAATACAGTGGGACTGTGCTTAATATTCAGTGCTGGGAAATGTGTACTAAGCACTATTATCATGACTTAGTTATTCTGTTATGAAGCAGTGTTATCACTATCCATACTGGGTGTTATCAGTATTCAAAACAAGTGTGTGTGAGGTGCTATTTCAGAAATCTCTAGATCTGAACTTGTCATGTGTGTGTGCTGAAGCATTATTAACATTAGCAGTACCGGGCGCAGGCAGACAGCTGTGACTGAAAGACAGGTCATCAATGGCCAGGACCTCCGAGGCTTCACTGTCAGGAGAAAGTTCACCCCGAATCACCACCTGGTTGGCACACAGAAAAACCCTCAAAACATCATTCAGTCACTCCTTTTATCACCTTTTTACACTGTCTCTTTGAGTGCATACGTGTCTGTGTGTGTACGAGTGTGTGCGATAGTTTATGTGTGTATACCTGTGTCTAGGTTTGTGTTTAGCTCAGAAAATATTATATTTTCTCTATCACTGAGCAATCAGAATAATAGCTTAGCCACAGTGATCAAAGTCCGCAGAGTGACTTTATCTCCCACCAGGGAGTTTTACAGCCCTTGATTTATGACAGATCTAAGCAAACTGGTGGATTCTGTCATCGTGAGTAATATGAAATAGGAAAACACTCAACTCAGAATTTTCATAAATCACACTTAGGGGCTTATAGATAGCCATAGATTTTTAGAAACCTTTTTTTTTTTTCTCTTAAACTGGACTTTAAGGACATTAAAGNTAGCCATAGATTTTTAGAAACCTTTTTTTTTTTTCTCTTAAACTGGACTTTAAGGACATTAAAGTGATATATTGTACTGGATGATAACTTTGTGTAAACACAGCTGTTTATTTGGGATTTTACAACCATGACCATGCTCTCAGAAAACCCTGTACTCTTTCACAATATCCACAGTTATTTTCAGTAGGAGCAACTTCACAAAATGTCTAGCTTTATACAAAAAATTACTTAACTTTGCATAACATAACTTAATTTTGCATAACATAATAGCATAACTTTTAATGAAGTTGTCCAAAATCTTAGGGAAAAAACAGATGTAGCAAAGTACTTCCTGCTTTACAACTAGAGTAAGCATTAAAACTCTGCAGAGGTGAAATAGTTGGAAAAGGTTCAGGTCATTAGGCAAACAAACTGAAATTGAAATCTCTCGGAATTGCTGTGGTAAATAAAAAACTTATTAACTAAACTGCCTTTTGAAACAGGAAGTGGATTAATGGAGGGGAAAGTGAATGTTAGCGGAGAGCTGACCTCTATTTACCCCAGGCATCAGGCAGCCATGATATGAGACTGCACTGGCTGGACTCAGAGACAGATGGTGAAGGCTGAGAGGGGGAAAGGGGCGAACTGAGGCATTGTGAGAGGATGAAGAAGACTCAAACAGCAGGCTTCACAGGACTCCAGATGGCCTGTTAAGAGTCCAGTTTGGTGAGAAACCCCTCACTAAACATAAATGGCTCCTGCCTTGGCACTAATTTCTGCAGTGATCACTTCATCACTTGAAAGGAAACAAATATATCTTGCATTTAACATGCAATAACACAAATAACACATATCAAGAAATACACAGCATGTCAGCTTTCGAACACAACTCTTATTCATGTTGATGCCATATAATATGATACCACACCATGCCATTCCATACATACCATAATACACTACCAAGCCGTCATGCCACAATCTACCAAGCTATACCAAAATACAATAAGATATAACAGAATTAAACAACTTAACATATACTTGAGAAAAATATACAAAATTCTGAAATGAAATTAGATGATTAATGATGTAATACAATATCACTGATTATATTATGATGTGCTGCAATACAGCACAACTAAGAATGGGACAATAATCAATGGCTGTCCATCAAAGAAAACTTCAGTTATGTTATTGTTTTAGCTTTTATTATCATTATTATCATAATCTATGACAACAGAGAGGCTTGAACATTTATATATATTTATGTGGACACAGTGGCATGCCACTAAGATGGAGACTGCAGTGTTTATTTAGCAGCAACACAACTGCAGAATTTGCAGCTTTATTCATTGGAATAAAATCCATTTGCTTGCACTGACATTTTTATTCCTTTTCATCACAGATATACTCCTAAAACTTTGTTTTAGTGCCCAATAGAGTCTCCAAATACCAAATGCTCTGAAACTCAGCACAAATGACTTCCAATACATCAGTGAGCTTATTTCAGGCCAAAATAAGCTTACTACAGTAAATAATCTACAAGGGAGGGAAAAGCATGGAGTAACATATTTTGGGCCCGAGGTAATAATAAATTTGATTAGGCATGCAGCAAAATTGAGCGGGAAGCTTGTGTGTGGAGTGTAGTGGTCACAGTGGATGTGACACAGTGGTTGGTTATGGAAAATGATGGTCTGTTATTCAGAAATAACAGATTGTATTTATTGCTGTGTTCACCAAAACAATTAAGATCCAACAGAGCGTATCATTCCATGGATGTATGAGAGATAAACGGACAAGTTACACATATTATCTAATTACTGCTTGTATCCTCTATAAAAGTACTATGTATTCTATAACCAGTATAGTAAATTCTAGATGATACAGACCTGAAAAGGCTCATCACTGGTAAACCGAATCACAGTCTGCTTCCACATTTCCATCTGTGGTTGTAGGTGTTTCCACACCATTGTGTTCAGGCCCAGTGGGTGAGTTTGAATTAGGACCTGAAGATCTCCATGTTTTCCCGCAACATAATAATAGAAGCTTAACTGTGGAGTAAAAATACATGTAAGCTGTCATCAGCTGTTGTCAGATGACTGTGAATGGTTTTGTCTGGGATTATGAGGTGTGTGTGTGTGTTACCTGGCAAATCTGAGAAAGCATGAAGACCGGACTCCTCAGGTCTGCCGTGATTCTGTGTCCTCCAACAGGCAAAAGGGACAGAAAATGTGCTGAGGTAAAGAAAGAACAGATATAAGTTGAAGGTTGTAAATTCATCAGTGATGTGTGTCTCAATATATAAATGCCAGATGCTCAACAAGCTACCTGATTGGTTGTTGGCATGGTGTTTGAGTCCTGGGACCTCAGTTGTTCTGGTCCATTTGGAGAACGTCTCTGAGCTTTGGATCAGGTCACAGAATCCCTCCTCAAAATCACACCGCTTATAACGAGAGCCTTTTAAAATAAACACATCCACTGAAAATGTGCAATTTTATCACTTGTGCTGTTTTGTGTTTCACTCAGGAGTGTATTTTACCATTATTCTGTGTTTTGGGATTAAGCACGTACTATGAAGATTCATCAACTCAGCAGAGCTCAGAAAGAAAGTGGTTTCTTATCTTAAAACAAGGACTCCTGCTTGTCTTTATGGCTTAAAGTGCAACCAGGGACTATAAACCATTAGTGTTAATGCTGTAGTATTTTCAGTAGTGGAATACAATGACAGGATCTACAATGATACAAACAAAACTGAAAAAAAAAAAAAAAATCTT
The DNA here is from genome assembly GCA_014773175.1 of Lucifuga dentata. NCBI lineage: Eukaryota > Metazoa > Chordata > Actinopteri > Ophidiiformes > Bythitidae > Lucifuga > Lucifuga dentata. The sequence continues at coordinate 122,292 of VXCM01000046.1, read as the reverse complement.
ACAGTCTTTCTGAACGAAGCATCTTGTGTTTTAATTTGATTGCCCTTTTGTGTGTCATGGTTCCAAGACATTTTATGTTATGTATAAATCAATATGTATAGTACATTAAAGTGTGTCTGTGTGTCTTCATAGGTGTCTTCATAGAACATCATAACAGCATGGAATTCACACATAAGTACATATTCTAAGAGAACATTTCTTGTGTGAAATTCATGTTTTTCATTTTCTGCTTGATTGATGATACCAAGTGATACACCGTGATGATGTATGAAGAATACAGCACGTTACATGCATATCCGTATGTATCCATGTAACTCCTCCTCAGGGACATAGTTCATTCTATACATCAATGACAAACCCTGACATTTCACTTTCACTTACATATTTACACGTATAATACATGTAATAATTACCTCTTAAATGTCATTTTTTTAAAGCACATTATTGAATATTTCAGTTCATTTTCATTGTACTGGGATTACAACAGAGGTCTTAGAACCTAAAAATAACCTGCTTCTCTTCTCTCGTGTCTCCTCTTTTGTGATCTGCACACATTTAATTAGGGAAACAAGTAGGAATGTTGAATTATACATTTTCATGTTTTACTCACAGTCTCCCTCATCGCTGCCATCCCCACAGTTGTCAGTGAAGTCACACACACGGTTCTGAGGCACACATGATCCCTGAGCACAGGTAAACTCCCAGCTGGAACAGGCTCCGACAGGCACGGGGATGTAGGAAAGAGAGAAGGCCAACAGCCATACTGGTCCAAGCAGTAAAGTCATCAGTCTGGTTATTCTTTATCCTTTAACTACAACACTTTCTCACACTTCACTTCCACGTAAAACATGTTGTAGTTAAAACATGAAGAAGAGCTGTGGTTGAGTTAGAGCTTCAATATGTACAGTTTACTCTGATCTCTGACTGATCCTGTAAAGTGCGTTCAAGCTGTTAACATGGTGTAAAGGGCAATAAATGGCTTTTATGGTTATTACTCAATCAGCTCACTTCGCTGGTGTGTGTCTGTGTGTGTTCCTGTGTTTCTATTGCAACCCAGGGGAAAATGACAACACAAATCCTCCATCTTTCCCTCTTGTAAGATGTTGTTTGGGGTTTGAGATTGGGTTTTAGGTTCAAGATTAAAAGTAAGATTAGGTTTAAACTAGTAGTGAAGGATAATGAATGAAGCTTGATTTGATGGTCCTCACAGGTTTAGCATTTAAAAGGAATCAGATAGGTAGTTACTTATGTTTTTGTGTGATTAGAAGCTGATGGACTGAAAATAAACAAGAAGAAGAGCTCTGGCTGGGAATATGAAATACTGAGGATCATTAACTGTGTCTAACAGGACCCAGCTCCACTTCACAGTCTAGCATAATTTCATTTCACAGAAATCAATAAAGACAGGACCTCAGACAGACAAGTAGCAAGCCTGTTCAAGAGCCAGTGTGGCTCAAATGAAATTAACCTTGAGACAAAAAGCGAGCTTGATGGCTCAATGGGGAACAAGGGACCAATGAAACAAGGAAAGGATCATGGCTGTATTGACCTGTATTGGCGACACAGGTAGAGTGTAAATAGTGTGGATGGCAATATGGGAAAGAGACCGTGTCAGGTACAGAAGGCCACAGGTTTGATCGATGTTCAACATCCAGTAAATAGAGTAAGATTTCATTTTAAAGATTTACAATACAGGCTCATTTTATGTAGAGCAGCGTCTAACACCAATACTACGAAATAAATTTTTAACTTCATGTGAATATTCCTGAATAGTCAAAATACAAAATTTTGTTTCCTGGAAGAAAAAGTAGATTTTTCGCTCATGTAGAAAATGAAGGCAGAACAAAAGGTACAAGGGAAAAATGAAGCTGCATGACAACCCACGTCAGATCCAGTCTCTATATGCAAACAGATATCCAATGGATCTTTGCTGACTTAAAATGTGACATGGCCCACTGTATAAGTGAGGCGTTTACATGCATCCAACAAGCAAGACAGGCTTTGTATATGAGGGTCAACGTGTGCATGCTGGTGGGTGTATTCTGCCCACTGCTGTTACACAAACTATTTTTTTGATGAGAGCTGCTATATGTGGGATTGCTTTGATATGTGATCAAAGACACAAATATGCAGTCATAAATTATATTATTATAAACATGTATACTGATCGTGTTCCAAATAGCTGAGTGCTAATAGCGTGCAATTCATTTCCATTGCTACAACTGCATATTAAACTACCTTTTTTCAGAGAAATAATAGTACAGACTGCAGAGACCTTCTCATCCAGAACACATGTTCGACACAATATGTCAAAATGTCTTGGCACCATAATATTTGTCTTTGCTTCAGTGGTTTGGATCATTTGGGCGATGCACGGTACGCAGCCAGGAAATGTCTGCAGATGGAGTTCAAAAGGTGCAGGGCTTTTCGCATGACATTCTGTCATCTCAGTTGATGGAGACGGACTCAAGGAGTTTCCTGCAGGTTCTGATGGAGGCAGTGTTTCCTCTCCTGAGTAACCTCGCTGTGCTCACCCTGGAGGAGCCACTTTTAAGCTTGTCAAAGTCAATATATCACTTTTCTCACTAGCTCATTTCAAGGGCACCGCTCGCTGAAGATAAAACAAATGGGCAGCTCAAACACAAGGCTGAGGTAGATGAAGGATTAATCGTTTCACAATATGTTTTTGTGCTTTTAAAACATTATTTTAAATAGATGCAAGAGACAATACCTGCATGGGTTTTAGTTTATTTTAAGATGGAGAAAGTACGAAAATAAATCTGCCTGTGTTATCTACTTCTTGCATTCTAGACAAAAGAGAAATATAGTGTGATTTTCTGTAAAGAGTATGTGCTTTGATAGTGTCGATGCAACTAGTGAGGATGAATGAATGTGAGATTTATCATTAAATTTCATCATTCTCATTTTTAAAGGATTGCACACTTTCCCTGATTGTTTTTGTGTCTAATTGTAATCGCTCTCCTGTGTTGAAATATTACGCTCAGAGGAAATCTCAAAGCAACAAGCATGGGAAAACTGACATTACCACCAAAAATCAATTTAAAGGAAGTCGATAGCTGGTGCTTAAGACCTTATCTGTAATAATAACAACATCTGTCACAAAATCTACATATTGAGATATATTATGCACTGAAGCTCTGTTTGAACCCATCATGGCTGACACATTTACCCTGTGCTGGGATGAATGTGATGGAGGCTTGGGGAGGGGTGGGGAGGTCATGCTTCAGAGATGAAGCTGCCTTGCAAAATGCAAATGAAATTGCTGAATGTGTAAGAAGTCAAGCTTAAACTGACATTTATGTCACAAGGGAAATGTCATAGTGGTGGCTGCACCACACATCTACGGAATTGAATTTTTTTTTTTCCTGTGAATTAATCAGGGATGCAAGCATTGTAATTATCTCTGAGAGGAGAACAGCGGTAAAGGGAACATAAATATTAATAAGATTGTTTGATTTCAATTCTGATTGGCTGGTGGGCAATAAGGAATCAGTATTTGGAAATTTGGAGCCCTGAGTACAGACATTTTTGTTTGAGGATTACAGCACTGATGGAGAATTTGTACACTACAGGCCAGAAGTTTGAGGCCACCCCCAGATTTAGCATGACCAGAATGTGTAACAAGTTAATCACAAAATGATCTGGTAGAAGGCAGACAGCAGGCTATTGAACAGAATGTTAAAACACATGAACTAGGGAGTTTGGGCGAGGGAGTTGGAACACAACTGGGGTGCCGTGCACTAATACAGACTGGGCATGCCTTCATTAAAAATCATTTCTTAAGACATAGTGGCTACATAATGTGCTCTTGTTGACAAATTCTTCTTGAAAACTAATTAGGTTGCATTTATTTTATATATTTTTGTTATTTCCTGTTCAATAAATTGTAAAACAAATAGTGTATTGATGATTTAAAAAAAAAAAATCTGAGGGTGGCCTCAAACTTCTGGCCTGTAGTATGTAAAATTGAATTAGAAGAGATTAGAAACAAAAGCTGCTGGGGGTATAATTTGTTCCATCAGCAACACAGAAAATACATACATTAACGTACATTATGGTTACATAATGTACGTTACAGATTGGCTCACTAAAGGCTGCAGAAACAGGACTGTTCATCGTGTGATGCCAAATATGCGATGTTTGTGAGTGTGGAACACAAAAGTGCCTGTTGAATGTTTTTAAGATTTTTGCATCAAATGTACAGCTTTCCTAGAGGTGCCAAATTGTTGTTTTTCAGTAAAACAACAACAACAAAAATGGTGTTTTCTCTCTGTTTTGTGCAAAGAGCCCCACTTTTCTCAGCCGGTGGAGCATATGGTGTTTTTTTCAACAATTTTAATAGATTGTTTAGTCTCTGTTCAAAATACATGCAATTCTGTCAGATCCTGTCCATATGGGGGAGATTATTGCAAAAAGCCATATTGTTCAACATGCTGCTCAATAAATCAAGCGGTGACAATGATGCAACAATGCTACCACTAAAAATAATTAAGCATGCACTACATTTAAAAAAAAAAAAAAGGAATAAAACTGTGAGAAGAATTCATTCAAATGAACAATATTGGACAGCGTTATTGACATGCATTTGGGCTACTGAGTTTAGTCAGTTTGTATAATCTTTAAGCACCATCTAGTGGTTAATCTGCTTTTCCTTGTTATAGGACACAATAAAATGAGAAACCCTTTAAACTAAACTTTTGCTTGTCAAATGCTCCATCTGTTTTTTTTTTTTTTNTTTTTTTTTTTTTTTGGACATAGTTATACTTTAATGTATATTTCTCACTTCTCATATCTATAACTTAAGGTAATGCAACTGATGTTTGGGCTGATGTCCTGTCTGGTGCGTCACCATGCCCAATGCACGCACACACACACACACACACACACACACACACACACACACACACACACACACACACACCTTAGGCTTATTCGATATCTTCAGTCAGTGAAGGCAATATTTGTCATCCATTTGTAATGGAAGTTTATGAAGTACAAGCTCATGATATACTGTAACTGCAGCAGCACCATATGGTGGTTTGTACTAGACCTCTTTCATCATCATACTGGAAAACTATTTTTCAGTTTCTACACATTTTGGGCACCTCTACAGGAAAGCAGAAACACTCAAATAAGATGAATAGGATGCCAGACCTGCAATGAACCAAACAAAACCTATCTTGCCAGAAGCAGAAAAGCAGCATCAGATCTGGCAGCAAGAACTGATTTAAAAGTAAAGGTGTGAATCACTCTTAATTTAATAGATCTTCCCATTTACAATCTTGCTTATTAAAATTGAATGTTACAATATGTTTTTACTTGGGAATCAGCGGAATAATGACAAGATAATTAATAATAACTGAAAAGTTTAATAATTAAAAATTTGAATAAATAAATTTGGCAGGAAATTTGAAGGAAATTTGGCCTTTTGGTGGACTCTATAGTACGTGATTAAATTCTAAATTCTCTCTCTCTCTTTGATTTTAAAATGTCAGACAGAAACGTTTGGGTTTGAGGTTTTAGGTTAAAGGAAGGGGGGCTAAATATCGACACTGCTTGGCCAGCAGAGTAACAGCGTTCTCCAAATAACTTTTTGCACAAGTCGAGCGCATTTCCTGGTATCGCACTCTAAAACCCGATATGCAGCCTTATGTTAACATTTTAAATTAGCCAAGTAGTAACAATTGTACAGTACCAGTGATCATAATAACTCATTAATAAGCATGATATAAAAACAAATATACACAGCATCAGCAAAGCAGGATACGTACAGTACTCGTACTGTACAGTCCTTACGTAAATTCCTACGTGCTACGTCATCTGCTTACGTCACTGAAATTTGTAAACACTAAAAGCAGCAGCTTCCTCATCCGTCCTGTACACTGACTAGCTAGCCAACAAGATGTGCCAGCGTTTGATATTTCACACGCCAAACGTTTGCATTCGTCGCTGTTTAACTTTATACTGTTAATAATCCAAGTAGTATCAGGTGAAGTTGTAAAATCTTTTTTGAGGAGTTTACAGAACCGCATCAAATTGCTGTCATAAACTTATAGTTTAAGCTAGCTCTGACATTAGCTAGCAGACCTGTACAGTCAGGTTTTGGGGTTAAAAAGCATTATTTCCGCTGTTATATTTTCATGCTGAAGACTAACCTCGCTCCGTGCTGCAATGGTGCTTTCCTTGGTGAGCCTTTGTGCCCGGGAGGTGGTGAGGGACCACAGCTCGTCGCCCGGCTGGCTGAAGTGGGTGCCGAGGGAGCTGTACAGACCGCTGCTGGAGGCTGCTTTCACCGGCAGTAGACCGCTGACTGTGGGCGAACTGGTGCAGCGATGGCCTGAACGCACTTTACGAGTCGGCGGACGGAGAAAACAAGGGAAAAACTCCCCGAATCGACTCTGCATCCAGGCTCTCTTACTTGCAGTAGTCAGAGGATTGTCAGACCAAAGGTTAGCTGAAGTTAATTCTGTGATCTATAATGTTGCCTCTGTGTAATAATCAGTAACATTTCCGAGTGATTTCTCTTTCCTAGATGTGCTCTGCAAGTGCTGGACCTTTGTGGGCTGCAAGGTGATGAGGCAAGGGTGGGAGATTCCATGGGTGGCTGGTCTTTGACTGTAGCTCTCTGCACTATGGTTGTCCAGGCCAGGGCTGGAGTGCAGAGAGCACAGAGAAGAGAAGGAGAGCGGGAGAGGAAAAGGTTCTCCGCTATGGAGAGAGAAAAGGATGTGAAAAGAGAGAGGGGACAGAGGAAGATAAGAGTGGAGGGAAAAGGACAGGATGACAGTAGTGAGATGGTTGGAAATGATAAAGGGATGGGAATTCTAGGTGAAGAAGAGCAGATTAAGGGAGTAAGGAGGAGGATGGAGAATGAGAGGAAGAGAGAGAGCACAGCACCATGTAGCACAAAGGAGAGTGAGGAAAAAGACCCAGACAGTGATGTATTGATACACGTGAGAGCTGATCTTTTTGTCAATGCCCGTTCTTGGGAGCGTGTACGAGTGGCTCTGAGCACTATAGGACCCCTCAAGCTTCAGTGTAGGTACCTACGTGTGGAAGAAATCTCAGTGTCAAGTATCAGCACCCTGCTGGACCTCCTGCCTCGCCAGGGCCTGCTTGGGGNATCTCAGTGTCAAGTATCAGCACCCTGCTGGACCTCCTGCCTCGCCAGGGCCTGCTTGGGGTGGATGTTCGTTATAGCAACCTAGGGGTTTCTGGCTTGGCTGAGCTGCTACCCCACCTCTCCACTTTCCCTGCACTGAATTCCCTTCGCCTGCATTACTGTAACCTGGATCTTCGTAGAGACCTGCCTGGCCAGGAGGATGCACTGAGGGACCTGTCACTGGGTCTGGCACAGCTGCAACACCTGCAACGCCTTAGCCTCACTGCACTGCGCCTGCCTGGACAGCTTCGTGTGCTACTCAGGTATGGCCCTCGTTGAATAGCATTTAAATGCTACCTTGTAATTGCGCTTACATCCTGAATCAAATTAATAACAGCATGTCAACTTTTACTGAGGTCCTTTGTTATCAAAATCCTTTTTTTTTTTCCTCCCAAAATTTATCTGGCAAAGTTTGAGTCCAGTATGCACCACAAACCATTTATGTCCAAATATACATAAATATTTGACCCTTCATTTTTTTGTTACAGTTCACTGCCTCAGCCACTACAGATATTGGAAGTCCCATATCTGAGCCTTAGCCCAGCTGACCTCGCCTATCTGTCCTGCAGCCATCATGCCTCCATGTTCCAGCAGCTGGATCTAAGTGAAAATCACCTGGATGAAACCACCCTGCCCTCTGTTCGCCGCCTGCTCTCCCAGGCATCTGGCAGCTTGCAGCACCTCTCTCTGAGTGGCTGTGGTTTGACAGACAACCTGCTAGGCCTCTTGCTGCCTTTACTGGGGTGCTGTGGTGCCCTGAAGAGCTTAGCCTTGGCCCTGAATCCCCTCACTATGGCAGGCCTGCTGGACCTGGTGAGGACAGCTGTGAGAATGCCCTCCCTTCGCCAGCTACTGTATCCATATCCCCTGGAAGACTACCAAGCAGGCCTACCCGAACTGCCATCCAGTGCTCAACTCTTAGATTGGCCTCTGGATGAGTCAGCAGAACTCCACACAACCAGAAACCAGCTGAACAGGGTGCTCTTAGACAGTGGTCGCTCAGACCTCTACCTGACCTGTGACCTGCTTAACTATGATAAAGACTTAGTGGACTAGAGCAGAGGTCAAGGGGGAAACCACAGCGTCTCTTTGTTTTGTTCATCAACATACCAGAGCAGTGTGTGGTGCATAAACCTGACAATCAAATTGTCATCCTAACAATTGCATAGTATTCTTTGAAGTATAAACACATTTTTATTACCTTTATTTTATCATCATCTTTCTCATGAATGGCGGGCTGAAATATTAATTTATGCCTTTCTAATTACTTAAGTGCAGCACTTCTTAGAGGATGGACCTCTGTCAAGACCTAACAGTGCCTCCAGTTAGCCATTAAAGAAATGAAGAATGGAATATATATATATAAATAAAGCAAACAAAGTATAGGCTGATGGCGGTTATAGGGATATAGTCATGGGGTCTTCAGAAGGGTCTTCAAAAAAGTTGTTTTGTCTTGAGTATGAATTTATGAATTTAAACAGCAGATATTTATGACAAATGGATCAAGAGATACATACATTTAAAAATGTTAGCCTGATGACAGTGCTAATGATGAAGTCATAGGATCTCCAAAACTCCAAAAGTGGTCTTACTCTTGGGAGCATGAATGTGTTTACCAGATTTTCTGTCAGTCCAGACATTAGTTTTCAGGATTCGTCATTCAGATGCAAACAGATGGACTGGGGATCACGTAGCCGAGAAGACAGCACTAGTTTACACTGCTTAAAGCCTGTGTACTACCCTGTCATTTATTCATTTGTTGACTGAATCAATTAAATTTTCATATATGAGGGATTAGTTTAGTGTCAAAAATAAGTTGTTATGAGTTTATAATTAGATTGCAAGGATAGTTGGGATAGAAAGAGATTAAGACATGCCCTGGTCTAAGGTTACAGTCGGTCCGATCATGTGTCTATACATCTATCACCCGTACTTAATTTGTACATGGCACTCAGCCAAATACCTGATAGGCTGATATGTTTGACAGGGATTACCTTCATGCTAAGTGTGTTTGCTAAATAGTTGCCTATTTTGAAATAAATGTATAGCTGCTGCAAAATATTATATCAATTAAGTGGCTGTTCTTTTTTTTAATCCATTTTATTTATTTTTTGGGTTAAATAACTTGTGACATTTTCTTATGTCTTATCTCATTTTTTTAAAATATGCAGAATTTTGTTTTTGTACTCAGAGCTGTCCATATTCAATTCAAAGTGTCACAAACATCAGAAATTGTGTACCAAATCACCATTGTGTCACATAAGTTTCTCACTGTAAATCACAAAATAAATCTCTCATGCAGCATTGTTTTAAGATTCATTTTAATTATTAAGCATATCTAGCATTTCAGAATTATGTTTATAATAGAGCCTAACAGGTATTAAAGGGAATGTTCTTATCTATCGGTAGTAGTCTACATAAGACTGCTGTGGAATGAAGTAGCGTCGAGGTGAGGCCTTCAGCCAGCGCTGGTCTGAGAGAGCAGAAAACAGGCAAAGACTAACCCGAGGTAAAGGGAAAGAGAGGAAACTGGGGCAACCCATTAGAAATGGACGGTTTCGCAGAGGAGGCAGAATTAAACCTGTATAACAAAAATGCATCGCACATCACAAAACATGCAAAACGAAATATATTTGGGAGAATCTGTACAAGGTTGGAGGGAAAATCTTACCTGGTGGCTTGCGTATCCTTGCCATGGTGTAATTCTCTCCTAGACGATGGATTGGTTTATAACTGCTACACAAATACAACAGTGAAAAATTATAAGCAGACTTAATATGCATATATGCAGCAACATCAACTGTATGTATACTAGCGTGCATAGAACAAGTCTCAAAAAAAAAAAAATGACACTGTCAATGTATTGACGATAATTACTTATCAATTTAAGGCTTGTTTAGTTAATAAAAGTTTTATAAATACAAGAAAATTGCTGGGTGATTCCAAACTTTTGAGCACTAGTGTACATCACTGGAGCTCTTTTTAAATACCAGTCATATAAGGGCAGAAGTATGGAGTCTTTACGGCCGGCGGGTGCAACACGTTGAGCCTTTTGGTATTCCTCTTTCTGGAGGGAGCAGTAGTAATTTAACACATCCACCACTGTGAAGTTTGGCAGCTTCCACTTTCCTGTCCTGTTGAAGTAAAGATGCCCGCTGTGTTCCTGGGAGGCATGGAAGGAGAGACCAGCACGAAAGCAGTTAATCACTTAGCAATCCAAAACCATCCAGGCCATGCCAGTCCTCAACACTGTCAAGCTCTCGTGCTCCTATTTAGAGGAGCTAAGGTCAAAGGGAAAGGACAACAGAAGCAATGGAGAGCTGATTCATAGAGGGAGGATCCTCTCAGCTTTCAAACACCTGTTCTTCCTTTTTGTCATACTTGAAAACACTTTAATTAATGATAACAAATAGCATGCTCAACTGCAAAACCAAAAAATTTTAAGCTAAAGAATTTGTTTACTTTGAATTTGGAAATCCATAAGTCCAGCCAGTTATCCGCTCTGTCATGGAGGCTCTTCCAGATGTCAGACTGGTCCTGCAGTTCTCGGTCCCAGATCTCCAGCTCTGACCACAGCCACCGCTCAGCCTCATGCACACCTAACTCATTCAGCACACACAGGACCTCTTCCCTATTAATGGGAAAAGATTAACACATCCACATTTGGATTCATGTCTGGAATTTTTTTCCTTGAAAAGAAACTTGTACTATAAAAGGCTAGTAATAGCATCAACTGATATTTGTAAAAGCAATAGTGCATTGATAAACTAACCGGAGACCCAGATTTTTGTAGGCCAGAATAGTGAGAAGCTTTATGACAAGATCATAGCTGGCAGATTTCAGATGCACCAACAGATTAAACATTTCGCCAAACATGCTCCGTTCTTCAGGCGACTGAAACACACAAAAATAAATTAGACAAAACTCAAAAATCAATTCTTACATTGCACAGCGACAATCTTAGATATACTGTACCATGTCAGGTCTCCCATATTTGCACACGAAGTCAATGAGGCCTTGGTAAAACTTGTCTGAATTTTGTAAGAGCCCCTGACTGTGAAGGACCTGCAGTGCAACCAGGATCTTCATTTTGGAAGGAGCACTGCCAGCGTTTAGATAGTCCAGCAACTGCAAAGAGAAATCTTCTGCAGACAGGGTGCTTGGGATACACTGCATACACATACACACAAATACACATGTCAAGATCTAAAGCTGGACTTGGACATGGATATTATCATTGTGGTAAAACTGCTTGCATGCTTTTAAAGTGAACTTGGCGTAGTCTACCTTATGATCAGGATACAAGTTCCTGAACCAGTCCTCCTCTGCAAATTGTTTGAGGAAACCTGGCACCTCAGGGGTGGGTGTCTGGGGTGGGAGAGGTTTTGGGGCTCTTGGAGAGGGAGATGGAGGAGGTGCTGGTGTTATGGGTTTAAGTTCCTCTCTTGGAGAAATGTGTTCCTGAAGCCACAAGGAGAAGTCAAAATCAGACATATTTAGACATGTACACACCATGTGACAGGTTCTCCAGGAAATTAGAAATGGTAAAACCCTCATCATTGCTGCTATGTCAAGTGTCCTTAATCTGTTATCTTCAGAGAGATTCCATGTGAAAAGAAGGCAATGCACACTCTCACCTCTTCATCTTTCTTCTCGCTGATCGGTTGCTTGGAAACAACATGTGCAGCCACCAGAACAGGTCGTGGCTTTACAGTTGGGAGTGTGTTGGATTTGAAATCTCTCGCTGGAGCTGGATTTTGCCGCTGCTTCTGCATTTTAAAGAGACGGATTGTCACCTTGTTTATTGACATAGTTTCTGCACATTCATTCATTAAAAAAAAAAAAAAAAAAANAAAAAAAAAAAAAAAAAATCCAAAGTGAACAAAAGCAAGCATACTACAATGAATTCTGAATGTTTACCTGGCACCGTCTTATCTCTAATTTCACAGGAATGTCCTGTTTGCACTCTTCTGCTAAGGTAGGAGGGGCACATGGCACATTGTTGTCATATGGTTCAGGATAAAATAAAAGTGTATCTAGGTCAAACATGTCCTCCAACCCAATCTGAAATCACCGAAAAATATCATTAATGATTCCATTCACTTTGTCAAAAATAAAAAAAAGTTATAAATCATGGCATGCAGATATTTAGAAGTAGTTGATCATTTAACTGATTTTCCAAGTTTTGCAAGAGGCAGAACCTTAAAATTTGGGGGATCACCATATATTATTTTCATGTAGTTATCAAAAGCCTCTTTCTGCGTTTGTGCTGTTCTGGGAGGTTTCCTTCTCTTGCATTTCATTGTGCTTTGTAGAAGAGCAACTAGGTCCTTGTTCCGAGCCATTATATACTCCTGGAATGAGAGAGATGGAAAGAATAAACAGTTGGAATTTTCACATATTTTTGTTTCAATTTGCTGTATTTTTATTTCTGTTTGGTACATCTTGTAAAATTTCACCTTCTGACTCCCTATGTCTTCTCTGAATATCAGACTGCTGGTAATGCTCAGAAGACTTTCGTAGTCTTCCTCCTTTTTGGATGCGCAAGCAGTCCTGTTTGTACCAATAGTGTTCATAGCTCATTAGACTGGCATTACTAGTATGTGATTCTTTGTATGTAATATGAATGAATCTTACTTTATTTTGCTGTGTTTTGCTTTAATCTGGGTGATAGGAAAGTCAGGAATCGGCTCAGCATCGAAGTTGCAATTGAGCTGTAAATATAAAATGAAAACAAAGAGACATTTTGTTTATATCTTCCACCTTTGGTCAAAATGTTTAAACTAGCTAAATATCAGCCACAAAGCCAGTCAGTAAATCACCTTTTGTTGGTAGTTGTATGGTAGGAACTTTGCACAGTTCATCCTGTACAGATCTCCTTTGATGCCCAGGAACACGTCTCCTCCTGATCCACTGTAAGCCACACACTCAGGCTCTGCATTCAGCTGGAGCTTCCTGGAAAGGTCATGGACACACAACTTCATATACTGTGTATCTACACTTATTTGTATAATGAGATAAGCACCAACCTGATAAGGCGATTCTCTTTATTCCAGATACACACTGTTCCATCTAGACTGCTGGAGACAAACACCTCCATTTCAGGACACACACACAGTCCTGCAAGCAAACCACGAAACACCACTGAAACAATGGAACACCATCCATAGCAAGTGATTCATTAGGAACACAAGGTGTCCTCAACATTGTTGATTGTTATCCTGGGACCTGTGACGCAGTCTGAATGGCCCTCCCTGCACAGATGATCAGTCCAGCTCTGGCTGAGCAGGTTGTAGTGCATTAGTCTGTAGGTGGTGCTGTTGGGCTCTTGGCAGGTCAGGGCTAGAGCGGGCCCCAGTGCTGCCAGGTGGAGCACAGGTTGGTCACAGTACAGACTCAACTGTTGGCTGAGACATTCCTGCACAAAGGGGTTGACCCTCCACACCACCATGGTCTTGTCCTCACCTGGAGGATGGGGTTGGGGATAAATATATTATTTTTAACAATTACCTTGACAACAATATTCATATCACTGATCTGATCATCACCATTGTTGTCTCACTTTCATAAGAACACAACCAATCTACACTGACAAGCATAAAAAAGGCCATAAAGTAGCAGTGGGATGTACCTGCAGAGAGTAGGTAGCTGTTCTCAGGGTACGCCTGCAATGCAGTGACTCTCATGCCATTGTGTGCTGGTATTCTGTAAAGGACCTCCCCATTGCCCAGACTCAGAACACTCACACAGCCTCTTCTTTGACCAAGCATTACCAAAAACCTGTCTCAAGCACAGAATTACCATCAAATCTACATACTTTGGCAACATAAAATATTTCATTTGCAATGGAAAGTTATTAAAAAGGCCCTACATGATGTGACTGGAAGCAATAAAATGCTCACTTGTTATTTGCATCATCAAGAGCTTTCTTGTTCATGAGCTTGCATCCTCTGTGCTCTTGCAAGCTCCTCCACTCTTGCAGCGCTTCCTCAGTTTCAGTCACATGACTGTAGAGTACCAGGCAAGAAGCCAGGCCTGGACCTGACTGATTTTGAGATTCATTTTTAGTTTCATGCCAGGGACCCAGGCCTCTCTCCTGCCACTCTTCCATCACTGTGACGGGATTTGTGAGTGTGCTGGCCTGGAGCAGCGTACCTGCTTCTGTCAGGGCCACCACAATCTCTTTGTGCAGGCAGTAGTCAGCACACAAAATCCTCTGTTTTGCCCTGAAAGATGCCAACACTACACCTGTCTCTGCAGCCACCAGCAGGAGATCGCTGTCCCCACTGACGCAGAGTACTCTGGAGGGATAAGGAGTGAACGAGGGTGGAACTACGATTTGTCTCAGTGGGACTCCTACATTCCCTCTGAGTTTACAGTGTAGGTTGTACAAGGTTTGTGTGGTCCAGAAGTCCACTCCCTGTTGAGAGAAGGAGAAGAAGGTCCCTCTCTTTCCAGTGCCTCCTATGCATAATGGTGGCTTGTTCTTCTCCATGTGGACGCAATGAACCTCACCCTCCTCCACGTTCCAGCAACGGATGGTGCGATCTGCAGAGGCTGAAATCAGCATGTCTGATTCAGAGCAGTAGAGCAGGGAGTTCACTACACCTGCACACAGAGACAAACAACCAAACCAAAAAAACCCCCTCAACATTATGTCCAGAGAATAGAGAGATATAAGGAATGGTCAGTGTTAGTCATGACTTTACCATTATGCCCTATAAAAAAGGCTCGAAGCTTCCAGTCTGGACCAAATACTCTAATGGACAGCTCTTGAGATGCAACGATCAAACATTCCAGTTGAGAACAGAACACCATTGCAGTGATATCACTGTAAAACACAAATTGTTAGCATTTATACAATTGAAAATGCACTTACATCATATTGCCAGTACACACCATAAGCAGAGATTCTTCTTGTGCTCCAACATCTTCCCGGCCTCGAGGTCGACAATTGTTACTGCCCGGCCACATGCAACAAACGCTCGATGGGGCCTGTCAAACTGTGGGGGTGCCAATGTCATTTCAGTGAAAACGCTGTGTTGCAGTCCCTCCAGTATCTTCACCTTACACTTCATGAGCATCACCGACCACACACACACATTCCCCATGCCTGCAGTCACCAAATCTGTTGAGTGCTCTGCAGCTTGACACACACGTACATCCAGGGTCCCTTGAGCAGCATTGAGGGGGTGTAACTTGCTGTCCAGAAGTGTGAAGATGGGTCCTGGGCCCCAACCTACCAGATTTCCAGACACCTTTGTGGCAGTCAGGCCCATGAAGGGGAAGGGTGCTGATCCGGCCAGGGAACTCTGCTCATAGCCATCAGGCTTGTAATAATGAACTGTGTTGTCTGAGTGGAGGCTAAAAGATGCTTCAGTGGCCTGAGAGTACGTCATGTGACGCACAGGGCTGTCACAGGAGAAATGATGTACATGATGGAGACCATGAGTGAACACTTGCTCTTTGCTTTCAGACTTTATTACCTAGAAACAAAGGGAGAGAGCGTGTCAGCCCTCTAATACAGCAGATCAAGATCCTATCAACAACATGTAAGCCCTACCATTCCCATGTCTTTCTTCATGTCACATCTGAGCAAATTCTGCTTTCCAAGCATCTTTCCATTTGATTTCGCCCTTCTCGAACACAGCAGCCTCGGTGTGGAAATGGGAAAGAGTGCCGATGTTCTGCTCTCAATCTTGCTTTCATCTGGGGACACCATCACAAGCAAAACTCTGCCGTGACCAACGACCTGTTGCTTTTTTCATGTAAATTCTCCTTTTGCTGATGGTTATTTGGTATTTGCTTGTGCACGGCACTCTAGAAAACACACACACACACACACACACACACACACACACACACACACACACACACACACACAAACACACAAAAACTAAAGAACATATGATATCCAGTCAGTGTAATCATCATAAATCAAAACAAAAATCTTTTAGATAGTCAACTTTTAGATACTAATAAGAGTAGATAATACAGCTAGGAAATTATGTTACATTATCAGCCTAAAAATGGGAGTAAATGGAGTTAGTGTAAGATAGGTTTACATTTCACATGCCTAGATGAGTGTGTAATTCATGTAAGCCAAAAGTCAGTTGACTCTGTGTACAAATAATTAAAAAAAAAGAAAACATTCCACTGACCATCTGCTGCCATGGCGTGTCTACATAAATCAGCCAGGAAATGTTAAAATGCATTTGCAGAATAGTACATCCCACACTGTCTAAAATCCTTTTCTTTCTGTCCCAGACGGCACAAGAAAGTTTTTGTTACCAGGCAACAGGTAACTTGGCTACAAGATACAAGTCACACAGCTTTGACCTCGAGCTGTAAAATGAAGGTTTCTCTAAAATCTTTTGCATTTCTTCTGGTTTTCTTTTCAATGTAATACATAAAATGTGGCCCAGTGGTTGCAGAAAACAAACCCAGATATTGGTGAAGTATAAAGAAAATTACACACTACTTATGGAAAGAGGAAGCACACAAACACACACACGTTTTTGAGGAAATTATGTAGTTATACAAACAAAAACCATTTTGTGCTCTACTGCACATTTATTGATTTACTGAAAATAGTGGAAAAGTGAATTTCATTAATACCTCTCCATCTCACTTTTAAGAGATAAACTTATTATAATAATACATTTTAATTATTGTAGCTTTCTTCTAATTATTAATGAATGTTTTTAGTATTAACATTTGACTGACATGGAGAGCATTATACTGGGTTTGTGAAATTATGTGAATGTCATAGATGTTAAGATGTTAAAAATTATACAAAAATATAACACAACTACATACAGCATATACTATAGTTTACTGTATAAAATTAGACTTCATACATATACAAAGGTATCATATTAGTTAGAAAGGAAATATGTACATCACTATACTATACATCACTATACTAACTATTTACAGGAATAGTTTCATATATTTTTATGAAGGAAATGACATTGTGGGTTATGGATGTGACTCTTATTCTTTGGTGTTTAGCAACATTCTTTTGATGGCTATGTTAATGCAAATTTTTCTAACTGTGCACCATTAATTTTTTTGGGAAAAAACCATGTTGCATATCAAATTTAAATATGAGATATGCTACCTAAAGGACTGACAGGTGTTTGGCCGTGACAGAAGCAGATTTATAAATTGATCTTTGTGCTCATCTAAAGTTTAATCAGTCTAAATGCAGTGAAATCAGATACAGTTTTTCAGAAGACTTCATTCATCATACTTTCCAGTTTCTCCTCTTCTTTGGGAGCAGGCACTGTAAAACTCCTTGTAAAATACTGAATTTCTATTTTTCCTGACTCGTATGCCAGTGCTAATCCTGAATATGTGTTTTGTTGTCCTGAGTCTCCAAACACAGCCATGGCTGTCACCCTGAAAAGAGAAAGAAAACACACACCACATAAAAACCATGTAACACTATTAACAAAAACAAACACAAAAGCCATCATTTATGTCTGCTGGTGTTACCTGTCAGCTGTCATCCTTTCAGTGATGACAGGCTCTGAGTCGCTTTTCAGCAGGTCCCATACATGGAGGTTCGAGGCTGCATCCAGCACACAGAAAACTGTCGGTCTGGTTTGGGCCCACTGCAAAGAGACTACTGCTTCACCAGCAGTGCAGTTGTTCCACTCTGCCACAGGCTGCTCATGGCTGACTGCATGCAGCCTGACGCTGCCATCCCCACAACCCACCTGGTAGATTGTTACAAAGAAGATGTCAAAATGAGAGCAGCTTCTGTGCGCTTTTGCGAAACAATAAATCATAACCAGCATGACAAGTACTGTTCTGTAGCTGACACTGCTTAACTTTTTTGTGAAAGGAAGCAATGAAAAAATGAATTACTTATTTAGAGAATCCCATGGAAATCATTTTAATAGCACTCTTACCAAGAATAGGTTTTGTCGGAATGGAGAGAAGTGGATTGAGGTGACATCCACGGGTCGGGCTCCAACCTCCTGAAGCTTGTAGAACTTTGGCGGAGCCTTCAAACCATGAGTAGTTCCATGACTGACCAGACCCTAGACCAGAAATGACATTGGTTGTGGGACATAATTTTTTGAATATTTTGAAGGTTAAACTGACAAGAACAAAACAAGATTTTCTTACCATATTGGTGCCAATAAAAAAATGATTGGAGTCAGTTGGGAGGAATTTTAGAAGAAGTGTCTGTAATGGTCCTGTTTTCATTACATCTTGTGGAGATATCCTAAGAATCAAAGACAGAGGGGGGGACACCCAGTTCAGAAATCAGACGTTACAACATTCCCTGCCAAAAACACAGTGCAAAGTGGAATATGACACTTGTCACATTCACACTGTAAAAATATAACCACAAATATGTTGCCATCAAACAGTGAAGTGACAACAATAGTCGACTACATAACAAACAAGATCATATGACCGAAACAGAGCAGCTGTGCTCCACTAGGACATTGTGGGTATTTTGGTCCCAGTGGCTGGCAGTGACGGATGATCATACAAGCTATTTATCAAACTAACCTCTCAACAGTGAGGAGGGAAGAGCTGTGAAGCAACTTAACTTTACTCCCAGGCCTGAGCCCTGAGGGTGGGAGAGAGGGAGAGGGGGAGAGAGAGAGAGAGAGNAGAGAGAGAGAGAGAGAGAGAGAGAGAGAGAGAGAGAGAAAACGAGGCTGGTATCACATGAGTGAGAAAGACGAGTACATTCACAGAAAAAGTGTGAGTGCAGCAAAACGTGACAGCCTTACCAAGATCTGTTTGAGAGCCTGCATCACTGGCCTTTGGGAGTTCCACTACCACCTAAAGGACACATCATCATCATCATGACTTTGGCACTTAGAGAAAAAAACATATTAAAAATGTCATGCATCTGCTGCATTTCCAAACATACCCAGAAATTTAAAACCCCATTTTCATCCAGAGTTGCCAGCTGGAATGATAATCCTGATGACTCTGGGTTTTGAAACACAGTAAGACTTCAAATAAAAATTCATTTAAAGACATTTCCTAGATGACAGACAATCAATCAATGTGTTAACCATTCCTATGTATAGATTTACAGATATTAATATGGGTAATATTTCATTTTCCTGCTTACCTTCCTCAGATGCCAAAAGCGGGGCCTCCGGCCTCAGCCCCCCTGCTATAGTAGAGGGAACAACCTCCACTGAGCTCACGGAGGAGAAATGGCCTGAACCGGCTAGGACTGCATCTGTGATGACAAGATGATGGAGGAGACAATATCAGCATGTAGTGTATCATCATTACTCTTCTGTAAGAAAACAACCTCTGAACTTTGAGTGATGGGCTCATGTAGCCATGTTCAGCAGCAGTCAGGAATGACTATGGTTAGACGTATAAATGTTTGCTGCTGATCAGCTGTGGCCATCCATTTTCTGTGGGATTGATGTGCAAACAACCAGTGGAATCAATTACAAAGATCATGACATACCAGTAGAGAAGGTAGGCTGACGTAAGGTCCACTCATTATCTCCTATCTTCAAACGATAGTGGTTACTAGTGTGTTCCCTCAGATCCCAAAGTACCACAGAGCCGACTGATGTGCCTGCAAACACTAATATGGCCTTTCCAGGGCTGAAGCAGCAACACTGCACCTGAGACACACACCACTGCAAGGGTTACTGTCTATGATTCTTGTATTAGAAACGCTGGGGTGTGAAAATAAATATTCACTGTAAAAGGAAGTTTCGGGAATTTATTGTGATATTAAAAGGAGCTGGAAAATGTCACCTCAGATTCATAGACAAGGATCTTCTGGGGTCTGGACGGCTCCCAGATGTTCCAGATGCAGATGACGGTGCAGCTGTCAAGACGCACGGCACTAGGCTTAGCTGTGGGCCTGTGAACTGACATCATGGTGTGTTGCTGGACCTGGGAAAAGTGCACCAGGCTAACCTGGCGACCTGAAATTGAGAATCAAAATGGAGAATCTCATGTGAGGAACTTATCTAGTCCCGTAATCATACAAGTTCTACTCTGGATCAGGGAATTTTTAATGGTATTGCATAAAAAAGCCAGCAGGGGGCATAATGAATAGGGAAACTACAACTTAAAAGGAATAGAACTTATGTCACAACAGACATGTACCATAAAGAAAAGGTAACATAGTATTAAGCTGTAAACTTCCATCGCTGAAAGACAGCGAATCTGTGTGAGTCTTCGGCTTCCTCAGAGCTTTTCTCTCAGCTTGGTCTTCTTCCAACAGTACAACCATGACCTTGATTGAAACACACACAACATGAATCAGTGGAAGAAGAAGAGAAGTTGAGAAGTGTAACTTTGAAAAAAAATTACTTTGTTTATAAAGTAAAAGGTAACCTGAGTAGCTGAGCGCAGAAATGTTGTCAGACGCTGTGAATCTATGTTCATTTCATTTATGCTTTTGTCTTGTGCTTCCTGAGAGAGGCTTGGGTCTGTAAACACATGATAAAAAAACAACATTAATAAAGTCTACATAAAGACCCCAGCTGATCAGAGAATCATCTTGGTGTTTCCTTACCCCCACAGGCTCCATTTATCTCTGCAGGATGCTGCGTCCATTTCTCACACATCTCTATCTCCTCTGTCTGGATGTCTCGGTCTGCATTATCCTCATTGCACTGAACGTAAGCCTGATGAGGAAGAAACTGAACCTTTAGACATGGAGCAGGACTATTTTTTTCATCATGGATTTTTTTTCTTTTCTCTTTTACAATTTGGTTACATCTATCTGTGTCAAGAAAGAGAGATGATGGAAACAAATGCTGACCTGTTTGGTATTTGCAGTTCCAAAGGTTTTGATGTACATGTCATATTCACTGACAGGTGGCAAATCCAGAAGGGAGAATGTCAGCGAGAAATCCAGGTCAATTAAGCGAAGCAGCTCCATGCTGCGTTTCCTGTCAGAGAAACATGGATTAAAGGTAGGATTTAAAAAAAAAAAAAAAAGATTTTGATTAACATTATATGTAATTAATGTCTAATTATTGCAAATATTTCTTTCCAATATTACTTTGTCCATGTGTATCCAATCACGTTACAAGATTCCATTCTTCATTTAACATGAATATGCTTTGTACAATAACCTACTTCTGTTTGGTGGCAACTTTCTTGCTGACTTCACGTTGCTTTGCAGTTACAAAGTCGATAAACTTCCCACGCTGAGAGCCTGTGCTTTGGTTTCTCTCAGACTCTATAAACAAAGCAACAATAGAAATAAGTTTGAAACACAAAATAGCATGGCATCAACTCATCATGAAGGAAGTAATCTAAGGTAATCCAGATAATCTAGAAGTTAGAAATGTACCTCTTGACCATTTTGGCCTGTCTTCCTCCTCTGTATTGGTATTTTGTCTGGTCTGAGCCGTGCCGACTCGCTCATTCTCCTCATCCATGGCTCTCTGAATTGCCTTGATCTCCTCTCTCCTTTGTGCTGTAAGCTCCTCCCTCTCTTCATTTGCCTCTGGACGATGTGGCTCCTTCTCATCCTCACCTTCACCTGCACTCTCATCCAGCTCCTCAAAATCCTCCTCATAATCCTTTGAACAGAACATTCAATGTGATATGTTTAATGAGCACAAACGTGGCATCTTATAGGAATAAAGATGAATGTAAAACAAATGTCATAATCAAAGCTCAGAATACTCACCAGTTTCTTGCAAAGTAAATCAATTTTAAAGCGTGCAAAAGTAAAATAAAAATAAATGTTTGAGATAAATGTCATGAGAAATAACAAAAAACACAAGTACTTACTAGAATTAGATACTACAGCACGTAGCCTTTTTTTTTTTTTTTTTTTTNTTTTTTTTTTTTTTTTTTTTACAAATAGAGGCTGTATTTTGTTATTTTACCTCAAAATCATCTTCATAATCCTGGTCCTCAGCCACATTATCATCATCATCACGATCACTGGCAACCTGCAAGATGTTAACCAGCATGTTAACCAAACTGAGGATCTTCTCTGTCTTCTACATCTTTTACACTAAACTGTCCATAGCTCAGATATCACTGCTATCACCTGGATCGCAAAAATCAGATACTTGGGAGAAGAAAATCCAAGTAATAGATCAGTTTATGAAGGCTACAAAAGCAAATCATACTAACCTTTGTTTCTATAGTCTTAGTTTCATGGCTATGACTTTGGTCAGATGCTGATTTCTTGGTACTGTCAGTCTTGGTCTTGTCTCTGTGAGTTCTTCCTTGATCAGCGTCCTCCCGTTGTCCTCTCTCCCTGTGTTTGTCCCTTTCTGATCTCTCTCTGTCACCAAGATGTTCATATGACTCTTTCATTCTGCCTCTGTTGTTTCTTTCTTGGTCATCCTCTTCCCTGTGCTTTCTGTCCCTGTGTTTGTGCCCTTCTGTTCGTTCTCGTTCACCATGACGTTGACCATCTGACCCCTTCAAGTCTTGCTGATCCATGGATTCAGCGTCAAGCCTCCGCTTTTCGTCCTAGAGAACAGAAAGATCAAAAAAGATCGGTGAAGCAATCTGGTCTGGAGTCCCAAATATACTGTCACACACAAATAACAAATTTATCACAGATTTAAAATGCTTGTTTATCTTACAGGAGTTATCATTATGTGCAGGACAAATTCTTAATATGAACGATTGCTTACATGATACTCTCTCTGTTTGTGTCTCCTTTCTTTTTCTTCTTTCTCTCTTCTACGTTCTTCTTTGTGTCCTAAAATGAGAAATACAGAATATATACTCCATACGGAAAACAAAAACACAAATGGCAGGTATAAGATTACACAGGCTGTGTAGCAGGATTACCTCTTTCTTCCTTCAGTTCTGAATACTTTCTGTCCGCATGTCTCTCTCGTCTTTCTTTGTCAGATCTCTTGACTTGGTATTCGTCTTTGTGCCTCTCACTTTCTTTAAGGTGTTCTTTTTCTCTGTGCCTGTCTCTCTTCTCTCTGTCATGCCTACCTACAAGATCTCTTTCTCCAGCTCCACTTTCCTCCTGTCTCCTTCTCTCCCTCTCAGATCTGTGCTCTCTGTCTCTTTCCTCTCTCCTTCTTTCCCTGTCTCTCTCTTCCCTCCTTTTGTCCCTGTCCCTCTCATCATGCCTTTCTCTCTCCTTTACCCTATCTTTTTCCTTATCTCTGTTTCTTTCCTTATCCCTCTCCCATTCATGCTTTTCTTCTCTATCCCTTCTCCTCTCCCTTTTCTCTCTATAATCATCGGTGTACTTGTTTTCATCTACCACTCTGTCTCTTTCCTTTCTATTCTCTCTGTCCCTTTCCTCCTTATTGTCTCTCCTGTCTCGTGAGCCCTCTTTCCTGTGGTCTACATATCTGCCTTCGTTATCTTTTCCTCTCTCCCTTGTACGGTCCTTTTCCCTGTGTTTGTCTCTCTCTTGTCTAGACTCTTTCTCTGGGTCCCTGTGGCGTCTTTCTATGGACTCTCCTCCCTTGTGTCTCCTCTCATTCTCATCTCGCCTCCTGACAGATTCATCGCCATGCCCTTCATCCTTAAAAAATAAACAAGACAAGACCACTATTAATAAATGTAAATAACTTTGTATGTCGTCTATACTTACTCTTCATATCTGCTTTAATCAACTCGTAAAAGCTTACCCTGATGTGTCTTCTCAGGTCAGCTGGTCTCCATGTGTCTTCCTTGGTTAGTTTCTAAATTAAAAGAATTTTTAAATATTGATTTATCAACTATCCAAAGAACAGAGAGTTAACATAAATATATGTCAGACAGTTAAGCTAAATCAATGCGAATCGGAAAGAAGACGTATATTTACCAGGACGTTTAAGTCACTGGGTGACATTCTCTAATGATAATAATTGAATGCAGTTTCCAGCTTTAGTCAAGATACAGTGAGGACAGTGACAAAACACCTACCTTGTCACTATACATGTTGACATCGATGTTTTACCCTCAAAACGTTTTCAATTGCCGAAAACTATCTTCTTTTGTGTTGACGCCGCCATGATGGTAAATCTCTTGTGAGCAAGCGCAGTTAGTCGAATCCAAGGAGAGGGCATTACTTCGGCTTGACAACAGACATTATTAATAAGTAACAGAGTAATCGCTGTAATCAACTACCTATCGCCATGGAAACCGTCTATAGATCATATAAATAACATTAATAATGTGCATCTTTTATACTTTGTGGTTAAATATATTATAATTTCAACATAACTGGTGTTATTGTTTGCGTTATTTTGATGTTTACTTGAAATAAAACGATACGTGCCGATCGATGTCTCTGTGCTCGTCCTTTTTATTCAGGTCCCCCTGACAGATTACGCACTTGCATTTTAAGCTAGTTACTAGCTAGATAAATTTACATTTTTGTTTTGATCTTCCTTTTTTTCATTTTGTCATTTGTATTTCTATAAGAAGTGTTTTCCCAATACTACTACCGCCATTTGAAGGTGCGTTTCCTGCTAGAGAGCAGGAGGTGGCGGTGTTTTATGCTTTTTAGCTGAAGTATGGACACTGGAGGGAGCGCACAGTGCAGGAATCCTGTGCGCTTTTAGAACCGACCATTTTCGTCTTATGGAGCAGAGCTGGAAGGATTGTTAGGTTGTTCTGGTTTAGAAGAGCATTGTAATAATCGGGATGCATTCCCAAGGATTTAATGGTAGTGAAAGATAAGCGGTCAATGCCAGCGTTTCCTCTGAAGGCAATGGGCTGGTGTGCAGGTGAGCCAACGTGAGATTTTGGCTTTCCATTCGGTCTACTCGCACATGGGAACCGTGTCACCGAACTTATTCCCGTTTTTAGCAGTTTGAAGACAGACTCCGGGGTACAGAGACATGTCAAGAGACAGCATGACAGCGGTACGTGGATCACATTCACACAGCGCAAGCCCTACAGCACCTAAGGAGAATGGGCACAACGTACCGAGACCCGTTCAACCCAACGCCAACTTTGATCAGCCTTCACAGGGGAACGTTACCGAGGATACCCTGGTGTCATCGGCCAGCGAGCTAACCCAGACCTGGGTCCACTTTGCTAAAACATTTGTGCTCATTTTCCCCATCTATGCTTTGGGTTATTTTGAGTTCAGTTTCAGCTGGCTGTTGATTGGACTTGTTATCTTTTTCTGGTGGAGGAGAAACACAGGCGGGAAGAGCAGCAGACTGAGCAGAGCCTTGGCTTTCTTTGAGCAGGAGGAGAGAAGTGTCAAGCAGAGTCTCACCACCTCTGATTTACCACCATGGGTAAGACACCCTGTGAAATCTCTCTGCACACTGACATAGATGAAATGATTTCCACAGCAGTTTGTCCGAGCTGAACCGAGTCTCTGTAAAGCCACGTGGTATTTTTATGAACAATATTTTTAAGTTTCCAGGAAAAATAATCAGCTGACAAAGGGCAGGAGGAGCAGTGATGAGCTGTAAAGCTGTGATCAAGCAGCTGTCTCCTCAGCAGCGACATTAAACTGAGCAGCAGTCTAAATACAGCAGGCTACAATGGTAAACCAGACACCATAGTGGAAAGGAAAAATGCCCACAGGGTCCCTGTTATTTTAGGATCCACACTGCTATCTCTCTTGTTGTAACTCACTCTATTACTGTAACACTTTATCTTGGTAAACTTGTTAGATAACACAGAGGTTCTTGACCTTTCCATGTCAGGGGTAATGGTTAGAGATTGGAGATTTTTTTTTTTTTTTAATTCCCTTAAAGTCTCCCCAAGGGCCCTGATTGGTCCTTGGGAGCCAGTTGCTGCATCACTATGAAGTTAGACTGCATTTGATAAAGTTCTATCAAGACAAAATACAACTCAGATGATATCAAGTTGAAGTATGCCTCATTTGTTTACCTGCTACACAAATGAATATTTTATTATATATTTTATGATGATACAGTGGCTGAGTGCTTTGTTTTGAGTAAATACTATATTACAGGGCTTCTTCCACTGATAATGTCTCTATCGTGATTAAGCCACATACATAGTAGTCTGAACAATGCTGATTCTAAATGAGGAGTTTTGTTTGAAGAAAGCCCACTCACACATTTTTCAAGTATATTAGTCTAGGTAATTTCCTTTCATTGCTGAAAATATGACACCAGTGAAATTTGATGTATTCAGTGAAGAAATGTGGGCTGCGTTTACCCAGAAATTCTTCATTTCTGCTCTGTGTTACTTGCCACACAGTCATTTGTGTTATAAAACATCATGTAATCCCTGTTGTTAAGTACTGTGTGAAGGGAGCAGGATTACAGCATCAAGGGATCATGTCACAAGTAACACTGTGGCAACTCAAAGAAAATGCACAGGGTTCTTTTGGGATTCTTATCTTAAATTAATGCATTTAATTGCTCCTAAACTGCAGATTATATAGAGCTGATGTAGTATTCGCTTATATTACACAATCAGCTGATTCAATGTCAGACAAGCTGTAGACTCCTGCCATATCCACATGTTAATTCTACTCCCATGGACAGAGTTAAACTGACTGTAGGTCTATTAGTTTGTGCTTGCCGTGAGAGATCCCTAAAACCTCATTAAGGGACTCCAGATCGTCTCTGGCCTCCAGGTTGCAAATCACAGGTAACAATTTAGATTCTAGTTAACGGAGTGCTACCAAGCACAAAATACAACTCAACTGAGCCTCAAATTAAAGTACACTTCCAGTCTCAGCTACTTTAAAATTGTCAGTCGATAAATGTAAGACTAATTGTGATGTAATTATAAAGTAAATATAATCAATAAGTGTAAGACCTCCATCACAGCTCAGCTATTTTGTAATGGTCAGTGCAGCCACATGTTTTGAGAACAGTAAAAGCTAATTCTACTGACACACTGCTGATGTTGCATTGATGCTATTAAAACGGAGTATGTAGGAATTAAGTCGGGGTTGCATAAGAGCTTTCCACCTAAAGGTTAAAGGTATTATTGAATGACATGATCACCTATGACCGAAGTCTGTAGTTTCAACAAAAAAAAAACAAGAAAAAAAAACAGCAAGTCATGTGCTACATGAAAGAAAGGAAATCACTCACACCTGGCTGGCTGCACCTGACTGGCACGCTAACACATTACACATTTCAGCTCTCTGCAGTGAGAGATGAGCATGTTGCAGTGGATTTACGGAAGACTTCCATTCTGAGAAAACATCAGTGCATCAATACTGTGGGTGGAGATTTTCACCAGTTAGTGGCTGTTAAATCTGGACCAGTGCCAATTTCTCCTGACTAGTCAGAAGTGAGTTGTTGTGATCTCATTGTGTTCACATAAAGCCATTTGCAGTGGAGTGCCCATCCTGTCATATTGCTTAAGTGCACTCCTTGTTCTAGTTTATATCCTCAGCTCTATAAATCTTGGGTTTGGCTTTTGGCTGCTTGGCATTGCAACTACTTCACAGTGACATTGTGGATCTTATTTAGTTGTATGAGACATAAGCAGAATTAAGGAATGGAGCAGCTAAGTCTGTCTGTTTGTAATATTAACATAGGAGACTTTTAGTGGGTGTTTTTTTTTTTTNTCCTTATAGCAGAAGCACAAGTTGTGGAGGTAAGCATCATGTGTGTGCAAATCGTTCAAAGATATGATATGTCAGCTGAATCAAATACTTAAAGTAAATGTAGATCCTGCATCTGCTGTGGAAAATATTGTACTTCTATAATTGTTCAGGATATGAATGAATGTATGTTTCTCTGATATCCAGCACATTCATCGGTTACTAATCTATTTGTTTTCAGGTCTCGAGCATCATTGTGCTGTTTTTTTTTTTTTTTTNTTTTTTTTTTTTTTTTAGAAATTTGATCTCATTGAATAAACCCCCTTCTATTCAAAATCCAAGCAGTTTGTTAATTATAGTGTAAAGACATAAACCCCAATGATTTTTTTGGCTTCCCTCCAAAAAAGATGGGCAGACCTGAGTACGTAATTAAGATGTTTTGCTCTCACCTGCTGCTGATTGTTCTCAGAAATGTGTAATTTCTATAATAAGTAAAACACTTGTTCTTCAAACATATTATCTAGATGAGATAGGCCAGTGTGTGTGTGTATATGTGTGTGTCAGGTGTAATAATGAAGCATCAGCTGTGTAAAGATTTACATATTTTCCCTCATAAGGAGACTCTCCCTCGCGTCACTACTTTATCGCACTTTGACATAAATGCTAGATAAGCACTTTTCCCGCCTGCATGAGCAGCAGCTCTCTTGTGTATATGTCTATCTTTCACCAACAGCAAGTTGCATCATTTCACTTTGCTGTTAGAAACAGGAAACTGACTGTATTAACTTCAATGTGATGGAAAGGTGCAGTTCTTTTGTTGGGGTAATTTATTTTGCCAGGGTTTATTTGTTATTTTTCTAGGTTGTATGTGTGGTTGTACACATTTGAGCCAGTGCCAGAATTTATTCTACCACTTTTCTTTTTCTCATGCTGAATCTATGCCTGCTTCACTGAGATTGATAGATAAGTTCAGCCAAAGTGTAGCTCAGACTCAAAGCACAAATGTATCATAAAGGTTTAGCAGAGTAAGATGAGTGTGAAGGAATTACAGACCGTTTAAATGTTCTTTTTCAATTTTGATTTTTAATAAAATTCAACTGCACAGTATCATTTCTAGTGTTACTGCAATCATGCACCTGTATTCCATGTGAGCTAAAATACAAAATTTGATAATAAAAGGACTAAAATGTCAGGTTGAGGAGGTTGAACGCCACTTTTCAATCAAAATGAAACCCATTAAAATTCCTTGGAACTTACTGTTCGTTTTTTATTCAGTAACCAACTTGAAAAGCACCTCTAGATGCTCTCGGTTATCAAAAAACATAACCAAATCCAAAAGTGAAATGAATAAAAACTGAATTTAAATGAGTAAATGGTAGTTAAGTTTAATTAAATATTTCCAACAAAATTCAAGGCCAGATGTACGTTGGCATCATCTCATATTATGTTCAATGTTTTCTCATTAGAAGGCTTAATGAAACCATCATTGATCCCCTTTTTTTCTCCATTGTAGGTCCACTTCCCAGATGTAGAGAGAGTGGAGTGGCTAAACAAGGTAACACACTGAGCAGATGTCTCCTGTTTGGCTGAGTGCAGCCTTACATTTTGTGGATTCTGGGATAAATTAAACATCTCGCCCATTTTCTCTCTCTCTTCTCTTCCCACTGGAGTGTGACTGTAGTCACACTGCAGCAGTTACGGCTTCACACACACAGCCGTGTTTCTGCCGCACTGTCAGATGCCTTATGTCTTGTGAATCCCTATAGCAACAACCTGGATGTAAATTTTACAGTAATCATGATCATACATTCAAATGTGTAGATGCTGTCATCAATATTTTATTTGGTTCAGCTTGATGTGTGTGAGTGTGACAAGGTGCTAGTGAAATATAGCAGCACATTTTGAATATTTTACTATATTTGACAGATGTTAAGAGGTATACCTGTGTAAAGGAGCACTGTGCACTCTTAAATAACTAATTACTGTATGTAGAGGAAAAAGCATAAGTTTTATAGTTGGGTCTATCCAGTGTTCCTCCTCATGAAGATCAATGGGTAT
This sequence comes from Lucifuga dentata, assembly GCA_014773175.1. Lineage (NCBI taxonomy): Eukaryota > Metazoa > Chordata > Actinopteri > Ophidiiformes > Bythitidae > Lucifuga > Lucifuga dentata. The sequence continues at coordinate 92,608 of VXCM01000046.1, read as the reverse complement.
CAGTGTACCTCTTCTTCCCCTCAGACGGTGAAACAGATGTGGCCATACATCTGCCAGTTTGTGGAGAAACTGTTTCATGAGACAATTGAGCCGGCAGTAAAGATGACCAACGTCCACCTCAGCACCTTCTGCTTCAGCAAGATTGACATCGGAGACAAAGTTAGTTTTTCAGTGTTCCTACATGGCAATCATTCTTACACTGATCAAATGTACGTGCAGCAGTGACCAACCAGCCTCCTGGCAGCAGGTGCTGTGGGGACAGCTGGTGTGTGTGGGTGTGTGTGAGCCTGAATGTGAATATACATGCACGGCGTTGACACATGTGGGCATGCTTGTTTTTTAAATAGTTTCCAGGAAGGGTCAGCGGAGGGGTCGACCTCAGGCTAACCATGAAGGGATTTGTGAGGGATGTAATGTTGGTGGGGTGTTGATGGACTGGAGTGGTGCTCTGACCATAATCATTCCCTGTTGTTGCGGTGTAGCCCCTGAGGGTCAACGGGGTCAAGGTTTATTCAGAAAATGTGGATAAGCGGCAGATTATCATGGATTTACAGATCAGGTGAGCCAATCAGATTGCTTTAATTCACTATTGTCTTACCTCTGTAGTTTATTTATGATTCCAGTTTATTTTGTATAAGGGGATGCACACACACCTTAAATTCTTCTTTAGGTTTGTGCTTGCGTGAGGCTTTAAACATTGATAATATACATTCTCCATGTTTAATTTTCACAAATACAGTGTGTCTTGTGCCAAAATATGACTTCTAAATCCCTTGAAGTTAATGAAAAAAAAAACACCACTGGGAACCCGGCATGGGATTTTTACCAAACAGGCTGTTGTTTTTTTATCATTCAGCTTTGTTGGCAATACTGAGATAGATGTGGACATCAAGCGCTACTACTGCAAAGCTGGCATTAAAAGCATCCAGGTAAGGAAATCCTTTTTTGTCTGACTCAAAGATTCACTTTCCTGCATTTTGAATTTTGGCTTCTATATTGTTATTAGAAAAGGAACATAAAGAACGCCTAAATTGAGAGACTTCTTTGCTGTATTGGCTAAACAGTTTGAGAGTTTTTTTGTATAGCATATAAAATAGTGGGACACTGAAGGTATTTGGACAGATTATATTCAGAAATGTAGCTTTAGTTGTTTCAGTAGCACATTATCACAGAAGCTTCTACATTGCCTAGATTGTCTCCAAATGAAGCCTCCGGGCATGTGGTGCAGTGTATCATTTCATTATAAAGTGTTATGAATGTGTACAGATTAAAGTCTCAACTGATGTTTCATGCTGATTAGATTGCCCTAAAACGTGCAATAATGAAATGAATAACAACAACAATCAACCTTATTATATAGTGCATTTGTGAAATAAATAAATACAAAAGAGATGATAGAGAGGAAAAACTGAGAGATTAAAATGGTAACGAGACATACTCAGAATTACCACAGGCATTAAACACAACATAAGAATGAAAACAATTACCATGATTTTGCTAGCCTGAGCTCCTCTTTTATTATGTAAGCATCTACTAAATAGAATTTTAACATGAATTAACATTAATAGTGAAAGATTTGTATGATTAAAATATGTAAATTTGCATTGTGTTTTGTGCGTGTGTGTTTTTTGTTGTTGCTCTTGCATGTCCTTGGCCCTGTGTCTGTTGCTGCAGTGGAATGTAGCTGGCAGAAAAAACAATCACGCTGCTCCTTGGAGACGGAGTGCGGTTGGATCTGTCCCTGAGAGATATTTGTTGCTCTCATTGTGTAACTTCAACAGACCTACTTATCTCTCCAGCTCATTATCAACCTCTAATGCATCAATCCCACATTTCATCTACCGGTTTATAATAAGTACAACAGCTGCATTTGACTCCAGATCTGTTAGATTTAATTAAATTCCTTTCAGATAAAATGTTGATTGCTTATGGCTTTGTGTGGTGTGAGGATAAATCTCCGCTGATATTGGCCTTATATTATTCATGAGAATTGATTGGTAAGTTCTGAGCCAGAAACAGAATTAAGTAAGCAAAGGCTATAATGTTTATTGTGGATGTAATATAATTTCTTAGGTGTTTTTGCGTATCAGCTCCAGTCAGTATAACCCAAGGCTGTGTTGTACAAGTGAATGTGCAGTGACTGTGTACTATCTGGTTGCTGCCCATGATTGTGGCCTGATTTGACCCCCTCAGACTTTCACTTCTTCGCAAACATGAAATATACTTTAGCTGGAATCCATTTTGACACAGATAATGATGTCATATCAGTTTCAGAGGACTTTTCTTTTTTTTTAATTTTTTTTTGGAGAGCCAATAAAATGATAAAATCCTTCCATCACTTAGGTGTGTCTATATTATGCTCAGAATTTATCAATCAACTCTTGTCATAGGGTTCACTACTATGATGAAAGTCCAGAGCCCATTCTTCTACATCACAGCTCTCCAGTTAAATTATTTTATTGATTTATTTTACTGATTTAAATTTTAAATCATATTGATTTTAAAAAAAAATAAATTAATTCATTATTAACATCTGATTGACCTGATTATTTCTGTGCTGTAGTTTTTAATTGATGGTGTAGGTCAATCTGCCTTGAAGGGCAGTGGAAAATGCATAAATTCAGCCTTGTTATTCCCTAGCTGACTGACATTTAAGTCAATACATGGAAAAATGCAGCACACTTTCATAAAAGCAGAGACGAGCGCTGACCCATGAAAGTGTGATATCAGTGGAGTGAAAAATGTGAAAGTAGCACTGATTAATTCACACATTTTGTCTGAATGAGATGTGAGTTCAGGTTCCTCCTACAGGTTCACAGACACCGACATGAACACTGGCATTTGCTCTGAAGAGCTACATGTAATCACTAAAAGAGATTTATTAATATTGATTTCAAGCTTTATTACCATTGGTTCAACTTCAGCTTTATAAGCATTGGTTTCACTGGATCAATTCTACTTCGGAGGCGTTTTTTTTACTCAGACAAGATTTTAAATTTTAATCCTGAAAATGTTAAACCAAACAAGCAATTCAGCGCTTGATTTAAAAAAAACAAAACAACATGGGTTGATCCTACTGTGGATTAGAGCAGCTATGTGATGAGATCCAATAATAATCCATGTAGTTGTCTTAGTATGTCATGGAGAAGATGGAGGATGAACGGGCAGGTGTGAAGTCAGGCGGAGATCAAGTTTCCAACCTATCAGGTGCTACAGCTAACAGCTACAACACGCTGCGGAATGTCAGGGCCATTGGGGTGTGAGTTCCCCAAGATCTCATTTTAACTCTGTGTGTTTGTGTGTGTGTTCACAGCTCCATGGAGTGTTGAGAGTGGTGATGGAGCCATTACTGGGTGATATGCCTCTTGTTGGAGCCATATCTCTATTCTTCCTCAAGAAGCCCGTAAGTCCTGATACTGATTATTCAATAAATAATGTAATAATAATAAAAAATATTGATTTAAAATGTTCATTTTATAATACATGGCACCATTGGAGCACCTGAGATGGTGCAGCATTGCAGCATATTTCCCATTCAGCTCTGAAATGCAAACCTGTATCCTCCATTGTTGATAAAAGGGACAGTTTTCAGTGCAACAGATGCATTATACATCACTTTTTGTTCTTTACACTCAGATGATTTGTTTTATTTGTCAAAGCTGATCTCATTTATGTTTAAATATAACAAAATGCCAGTTTCAGTCCTGATTATCGTTTATAGCCTCTCAGTGATTATATACTCGTTAAAGTTTTTATTGTGCAAATTTTGCACCCCGTAAAACAAATTGGGCATTAGTTTTCAGTTTTGCTGAGCTGCTTCCCTCTTTCAGGCAGGATGAGCAGACTTAGACCAGTCTGGAAATGCTGTAATGAAGATGTCACATCCTGACTGAATCACAGCAAGATGTTGTGCTGACATTTTACTGTCCTAAATTTCAGTTTTATTTCAGCTCATTTTCCTTGTGTGGCATTGTTATTGAGACAGTCTATAATTTTATGTCTAGGCACTCTTATTGCTCTACACCATTTGTGTTTTATCACTGTATATTTAATATTTTTCCAAAACTCATTTCGTCATTCTGCCTCTTCATCCTGCTGCACAGCTTAAAATGTTTAAACCAAATGGGAGCACCCAGCACAACTATACCAGAGCTTTAAATAGCAACAGATCAAGCCAGCCCTACTTTGGCAGATTTCTCCACCTCAGGCACTTAGCTAGGACTCAAGGTGGAGATATTACTGTGAGAGGCTGAAGGCAGCAGCTCTACCCAGTAAAATCGTGCTGCAGTCTCAAGCATGTGCACACATTAAGTGACGCACACACACACACACACACACACACACACACACACACACACACACACACACAAAACAAAACAAAAATAGTGCTCTCAGTCTTGCATACAGCAGGAGATAAATCCTCAAAGCCTTTTCCTCTGGGGAGAAAAACTCAACATTGTACCCTGGAATTCAGCGTATGCACATCATCCTCCTGCATTCAGCCTGCCATAAATGGTTTAATCTTGAGTACTAAATGAAAGAGAAACATTTCCAGACCTTAAGAGGCCTTGGCCTGGTTGTGCTGTGTGATCACATTTATGTAATTGAGTGCAGTGTAAATAAAAAAGATGCGAAACATTCTGCAGTGGCATTTTTAAAGAGGATTCATTGGATGGCTCATATACAGCAGAGTACGACACTGGAGAATATTTATTGCCACTAGTTATATATTTTACTGACTTTTATATGGCGTGAAGAATACCAGAAAGCTATAATTCCTGTTTCTCTGATCTACATTCAAATAACTCAAACTCTGAAACTGTCTTTTGATAGTAGTGATGTCACAGGGTGTGTCTCACCAGACAAAATAGTCCCAACACCCGTCACCCACACCTACAGTATCATTCGTATTCTTGCAGGACACTCTTCCTCCTTACAGCGCACAGCATCTGCTGCAGTGTAAGCAACCTAGACTCATTAAAAAACACATCGAAACCACATCAGCTTACAGGCAGATACAGATCAAAGCTCCTCAGGAGGCAGGATCAGCCTCCTTAGGCGGCTTCATGCCTCAGCTGATGCCATCCATACATCTCGTTGTTACAATATTCTTTCTTTTCCTGCCTTCCCTGATCCAAATTTAATGCACAAACTGCAGGTTTTACACAGAAAGTGAAATCAGAAGGTTTGTAGGAGTTGCTGTATGACTCCAGAGTAATTTGTAAAACTGGTGCTAATGGCTATGAAATTGAACAGTGTCATTGACCTCATTTTGCCCTGGTAACTAATGAGACCCAGAGGTGTCTGCTGCTTATAAATATTGCACTAAGCCAGGGGTTTTGTTTTAATTTTTGTGACATTATCTGTGCTAATGTCCACATGCAATTATTGCCTTAATAGCATTATAGACATTTTCACATTGGGTATCTGATTGAAACACTTGCAGGTGACCATTGACCTGTTCATTTGTTCTAGTTTGCTGCAGCCTTGTTAGAGTCAGAGTTTTGCTGTCATCATTAATCAAAAGATTTGTTGGCTGGATAACAAGCCGAGTGGTAAATGTAGTACAGGGACAAAAAAAACAATACAGTTAAGTGTTTGGATCAATTTAAACTACTTTGAGCTTCCACTCAGTCTTTATGTATTCCTTCAGGTGCTAGGAAAGTACCTGATCAACTGGTATGTCCTCATTTCCTTTTAGCTTTTAGACATCAACTGGACTGGACTTACCAACATACTGGACATTCCTGGGCTCAAGTAAGTGAAATATTCCAAATATCCTCGTCATCCTCATCAGGAAAAGTCTGTATGTCTTCCTGTGTTGTGTTTTCAGGTAAAAGGTTATTAAGCTTTATCATCCATCCATCCATCCATCCATCCATCCATCCATCCATCCATCCATCCATCATCAGCAGCAGCAAATGTTGAATTCTATGTATTTTAGGACATAATCAAATAATATGACAAAGGTCATGCAAACATATGTTTTGCCATTCTAATCAAGATACATATTTAATTAAATAAATATTTCTAAATATTTCTCATTGACACAACTGTATTTTGATTAGAAATGGTCAAAATGTCACATCTTATGCTGCTCGAATCCCATATTCAAGTTGTAATGAGATGTTATGAATACTGATTGTCATTCAAAATTGGCAATTATAATAACTGATCTCAGTGGAATGTCTGTATATTTTAGGATCCCAGACTGAGAAAACATGAGAAATGTGTGGATTTTCAGCTTTAATCTGAGTTCAGCTGTCCAGTTTTCAAAGACAAAAGAAAATTGAATGCTTTCTTCAATTTATTATGGAAATACACAGTTACTCTGGCCCATCCACTGGGTAGATAAACTCTTAAAACACTGAATGTAGCAGTGCTGGCTTTATCTTGCGCCGACAGGTCAGAGCAGTTGCTGTGGAATTTGATTTGCTGGAGTGTCTTGTCTTCTTTAAGTGTGTTTCCCCTTGGGTAGCAGCTCAATGCCGTGTGGCTTGACAAGAGAGTAACTGAGAGTCGATTAAGAGTCAGTAACATCACAACACAGTTCTTTGGCGCTGATGCAATTGCTACATATTTTTGTAGACCTAATAACACCCACTTGTGGTGTTGCATGTGAATGTGTACAAATCTCATCATCTACCCAGGTAATTTGGACCGACATGTTTGCATAGGCAGAGTTCAGTGGCAGGTCTTCCCCCACTCTTCTCCACAGTGGACACAGATACTGGCCCTTCTGTTGACATTTCTCTATAGAGGTGAAATGGATCCATATAGCTTGTGCAATTCTGTATGTATGTGTGTGTGTGTATGTGTATGTGCACGTGCAGGAATAGAGGGGGTAGCTGGTGTAGGAGTGGCCCAGATAGTGAAACTGTAGCTGCAGCACAGTTCTTTGAATGCAGGCAACAGACAGACAGCATCAGCTGTTTGACAGCTGAACCAATGTGTATCTCTTAACACCAAATCATTATTATGCAACAACTACTTTGTGTTGCAATATGCCATTGTTGAGTTGGTTTTACAGCTCAAACATGGAAACACATTGAGCAATGTTCAGATTAAATTGTTAGTCAATAATATCTTAACAGGCATCATTCAGCTGTGGGACATTGTGATGTGAGAAAGTGTCTGGTGATTTGGTTAGCACCCTCTGCTGTGTATTGAGGTAAGTGTGACTGGATTGTATCAAGGCCCGTCCCACATAAAGCTCAGACACTTTACATATTCTCATAGAAATTCAGTCCTCGGATGTTAAAAATCTGTAGAAATTCAACGTTATATCATGAAAAAAAAAAATGCTGTCATGTTTATGAATTATGTGCTAGTCATAATAAATGTTCAGTAATTACTAAAACTACTGTATGTATTAATTTCGTAGAGACATATTACATATTGTGGTTTTTGTTTGTTGTTGACATCACTCAACCCGATTGGATATATATGGTACCATATGTGTGCACATGTGTGTGTTAGCAGTTTACAGCAATTTTGGCTGAAAGTGAATAATTGTTTCGTGTGTGTGTGTGTGTGTGTGTGTCTGCAGAAGCAAGTACATGGGGGTGTTTTCTGTGTTTATGCCAGGAGAGCAACGGAAAGGCAGCAATAAGAGCTGATACAGCAGGAATCACTTTACAGCCATTCTTAGCTGGAGAAAATCTCTGGCTGTGATCTGTCTCCCACCAGAGAATCATAATGTCTCTAATCAGCTCAGAGAGAAGAACTGTAGCCTGCCATTTCATTGGAAGATAAGCTGAAAATTGATCAAATAAATGTTTCTCTTGGCTCCTGAGAAACTCAGGCAACGATATTGAGTTTATTTCATTTGAGTTTTTGGCAGAGCAGGTGGACTTTATGTTGCTCCCTAATTGTTCCACAGTGGAAAGTACGTTTTTTTTTCTTTTTTTCTTTTCTTTTTTTTTAATTGTAGGAGATGTGTTTCAGTTCTTAGCTCAAATGTCAAAATAACAGCTGTGAAATTACTGATGCTGGTTTAACATTTTAAAACTAGTCCTCCTCTCTCCTCTCTCTTTAATAATTCCATCCATTGCTTAATCAATATGGAAGTGTATATTATTTATTTTCCCTTGTAGACCACACACTGGTAGAATAGGTAAAGATAATTATTCTCACTGTTTGTCGATAGAAATTGTTCTCTGAAAGGCTGGGTTGGTGTTTTAAGCCTGAAGGGTCAGGCGTGCTATAAACTGTTTCCTGTTTTTATGACAGCAGACAGAAAATCACTGGGTGTTTGGTGTGGCTGGAGGGTTAATTGTAAGAATAAACGTACTGTATCTCTCAAATTGGTGTGGAGAGCAGTTGTGTTTGGGTCGTTAGGATGGAAAGGGCACGATGGATCTTGACACCAGAACTTATTATTGATCCATCTGAAGGCATTATGGGGCTTATTCAAGGAGACATCTGGGATGGCAGTTCCCTTAATTTTTAACCCCAATTACATACATTCTTGTCACATACTGTTGAGTTTCTACTTGGTGGATAACTAGTAAGTTGGTGCAACTAGTAAGTTGTTGGATTTAGTCAGCTTCTTGTTAACTGACTGTTTTGTTGTTTCTCTTGTGGCTGAGCTTAGCATTCCCTGCAGCCTTGTTTTGTAGATTTGGTTGTTTGGTTCTAAGACTATTTCAGCATCACTTCCAATGGATATCTCTGGCACTTTCATTTCAACATCCATCATGATACTGTATATGGAAAGTTTTTCTGTAATCTCGACTGTTTCTCTGTTGGGGACACCAGATGATGCATTTCTATTGAAATGACATTTTCCTTGCCATGATTACAGTTTTCCAGCTGTGGCACAGCAGCTAAATGAATCTGAAAGAAAGCCTGGTGGCAATGCCATTCTCTTCCCTCTGTGTCATTGCTGTTGTTGCTGAGTGTGGAATCATTAGTGGATCAGAGAGACATTCAGAGGTTTGTTGGCCAGCACTAGCAACATGCTTGAACTGACTCCAATGTTCCTACCATCTTCTCGCACGTAAAGCAAAAACGTACCCGACTAAGCTGAGATTAAAAGAGAATATTTATAACCCAAGGGCACCGTTACTGTCTTTTAAATAATTCATTGCTCAATTGTGTTTTTCTTCCTTTCCTCCCCTCTCATAACCTCCTTGAATTGTCCCTTCTTTTGCTAACAGTGGCTTCTCTGACAGTCTGATCCAAGATATTATCTACAGTTACCTGGTTTTACCCAACCGTATCACCATCCCACTGGTTGGTAACGTGGAACTGGCTCAGCTGCGCTTCCCTATGCCAAAGGTACCAGAGCAACTTGAAAATGTCTCCAATTTAAGATGACTCGGTTTAATATATCTCATTATGTTTTTTTGTGTGTTGATGTTTTCCCCTTGGGTTAGTTTGTTTGTTGAATGCTTTATAAAGAAATTAGTGTTTATAACATGAAACTCATCAATAGTCACACATCTCGTGAGTTATAGTGATTTTTAAAAAAATTCTCTATAGCAACAATTTTGCCATTTTAATGACTTCTATTGTATTTAGACATATACACAATAGAAATAGAAATGTACTTAAAATCCACATTTTATAATGGCATATATTTACAGCTGCTGTTTAACTATGTGCTGTGTTTGTCTCACTAGGGCGTGCTGAGGATTCACTTCTTGGAGGGTCTTGATCTGGAAGGGAAGGATAAATTTTTTGGGGGGCTGATCAAGGGAAAATCGGACCCTTACGGTGTCCTGCAGATCGGCAACCAGATATTCCAAAGCAAGACGGTTAAGGAGAGCCTCCATCCAAAATGGAGTGAAGTTTTTGAGGTGATAAGTTGGGATATCTTTTAGATAACAGTGTTATTTGTGGTACTAATGAAAAATTGATCAAACACCCAATATGACTTGATAGTCTTGGCCTTTTTTTTTTCATTTACTGGGCTTTGCCGTTTTTACAGGGGTATTGCATTAATGTATTTTTCTATTGATTGGACATGCCTGTCTGAACAAACACCAATAAGTTTTTGTCTTCATCAGGCATTGGTATACGAACACTCAGGTCAGCACCTTGAGATTGAGCTGTTTGATGAGGATCCAGACAAAGATGATTTCCTGGGGAGGTGAGCTTGTTTCTTATAAGAAGTTTACTGCACCTCAGAAATGAGAACGTTTTTTTGAAATAACACTCAAATCAACCAACTCTGCATTACACACAGACAAAAAGGATAGGTGGTATGTCAGTGCCTATTGTATCCTAAATACAACTTTGGAGGCTGAGAGTTAACTTGTGCCGATGGAATCTGTGGCCAGTGGTCATCATAAAGGCAGAGCAAAGGTGTCATGTCGATTTCCAGCTCCAAGGACTAAGTCAATTGATTTTGCCCCAAGGCTGTAATATTACACCCAGTGCTGACAACACATAGCACTGAATCAATAAGAGGATCCCTACGTTCAGATAAATCGGTTCTCTCCAAGGAGTTTACCATCTAAATTTTTAAAAAAATTTTGTCATTTTTGCAGCTTGATGATCGATATGACTGAGCTTCACAAACAGCAGAAGGTTGATGAGGTAAAACTTTCTTTCTGTGCATTTTCCTGGTTCGATTCAGCACTTCCAGGACTATAAACACACATATTATGAACAATTGTTACTGTAGCATTTGGAGTAATTAATTTCCAAAGTCCTTTGCACAGACATGCGATTGGCAAATTTCTCATTTTTGATCAGCCCTAAAAATTTAAATTTACATACAGTAAGTAGTATTCATATTATCAGCATCATATAGTGTATCCCAAACATCTGTTGATCTAAGCTTTACATATTTGGCACTCCTGCAGAAGGGTTTTGGAATTAATGTTTAGTCATCAAAAATGACTAGGTAAACATAGAACAATAAAATTGATTTTGTCCCCTTTAATAACTAAATATTGATGTTTTTTTCCATTGTAGTGGTTTGATCTGGAAGAGGTTTCTACTGGGAAGCTCCACCTAAAACTGGAGTGGCTTTCTCTCTTCTCCACTCCTGAGAAGATTGACCAGGTACAGCAAATAAGCTCAATGTTTTTCTATTGGCTGCTGTCAGTTGAGTTTGGAATCATGTCTGCTGTCTTTCTGTGTTGTCCAATAAGGTCTTGCGTAGTGTACGTGCAGACAGGAGCCTGGCCAATGACGGGCTGTCGTCTGCACTGCTGGTGGTCTATTTGGACTCGGCAAAGAACCTTCCAGTGAGTTGCAGCACTGTTGACTTTATTTTGTTTGTTCTGCTGCTATACCTTACAGGGCTCCTTTCTAAAATATAGCATTAGACTTGTGAGTTCCTCCTGGATATTGTGACTAAGTCACTGTTAAGCAATGGGCCTATTGTTCATCATCTGAGGCACTGCTACCACATTTAGCAGCATTCTGAACTAGTTTAGTAAGAAATGTCAGCATGGGATTGTTTAAATATGACTAATTATCAGCAGGCAGCAATGCTCCATTGTTCTTTTTTCACAAAATCCTTCCTGTGTTGCTTAATGCGCTGTGACGTCATCAGTTTATCTTTTCATGTTCTCTAAAATTTACTTTTCATTGCACTCTGACCTCCAGGTGAACTTAACAACCATGACAGGTTATTCCTAAAGTCCTGGAGGGGTCAGTAGGTTTTCCAGCAGGTCATATGGTCAAGTCATTCAGTGATTCTGTCTTGTCTCTCATTAACTAAATGTCACGGTTGTTGGATGAAGACCTTGAATGTCCAAAATTTCTACTTTTGAGGAATCTTTCTAGAACAGCCTTATGTTCAATTTATCAAACATTGTTCAATTTATCAAACACGTTTTGAAAGGATCCCATCCCATAAAGAGCCTGGAGCTAAAATCACCTAAATTTACATTACATGGTTTTCACCCAACAATAACAATATGGCATTTGGGTTTTTCGCCATCTCTGTCTTTACAACTCCACCCTCTTCTTCCTTCTATTCTCCTTCTTGTCTTCACCCAAGAGTGTCTTTACAGGCAGCTTAGGCTGTGGAAACTTAAGAGAGAGGAGAGCATCTGGCCTAGTCTTTTGTGAGAACAGTACCTCAGAGCATAGAACATTATTTGTGAGTTCTCTAATACTTTGCATCCTGGTAGTGTTAGCAGTGTGTGGTGATGTGGTTTGTCAGCTGCACGGTTTTGTTGTTGCAGTGTCTAATGCATTGTTTTCTCAGTGCCTAATAACGTTAGCATGGTGTGGATACAACACAGGGAAGTGGCCATGCAAGCAGTGCTAAGATACTGTTCGTCAGATTCCAATTCTGCAGAATTAGGTGCATTACATCAAGGCTGAACTAAGTATGCACTTTGCAAAGCTCCCTGGCAGAATTGATAAAAGTCTCTGTAGCTCCTAATGAGCCAATTAGTGTGGTGCTCTACAGATCTGGAACGACTTAGACTAGCTGTTTCAAATCACATAGTGACTCATAGTGACTCATTGTTCAGATCTGTGTTTTCATTCATTGTTGCCAGACAGAAACTGACCAATTTATTGTGCCAGTATACATCCCCAAGTCTTTCTCTCATGCCATTTAACCATCTTGAATCGCTCCCGTCCTACTAACCGTGGGTGTGATTTTTTTCCCCTCCAATCTCCATGTGGCTTAAAGAGCAACCTGTCAGATTTCACCTATGATGGGTTGAAGCAAGTCTCAGTCTTTAAGGCCCTGAAGGTAATGTGGGAAAAGTGGATTGCATGTTCTGATCACACCCTGTGTCTCCTCTGTGCACATCCAGCATCATGTGTTTGTATGATTATTAAAACAAATTGAGTAAAAAGATGCATGAAGATGGATGATCCCATTGTCTTTTTAATGCCTTAATTGTGCTGAACTTCTTTCTCTGTAATTACGCAGTTTTTCACAACTCATTGCATGTAAATGTATTAATGCATGTAATGCATATTTGTAAAATTTCTTAAATCCAGTCAGTGCTGACTGGATTTTTCATTAGAACTATGACCAACTGATAATGATTAAATATACAAACACATAAACAGGCAGGACAGATAATGTTATGAATCACAAACATCTATTGTAGGGAAGAGGCAGGTAAAACAATTAACAATGAAGGGATCGGTTATCCTAATGCTTTACACATAAATTTATTGAAACAATGGAGGCAATTCATTAAATACAGTGCCTGATTAAACGTGTCAATAAAGGGCAAATAGCATCACACAGCATTCCCTCTTTCATAAACAGCAGTTAATGACCTCTTTTATCATTTGCCTTGAAAGAGGCATTCCTATGGTACTTCCTTATGTACATGTTGGGGAAGCGATTCATAAAATACACCATCGCGCTAAAACCCATTTCAGGCTGGTGTTAAATTTCAGCGGTATGAAACCTGAGCGATCTTTTAAATTGTGTTTGCCTCACATGTGTGTTTGTGATTTTAGAAAATGTAACATTTAAGGCCACTCAGCGCCTCAGTCAGCTTATTTAAATGGCCAGTTTTGATCTGGTCTTGCTAACATTCTAGTGGCGCTGCACTTCTTTCTCAAGCCTCATCTACTGTGCCCTGCATCTCTATCTGCAGCACATACACCACCCCCACCCCCTGTGCACTGGGACTCCCAATAGTGTCTGGATACAGTTGCAGCTTTCTGTACCTCTCTTCTGAAACACAGAGTTCTAAAGCAGAGAATTTAGGTTTCCTTGACACCAGAGGAAACAGTAAAGTGTGGCTCTTAAATATGAAGCTCTTACCTGAGACATTGCTTACAATAAGGCGCTGGGTAATGGGACACCGGTGTGCTAATTAATGTAAGGAAAGTTTTAATTAATGTAAGGGAAGGTTTATGAATGAACTTCAGTTATCACGGCGCTTATTTGGCATGACATTGTGTAGTTACCTTGTTTTTTTTTTAAATTAATTTATTTTTTTTATGAATTACCTCCAGTGGGTTTTCCAGTGTTAACAAGCTATCAAAACATCAGCAAATTATATATTATAGCTTGCATACAGACACAGTGTTGGGTTACAGAAATAGTTGATCAGCTACTCCTTTGTTCCTTTTGGCATGGGCTGATTTTTCTCAGTTAATCTTTGCTCAAAGTTTCACACCCCTGTTGTCACTCAGGTAATACTGGCAACACAAGCCAACAAACTATCCGCAGTGAAACTTCATTTTAAACGGTAATCTAGTTTTGGTTGGTATTGTTGGACAACTGAGGTACAATTAGTGCAGCAGGAGTGGTGCAGTGGTGCAGTCTTAGCCTGTGTCTCTCCAGTTCCTTTATTTCATATATTGTGAAGTAATTCATAATGTCTACAGTGTCAATATAGTGAGAAATTATTGTCTAAAATTGTCTTGAATTCAACTTTAGTGACGCCCCCAGGCAGTGAGATGGGAATCTGAATGTGAATCGGAGGCAGACTGTCACTGAAGCTCTTCCATCATCCACTGATGTCAGAATATGTCCATGGGTGGCACTTTTGCAGCTGGCAACAGTGGCACAGAGAATATAACCAGGTTTTGTGGGTGTTACAGATGTGCTGTTTTTAATATGACAAAAAATGACGTGTTCTTTAAATGCCAGTTTGGTTATTTGTGAAATAAATGATTCATATATTTCAATCCAACAGCATAACCCCATACACACCCACCCTGACACTCGTAGTCACAGGTGTGAAAGCTCATGGATTTTGAATATTTCCCTCAAGTACCTTCAGCAACAACTTGTAGGATATTAAAATGTCACATTGTGTAAATCCGCCTGTGCACAATGTAGAGCTCATTCTCTAATGGAGATGAGAAATAGGAGCCATCTACAAGTGTAAAGACTAAATCATTAAGTATTAAACTGAGTCTTTTCTCCATTGTTATAGCCTCCAGATAATAGCTATCTGGGCTATTATTAAACTGTAAGGAATACTCAATAATGCTTAGCTGTCAAAACCCAGCATGCTAAACTTAGAATACAGAAGAGACGAAGCCTTGCAGTCTCTTTGGTAGCTTCTCTGCTTGCAGCCCTGCCTGACAGAATGTATGGTGATGTTCTTTCTCTATTGGACTACACTCTTACCATTATCTGCTTGATATGTTTGGGTGTAATTGTGTTGTTCAGAACTGGAATTTAAACGCTGTGTGTTGTAGCTACCAGAAGAATCTTAACAACACTCTCTCTGTTCTTCGAACAGTCTGGCAAGAAGGGCAGCAGCGAGCCCAGCCCTTATGTCCAATTTACTGTTGGACACAAAACACTCGAGAGTAAGGTGAGTGACAGAGAGGAGATTGTTAATGCAAAATCATTGAGTTTTATACTGTAAGTATTTGTATATTTTTCCAGTTTTACAGTTCAGTTTTAGCCCTGGCTCTGTTCTCCTAAAAATAAATTGCATTTTGGTATAAATTGCTTTGTTATAATTGCGGAATAAAGCAACAGATGAGCTGGAAATTGTTGCACCAGTAAACAAAAATGAGGAAAAAAAACTAGCACCCCCGCTGTGTGTTTGATAGAGTCATTGCTCTCAAAGAATCCATTGAATATGAATAAAAAAACAATTTAAGAGAAACAACAGGGTATTAGCTTACATCCAGTTTGTAATAAAGCAGATTTAATAAGATAAGTATTAAGGTAAACTTGACTGAATCTTGTGGGGAAATTGGAAAATTGATGAAGGAAATCCTGGAATATGAATAATAGTGGAGGTAATAAAACTGACCATGACATACAGGAAATGGCATTTATATGGAAATACATCCAGAAAAATATGTTGATGCAAAAGGTTCCATATTCAGATCTACTGTGAAATTCTCATTAAAATACACTAATGCAAAGGAAATGTTAGTTGGCTGCCAGAGCACCTGAGAACTTAACAAGTTGTTAATAAATTGCAAACTTCTATAAATTCTTGCAAGTCACAGATGTGGATGGGATGATTTAATTAGAAATAGCTTTGGATTGAGATCTTATAGCAATTTTATGGTTCATTCAGTTCCAACAATTAACAAGTTTCTCCATTTGAATTACATTTTTAGTTATCTGCTCTCAAAACATCTTTTATTTAGCAACTAATACAGGACCTTCTGTCTTCCTATATAGATCCGCTATAAGACCAATGAGCCTCTGTGGGAAGAGGCGTTCTCATTCCTTGTCCACAATCCCAGGAGGCAGGAGCTTGAGGTGGAGGTAACGCTGAATGACATTTCATTTAAAGTTTGACTCACAACATCTGCTGTTTTTTGTTTTTTTTTTTCCTTACTGTGGTGAAAGTAGCTAACTTGCCTTAAAGCACATCATCTTTATTCATGTACAGGTAAAAGATGACAAGCACAAATGCACCCTGGGTAATTTGACAGTGCCTTTAAGTGGCCTATTGGTGGAGGAGGACATGACGCTGACTCAGTGTTTTTCCCTCAAGAACTCCGGGCCAAGCTCCACCATCAAACTTAAGATGGCCCTGAGGGTAAAAATGAACTGCATCTCTTCTCACTAGTCCTGTACACATTAATGATGTACGGAGTTTTCTTTTCTAGCAGAGGAAACCAGGTCAGGCATTTAAGATCTGCTGACTCACATCCAGACTATGAGAAATAGTGAAAAGTCATACTGGCTGACTTTTAACAGGGGAAACCTATTTCAGCAGCTGTAATTAATCATGCTTAGTGTCTCTTTTCTCCCTCTATCTCTCTTTCCTTTATTGCTCTCCCTTTTTGAGTGCAGCTATAGGTTTTGTTGCCTTGCGGTGTCTTGGGAATAATCATCATCATGATTTAATATTTAAAATAGTTGCTGTGAAGTGTTCAAGCATTCAGACTGATGCAGATTTATCAAACACCATGATCTGACAAGTAACACTTTAAAGCCTCTTATATTTCTGGTAGCCCTGGGAGTATAAAAATTAAGGGATCGTAAAGTTTATTTATTTTCCTTATCTCCGAAAGATGCCTTGCAATTACATGATACTATTGACATTATCATTCTTATGCTGACATTCTCTTTCACAGCAATTACCAAGAGTGGATTTTGAAAAATGACAAAGCATTACAAGTAAATTGCATTGCCCTTCATGGCGCCGTAACAAATTTCATCATGTTGTCCTGAATTGTACCTGACTGAATAAAAACAATGAAATTAACCATGTCTTAATATTGACTTGCTCTAATATAGCTTTCATGGATTGGATCACAAACATGCCAAGATCTTAATGGACAATCTAAATGGGAGCACAGGAATACAGGCTTGCATAATAGATTCTCTCTAATACCATGAAGACCCATTTTACTGTGGTGCCTTAATTAAAGGACCATATTACCCATTTTTCATGTTTGAGCCTAATATATTCAAATTTCATGCACGTAAGGTTACTGACCATCATTTCACAAAGAATAAAATGTATTTTAGCTTTTCTGATATTTTACAAAATCTCTTAATCTTTCAAAATCAAATATTCAAGCGATACACCCACNGCTTTTCTGATATTTTACAAAATCTCTTAATCTTTCAAAATCAAATATTCAAGCGATACACCCACCTTAGAAATCGATGTTTCGCCTGCTAATAGTTACACAAAATTATGAAGTCACGGTTGTTAAAATTTTTCAATAAACACAGGTCTTCTTTTGGGACTATATTCCCCGGTGGAGACATACATTCANTTTAAATTTTTCAATAAACTCAGGTCTTCTTTTGGGACTATATTCCCCGGTGGAGACATACATTCACTCCCTGCTTTTTATTGCGCTTAAATGCTAAAATTACTAAAAACCTGAATATGCGTGTTGTTCATGATAATGGATTACCTATCCCAAGAACATTTCAAACATCAACAAGTTGATTTTAATAGCATACCACAATGAAATGAAATCAATGGCAGTTTGGAAGGTAGGAAAAAAATTTTTTTAACTCACTGTTCCAGTAGTATGCTTTGGGAAATGGTTCTCAGTAACGTTACATCTATGAAAATTGAATATATTAGGCTCAAACATGCAAAATGGGTGGTATAGTCCTTTACCTTACCTTAAACATTTCACATCAGCAGTGTTAAATTGATGCTTTAAATTACAATATTTGAGGTTTGCATCTGTCTATGTTGTTAGATAAACTCAGATGTCACGTGATCAGCTTTAGCTCTCACTGATCATTCCCCATGTCTCCTCATGTTCTGTTCTAGATCCTGAGCCTGGAGAAACAGGGAATGTCAGACCAGCCTTCCTCCGTCCAGGTCAGAAAGGCCAGCGTCACCCAGCCAACCACGACTCCCACTCAGAGACTATCTGCCTCAGAGTCCCTGCTCCCTCCACCTACTCCTCCACCACCTTCACATGCTTCCACTTTCACCCTCCAGCACAGGGATGGCGAGCCGTACTCAGCCAGCCCCGTCCGGAGTACCTCCAACCTGAGCACCTGCATCTCTAACTCCCAGAAACACCTTCCACACAGCGAGTCCACACCCAGCCTGGCCTCGGATATCTCTCTGCCATTTGCTACCTCGGAGCTTCAGCAGAGGCTTCGTCTGCTGCAGAAGTAAATATGATAATTTTCTTACACATGTTCCACCTACACTTTCTTTTCACCTTTGCTGTTCCATCACCACCCATTTTCTAATTTATGCTCCTGCTTTATTGCATTTTTAAGTATACAACCTCAGGCACTGTATTTTTAAGTATACAAAAAACAGAAAAATTCCCTTGCTGTCATCCTAGCTCATAAGAAAGACTATCAAAATAAGTCATAAATAGCAACTACATCTTGTTACATTTATTCTTACTACCATATAGATTGATTTTAAATTCACCTTTATACGTGTCTTTGTCTACTGATGTGCACTTGTTGCACAAATTCAGCTGCAGTCTATAAAAGTGTCACTGACTGACTCTGGCGTGTTTATAGTGGCTCGGCCCCCAACCAGTACCCCCTGGGTGAGGTGCAGCTGACAGTTCGACACAGCTCCCAGAGAAACAAGCTCATTGTGGTGGTGCATGCCTGCCGGTAAGGTCCACAACTGCCATCATGCATTTTCTACCCTAAAAGTTAAATCGGTAAAAACATAAAGTATTTAATTTGTTTATGGGAAATGATGGAGTTAGAATACATAAAATGTTGCTTCTTTTGCAAGTATAAGCATTTAAGAATTAATAGGCTAAATTCTCTGAAACAACATGTGCCTGACAACATGTGACTGGAATGATTTTGTCCCGTGCGTCCTCAGTAACTTGATAGCCTTCACCAAAGATGGCTCTGATCCCTTCATCCGACTCTATCTGCTGCCTGACAAGGGCCGGTCAGGGAGAAGGAAGACCAGCACGTTGAAAAGGACCCTGAACCCTATTTACGATCAGACGTGAGTTCAGACACCATGACTTACTGATGCTTAATGCGCCCGTCGGCTGTATGTGTGTATTCTAAAAATGGTCTGTCATTAAGATGTATGTTGTGGCTTTGGGCTTTGTACATGAGCTCTGGTCTTTAAGGTTTATAGATGCTTAATACTTGTGTCTTTAATAATGTAAGTTGTCATATTTTCGATAGCAATATCATTAATTATTTTTGTGTCTTAGTGCTGTTGACCTGTATCTTAATAGTGTTTGAAGGGTTTTTTTTAATTCAAACATAAGAACTTGGGCCAAATTATTGCTTATACCTTCTTTGGAAATTTTAGAATATTTTTGGATTATTTTATTTTTCAAAATGACAACTTATTTCAGAGTACTGTAATATGATTTTGAAAAGTATCTGCTTTTAAACAAAGTGAGCAGTTTAATTTCAGTAAAAATGTGTGCGTGTGTGTGTGTGTATAGGTTTGAGTTTAGTGTATCTATGGTGGAGCTCCATAGGAGAACACTGGATGTAGCAGTTAAAAACGGAGGGAGCATCCTGTCTAAACACAAAGGGCTCTTGGGAAAGGTAACTCCTGATTTTTTTTTTTTTTTNTTTTTTTTTTTTTTTGGGGGGGGTGCATAAATCCTGCTTAAAATTGTTTTTAATACATATTTCTGTTCAAAATGGCAGGTACTGGTAGATTTAAGCGGGGATGATATTTCAAAAGGATGGACACAATGGTAAACTTGAGCTGTTTTATCTGTTTTTCGTTTTTTGACTTATTTGCTGATATAAAAAAACTTAAAGGTTTTATCATTTCTTTTGCAGGTATGATCTCACTGACGATGGTTCACCAAAGTCTCTGGTCATGAGAAGTACTCAAGACATCCACCTATCATAAGAGATACCATCTTTCTGCTGTAATATAGTCATCTCAATAATCTAAGATTACATCAGTTTCAGTTTCATTTATGTACATTTTTCATAAGGATTTTTAGGAACACACTAACTGCAGCATGTTGGTAGTTTTACAGGCATTTCCTGTTATTTCTGTAATGATTCTCTGTTCATGATCAAAATGTATTTTAATAGTTTTTAGGCACACCTAACTGCCTTGTCTCTGATTTTAGTGTTTATGTAAATATGCAGTTGGTAATATATGATTATTACAATTTGCAGGGGTTTTATTTCATTTCATTGCATTTCCTTAAAGGAGATTATGTTGAAATCTGCCAAAATTGAAATCACTCTTGGTCCAATTTGTTAAAACTGTTATGATAAATTATTTTCTGTTTTCTAAGAATACTCTGGTACGAAAAGAACAGGTACAACTTTAAAAGCGGGCTTACAGTAAGTTGCCTTCTTGACTTTGATATGTTTTTGCCTTGCAGTGCTATTTGATCCTCGTTTACCTCTTATTGCTGTTTATGCTTGATTACAAATATGGAATGCATATATGCAAAGAATGAAATGATGATTGCTCTGTATAATTTTAGAGGGACTTTGTGCAATATTGGTTGTTTTCTGAGTATTGTTTGAACTGAGGACTTGAGGACATTTTAGGGCTATGAAGAAGTGCTGTATATTATGTTATGATATGAAATTAAGTATTTAGGATACTTGAATCAGAGTTTGATTGTGTGATCAAACAAAATGCAAGTTGAACAAACTCACTAATATGAACAGAGGCATCAATTGTTGCATTTTATGAGCAGGGTTGCCAGAATTTGTTTAATTAATATGGCATAATTATGCCATATGGTTGTACATGTTTTGCCGAGCATTTATGTTTGTTGGAGTGTTTATCTATCCTGCGCCTTAAAAACTCACTATGTAATTAATGCCTTGTCAGTGTTTTAATTTTGAATGATATGATGGCCTCATATGGCTTTCGAAGAATAAATTTATCTTGTGAAAATTGTCTCATTATTTTTAATGTGTCCAATAGTAATCAGTATGAACTGATTCCACTGTGAAGTATTGATATACTGATACTGTTTGCTAGGTCGTGTTAGTAAATGTCCATCCCACTGAAATATTTGATTTTCCTGCGGGGGGGGGGGNGCAATTGAAATGGGAGATTTCCTTCAGAGTAAATAAATTGTGGTGTTTTAAAGCTTCCATTCTTAGGAAACGTGCATCTGTGTATGGTTTTCAAAGGTATCGAAGTTCTTGTGCAGTGATTTGTCGCCATCTAGTGGAGGTAAAGGCAAACGTCAATTTTTTTTTTTTTTTAAACATAGCTTTATATCAATGACGCACAGCGTGAAACGGAAAAAGAATGTCATGACGCACACAGCCGACCATCCAAATTTGCGCGGGATTGTGTATATCGATTGTTGCTGTCATTCGGTTGTTGTCCGTTCCAGAAGTTACTAATACGGAGGTAACAGAGTTTGCTAGTTTTTTGTTTTGTTTTGTTTTTTTTTTTAAATTGGGATGTATTTTGTTTATAATCTTTTTTAATACGTCTGACCGGTGGCCGCCTTGCCCGTTCCTCGAATAAGGTTTAAAATGAACGTTTTAGTGACGCTAATACAAGCTGGACGCCATGTTTATTTTGATCTAATAGTCTTCTTACTTTTCTTAAAGCTACAATATTTTAACTTCTACTTAGTTTCAGGTTTTACTGGATATCTCCCCACCTCCTTTATCGTCGTCACATCGCACGACTAACCGAAAACATGTCTAAGCGAGAGGCGTTTTTACAGGCCGCCTGTAAAGAAAATGTGGAGGAATTCCTTCGGTTTATCCAGCTTCATGTAAGTTACGTTATTAAGTTTTCTTCGGTTATCTAATCAGAAATTTTCTTTAGATAAGTGTCGGGTTGCAGTTTAGCTTGAGAGATCATGGTTAAAGCAGATAAACTTTACAATAACTACGTTTAAAATAATGTAAAATACAGCTAAACTGTAAATTAAACATATTAGCTCATTAACCGTATAGCTTCTTAAATCTTGCAAGCAGCGAATTGTTTTACTCATAAGACCTTACAAATAAGACATATGACAAGTTACTAGCTAACCCAAAGTGATTTATTAAAGTGTATTCTTACTACAGCCAGCAACATTTTCCTGTTTTGACAGATAGGTGTGAAATTAATTCTACTCTTTTCTGTTTTCTATAGATCCTGTAATATATTAAAGTCATTAGTGTTTTAATTGTAATGATGCAGAAAAAAAAAAAAAAAAAAAAAAAAATCACAGCCAGAAGGACGTGTCTAGCAGAGCTCCGGCGCAAGAAGTGTTCTGTCTGTCTACCTCAAGCTGTTTCTGTCCCACTTCTGTCCATGATGTTGTGCAGAAAGACAAAGCCGATCCCTTCGATGTGGAGGAGGTGGTGCAGGAGATGCCCAGAGATCAGAAAGAGGCTCTGTGGAGAAGTCTGGCCTCTCTCCTTCAGGATGTCCTACTGGAGTTACCTTCTGAATGCTGGGAAGAGGGCAACCAGAAAGGCATGGAAGTGGAGGCATCTGCAGACCCTGTGAGTTGACCAGGCAGTTGAGTAACAAGGATTACTTCCACTTCAGGTTCTTTTAAATCAACATATATTTAGAATAAGTACATGCGTATTGCTGTTTGCGCTTTATCATTTAGATTTGTGTTTTTGAAACAAATGGAGTATTAATATTTGGAGGCCTGAATCATAAACAACATTGCGTATTTCTTGTATTTGCATTTGTTTGAACATCTATCTACTTTATCATCTTTCTCACAGAAACATGTCATGTCTGTTGTGGAAGGCGTGACCCTCGTGGCTCTAGTGTCTGTAAAGGTTCTGCAAGACAGTGACACATTCAATGCCCTTCTGGAAATCACCCACAGGCTTCATGGTGAGCATCCTTGCTGACTTTTCTCTAGGCTGAATAGATTTGTGATCATTTTAACATGAAAAGGGACATGAAGCAAATCTCATATTTCTGTGTCCTTCCCTCAGATGTTCTGGTGTCACTGCCTGTCTCAGCGGGACCCATAGAGCTCCACATCCGTACTCTGTGTGAGGCCTGGTGGAAGAAGGGGCTGCAGGAGAAAGAAAAGTTTGGCCGCACTGCTTTCTTCATGTCTCTGCAGAAGGCCTTCGCTTTGAAGAAACCAGTCAGTATATGAATTCAGTTTTATGGAATCAAAAGCAGTGTTAAGCCTTTTTCTGTGGCCATTGTAAGGGTGTGTGTATGTGTGTGCAGCAGATTTGTTTCATTATTTTCAATAACTGTATTTATAAATAGTTAGAGCTTATCAGCTTTTTTGATGATGGATCCTCTCTGTTATATTTAGGGCCATGACCAGTGCTCGCTGAAATGATTTCTGTATATCTCATCCTGGCTATATATTTTGTATCTTTTAGTGGGCTGAGATCCAGAGACTTTGGGGTCTTCATGATGTACTTTTGTGTCTGGACTTTACATCAGAGGACAACAAGCAGATAATTGACTTGCTGCTTGAGTGCTTCCACCGTCCTGTTTACATTAGAAATGATGATGTGAGTTGGAAACATCCTGTTGATCTGCGTGTTCCCATGTGACTGTATCGTTTTTTTTTTTTNGTTTTTGTTTTTTTTTTTTGGTCGAGATTAATTTGCCCTTGATGGACCATACCACCCATTTTGCATGTTTGAGCCTAATATATTCAAGTTTCATACATGTAAGGTTACTGAAAATAATTTCCCAAAGAATAAAACCGTATTTCAGCTTTTCTGATATTTTGCAAAATCTCTTACTCTTTCAAAATCAAATATTCAAGCAATACACCCACCTTAAAANTCTGATATTTTGCAAAATCTCTTACTCTTTCAAAATCAAATATTCAAGCAATACACCCACCTTAAAAGTTGATGTTTCGCCTGCTAATAGCAACTTTATGAAGTCACAATCGTTTAAATTTTACAATAAACGTAGGTCTTCTTTTGGGACTATATTTCTCGGTGGAGACATACATTCACTTCATACTTTTTATTGTGCTTAAACGCTAAAATTACAAAACTTTGAAAAAACCTATATACGTGTTGTTTGTGATAATAGATTACCTATCCCAAGAGTGTTTCAAGTTTCAACAAATTGATTTTAATAGCGTACCAGAATGAACTGAAACCAATGGTGGTCTGGAAGGTAGAAAAAAAAATTNATTGATTTTAATAGCGTACCAGAATGAACTGAAACCAATGGTGGTCTGGAAGGTAGAAAAAAAAATTTTAAATTCACCATTCCAGTAGTATGCTTTGGGAAATGATTGTCAGTAACTAACCTTACACGTATGAAAATTTAATATATTAGGCTCCAACATGCAAAATGGATAGTATGGTCCTTTAAAGCTGTCAGCCTGATAATGTGCATGTTATCACAGGGAAAGCGATTCCTGGTGTTTCTATTTAGCTGGAATGTCAGTTTCATCTGGGCTATTCATGCCACCATCAAAAACCAGCTGGAGTTCTACAGCAGGTGAGATGCTGATTTTAGCAGAACTGACAGTTTCCCTTGAATGTCATTAACCACTGAATTATTCTTTAAAGGACCATCACAAATCATATTGCGGAGATCTACTTCAGGGCGTGGAAGAGGGCTACTGGGGACTTCTTGGAGAAGATTGAGACCTTGTGCATACAGGACTTAATGCAGAGTGCGATCTTGCTCCGCAGAACATCACCTGTGTATGCCAAAGTCAGACAGGTAGACTGCCACTTGTTATACCGTATAAATGGCTGCTCGTCTTCTAAAATTTCTAATAACTGCATTCTTGTTTATTCTCACCTTGATCACCTTGTTTTCACGCAGATTGTGAGTTATTTCCAGACGAGGAAGGGTGGCCGCAGTGTGGACGCGATGCTCTGCAAACTCTACAGACCCTTCCTGTGGAAATTTCTAAGTGTATTCCTACACATTTCCTGTTTCCCTCATACTAGTATTTTATCACAATATAACATCCTTTTAGTAAGTTAATATAGCTACAATTCCAGTACTACAGCGTACAGTGTAATAGCTCCTCGTTTGATTGTTCTCAGGCTCCTAACTTTGAGGTACGTGCAAATGCCACTTTTCTCTTCACGGAGGCATTTCCAGTCCACGACCCAGATCAGAGCTGTGAGAATATAGACCAGACCATCCAAAAGCAGCTGGACACGGTGATGGTGAGAACCATTCAAATCACTGAAGAAGCCACAGTAAATTAAAATGAGATCTTATATTATTCCTTGATACAAAGAATGTTTAATAAATTATGTTTATTGACTAGTGGCTTCTTTTTTTTCTTCTCCGTTTCTCCAAAACAACAACGTAAAAGCACACACGACATAAAAAAGCAAAATACAATCAAAATTCATCAACTCATTATCAAATTAGAACTACCTATCTGTTATCCTCAGGCCCTCCTGGATGACCCTCACCCTACTGTGCGTTCCACTGCTACACTGGGAGTGTGTAAGATTCTAGCCAAGTGCTGGGAGCTCCTCCCTGCTACAATCATCATCGACTTTCTGAAGAAGCCGGTGGTGGAGCTGGCTGCTGACAGTAGCTCCCCTGATGTCCGTTGCTCAGTCTTCAAGGTGGGAAATGTAGATTTTCTAGGGATGTCAATTTCGACACAGAAATTCGAACGGTTTCGAAATACACCGACAACGCCCCATTTCAATATGTTAGGGATGGCAATTTCGAATCTTCAAAACAGTTTCAATACATTTGAAACACACATTGTTTTAAAATGTTTGGAAACATTGGTTGTGCACAGCCTGCTGGCAGAAACCTGAACTGCATCTCTAGAACGCTGGAAAGCTGACATGGTGGTCACGTGACTGATGTTTTTAGACAGTGTCGTAAACCCCGCCTCAGAACCGGAGTTTCAAATGGCTTCGAAATGTATTGATCCTGGGTGCTGAAATTGCCATCTCTGCAATGTACAATATGTGTTCTGGCAACTGTTTCAAAACTTCTCACGCAGTCGTCATGTGACAGTTTAGGAGGCGTGGTAAAACCACACGCACCACAATTTTCTTCAATGAATCAAGGGAAAGGATTTATTGAAAAATAGTATAGAATTGGCACAAATTAAAATGCAGACATAATCATCATCTCATGAGTATAATAGACAAAAAATGTTGTCAGTTGCCATGACATAGATGTGACAAAATAAATATTTATGTTCTAAGGTCTATAAACCATCAGCACAAAATATGTGTCTCTTTGGTTACATATATATAATACAAGGCATCGGTTAATAATTTATGGTTTGATTACATCTGCACAAAAACTGTTCACATTTTGGAACAAGATGTGAACAGTTTTAACTGCTGCAATTACAACTCTTGCCAGTAGATGCCAACATTGAGCGAGATGTGTCAAGATGTTTCGAAGCCTCGAAATTGCCATCCCAAAGGTTTTCTCTGTTCTGTGGGCCGGGTTTGGGCTTAATATTAAAGGGAAAATGGAACTGCAGGATTTGTAAGGACATTTTTTCTTCCAGTGCCTGACCATTGTCCTGGATAATGTGCTCAGCCACCCACTGCTGGAAAAACTTCTGCCCACTCTCAAATACAGCCTTCACGACAACTCTGAGAAAGTCCGCACCGCTTTCCTTGACATGCTTATCAAGGTCAAAGCAGTACGTGCTGCGAAGGTAGATGCATGTTTTTTTTTTTTTCTTTTAAATCTATTGTGAAAAATATGCTCTCATTCATGCCTATTATTTTCCTGTGGCTGTGATATAGGGGAGGAATTTTTGACACAAAATGCAGTATTTCTATATCAGAGGCACATTTCAGCAACAGCAAAATAAACATACAACGTGTCTTTAATACACATATAATGATGAGTCGAATAAAATCAATGTCCAGGTTCAAATTCTGTGAAATCACTGCAGGCTCACTTTTCATTGTTTCATCTCTCTGTGCCACTATCCAGTTTTGGGACGTGTGCAGCATGGATCACCTGCTGGCCCGCCTCGCTATCGACTCCCCTTCTGTCTCCAAGCGCATCGTCAACCTGATTTTCAAGTCTTTCTATCCTCTCAACGAGTCGGAGAGAGAATGGTGTTGCCGGTGCATCACCCTCATCCAGATGAACCCTATGGCAGCCAGGAAGTTCTATCAGTATGCCTACAAACACACAGCCCCCACCAACATAAGTAAGTACAGTTAATGTGAAATAATAGCACAATACTTTTGCCCATTTGTTGGCATCCTTAGTTTAAAAGTAAGGCCAAAAATATTGTGAAATTATGTAATCAGTTTTGTAATTTTCTGAGTTGTTCTGTTGAAGGGCCTTTGTGTTTTTCTGGCCATCTCTCACGTAACAAATAAGCACGATTTGTTTTGTTCTGTTTCAGTAAAGCTGATGCTATCCATCCGCCGTCTCCTCAACAGCTGCATGCAGAGTGACTGTGACCTGTCTGAGATGAATGACAGCAACAAAGAGAACAGCGCTGTAAGAGAAAAACACTTAACGCCCACGCAGCTGACAAAATAAGTGTGGATTTTGATGATCTGGAAAGTGTTGGAAATTATTCTTCCCAAATGTTGAAAAGGGATAGCAAATGAAAGGGTTGTATTTTGACGCATCATGCACATCTGCAACTTAAAGCAGTGTTTGTTTGCAGGTGGTAGCTGTGTGTTTTTATTAATGCAGTCCTGGACGAGTAGCTAGTTTGCGTACTGTTTGTCTGAGTTCATAATAAAGGTGCAGTTTGATGTTTGCAGGATGAACAGGCTCTGCTGCTTAAAGACACGGCCTTAGTGTCCAGCTTGTTGGAGGTGGTGGTCATACTTTGGAAAAGTGTTGAGAAGGCCCTGGAACACAACAAGGAGGTCCAGCAGTATGTTATTGCCAAATTTGGCAAAGTTGTGGGCAAATACCTCAACACCTTTGAGGTAAATAAAATGTAAAAAGTTGAATTTATTCCTCACTAAACAAGTATTGCTTCTTTACTGTAACACGCTTTACCCTTCTTTGATTTGTCTGTCAGGATGAGCGGTGCACCGCTCCTCTCATAATTATGGCTTCATTTATGCCTCCAAATGCGGTTCCAGCATTCAGGTACGCAATAATCCGTCTTTGTTAGCTTTCGTTCCACGTGCCTTTGTTCATCTGTCTTTGTCTCACTCTCTCCACCTCCTTCGCAGCTGTGGCGTGCTGTCCAGGCTGAGGAGGATGGACTCGGGAGCCGAGCCAAAACAATACAGCCAGCTGTTAGACTGCGTGTGTAGCTGGGGCCAGGCTGGCGACATCCTGGAACTCATCACCGACTGGCTCACGGAGGCTCTGCCCAAGAAAGCGGTCAGTCATTGAACACCCAAGAGCTTTACTTTTCTGATATTTACGAAATTTGACCCAAAAACACATCCCTCGTTGCTTTATTCAGTGGTTGTAATAAAGTCGTTTTATCAACAACAGGACGCAGCTAATACCAGTAGAAAGGTGTTTATCTATGAGACTACGGAGGCCAAACCGGACCTAGCACTGGTTTACCTGGAGTACCTGTTCAGCCAAAGTTCAACCCGAAAGAAAGTCCTGGCTCTCAAACTGGAACCACTGAAGCAGCTTCATACAGTGCTAGGACACTGGAGGGTACGTTCTCTACCATCATTACTGTTATGCTTAAAGGACCATACCAGCCATTTTGCATGTTTGAGCCTGTACATTCAATTTTCATTTAATTTTTCATCTTGTTGTTTTCAAAGTTACATAATTTTACTGTTTAAGTGCAATAAAAAAAACGCAGAGTGAATGTATGTCTCCACCGGGGAATATAGTCCCAAAAGAAAACCTGCATTTATCGAAAANAGAGTGAATGTATGTCTCCACCGGGGAATATAGTCCCAAAAGAAAACCTGCATTTATCGAAAAATTTAAACGACCGTGACTTCGTAAGGCTGCGTAACTATTAGCAGGTAAAACATTGATTTTTAAGGTGGGTGTATCGCTTGAGTATTTGAGTTTGAAAGATTAAGAGATTTTCAGGAAAGCTGAAATACAGTTTTATCATTTGGGGAATGAGTGTCAGTAACGTAACATGTATGAAAATTTAATATATTAGGCTCAAACTTGCAAAATGGCCGGTATGCTCCTTTTAAAAGACCGGGGTCAGATTTTTACTCTATATCTATCCATGTATCCCAGCTTGATTATTTTTGGAATTGATACATTCAGCATATAGATGAATTTGTGTGTCTTTCTCTCAACAGTCGGTGCTCCACACTCACCTCAGCTCCACCGCTGAAGACCCGAAAAGTCCCAGCGTGGACACTGCGCTGAAAGCCTTCATGTACCACAGCTGTCTCTGTGCACACCTGCAGCACTGTGTGAGTTCCTCTGCCTTTTGCATCTGACATTTTCCTCCAAATCCTTTCCTCTCATTCCACTTTTCACTTATCAGTGTGCTCGCTCGTGTTCCAGCAGGCATGCTTCCTGTTATCCAGCAATGCAATGCTTCACATTCACTGTTACGCTCCTTCACATTCTGGAGCTGCACAGTACAACCAGATTTACTGAGCAAATCTACTGGCAAGACGGAGCCATGCTCTAAAAGCCTTTTTTTTGTTGTTCTTTGTGTCTAAATGCTTATAAATGGCTATACAAAATCAAGTTAAAGTAAGGAAAATCAACCATTTGTCTCTCTTCTAGTCCTCAGAGGGCCGTGACTACTTGCTCTCCATGGAGTACGTGGCTGCATGGGTGGCTGAGACGGTGTTGCCCTTCCTGGCTAAACGTAGCAGTGATGGCGCGGCGGATTCAGACAAGTCACAGTCCCTGGCCAGACAGATAACCGAGGTGAGCTGAGCTTCATATGTCTCGGATCGGTAAACGTAACCTCTCACGCTCACTTTTCGCCATGTGGTTTTTGTCTGAAATATACACAGGCAAATCCAGGTTTTTGGCACTCAGTGACACATCTTTCTACATAAATGACCTCATTAAAGTTTTATCTAGCGCTTGTTACAACTCGTTTCTACCCTAAAACCCTCTTATGCTCAGATAGCACTGTGTTGCTACACAGGACATTAAGTTTTGTGGTTTTTGCCTCCTCTTTCCAGGATTTTCAGTTCCGCTCGGAATATTTTGAGTGCTGTTGTCCACTCACACCCCGAATTTGATCTCCTCATGCCCATGCTGCCATAGATACTCAAATGGGTGTTTACTTATTTGTGCCATTAGTCTTAATTCACCATATCGCTGCTTCCATAATCCCTGCATTTGAGCTCTTATTCAAGTAGCGATGAGAGATTGTAGATGGCTTCTCCTGCCGTTATCAGGTTGAACGTTGTGAAACGGGCCTGAGCTTTTAATTCTGCAGCCCTGAGGGNTTTTTTTTTTTTTTTAAGTGTGAAAGATTTTCCTACTATGTTATGGTCATGCATTTTACCAGAGCTTCCTGACAGCGTGTCGAGATGTTTTTCTCGTGGGTTTGGGCGATGAGACGTTTAAGGGTCAAATCCTCCATCTGTGCTCCCTCATCCTGCTGTCAGGTGAGTTCACGCCACACGCAGATTTAAAAGACATCAACTATTTGGTTTTATTCATTGATTTATTTATTTAGAGGTAATGTAACAGAAGTGCTTGCTTCACTTAAATCAACTTTTTAATCAATATTGTTTTCCATTGTGCTTCCAGAGGAGGGCTACCTGTGTATTCCCACAATGCTGCCTGTATTGAAAGAGGTTGTGGACAGTTTTGGATCTGAGGATCAGGTCCAGGAAGGTCAGGAGGACCCGGCGGAGGTCATTCTGGGTGTGGTGGCCAACATCTTCCAGAAGATCATTGAGCTCTTGGCTCGCCACCTTAGGAAGGAGCCAGAGGAGGGAAAACAGGTACGTTGATGCATTTTCACCAGTGTGTCGATGTGGTATTTGTACATTAATTAGGTTTATTTGTTTCTGTGGATCAAATGCTTTTGCTTTTTATTATTTAACTCTACAATGCATTTCTGCAAAAATCTTCTCACTGTCACTACAACAGGAACTTTGGTTTGCTGTTGTAATTGTAGTTATAGCAGATCATCAATCTTTACTGTTCCTGCAGGAGAATTTGTTTGCTTTCAATATTCTTGCACTTTATAGAGAAAGGTTTATTTTCTTGTGCTCTGATTCTCTCCTTGTTTGTGTCGTGATCTAGCTGTGTCAGTCAGCTGTTGCTGGCCTGACAGATTTCCTGCAAGTGGCTCAGATGTGGGACAGCACGCTTCTCTGCGGAGTCTTCTCTACTCTTTTTGCTGTTATTATCGTGGAGAAGAGACATGCGCTCCAGAAGGTGTGAGATGGGAAAAAAAATTAAGATAAATCATTAATGTTCTTATTTACAAATATCCTGCATCTCCTTCAAAAGATTAAGGAGAGATTCTTCATGATCAGTTTGATTGAGGCAATGATTTCTCAGGAGCCCTGGATTTAGATGAAAAATTAGTCTGTTTTCAGCTTTTTTTTTTTTTTTTTTTTTTTTTAATTTACTTGCTTTGCTCAAAGATTTCCCATCCTGAAGAGGTAATTACACCAGAGTCTGTGGATGACATGCCTCCTCTGTCCAACATCCTCCTCTCCGTTCTCCTCAAAACGCCTCCTCTCACCAGGTAAATCCCTTCACTCCACTTTCCATTAAACCAAGGTGTATTCACTTCCTGATCTGTTTTCTTCTGAGACCAGCAAGATCATGTTTGCACAAAAATGCACTTTTGCATTCTTAAAGAACCAACACAATCTTGACACCCTTTATGTACTTGAAAATGAAATCTGGTGTGTTTTGTTGAGGGTGTTTCTGAGAGAGATCAGCTCATCTCTGGACTCTGAGGCCATCACCAGTCTGACTGAACTGGCTGCTGTCCTGCATATCTTGTCTGTCATCAAACACAGTGAGCTTTTCACCGTTAGACTCTGAGTCAAATCAGGAAAAACAAAAGATTGAGGTCAGTCATTTTGTTTTTTGCTGATAGATAAATTTATTTATTTATTTATTTATTTATTTTTCTTTTAGCCGGGCAGTTCAAGGCAGGCTTGAAACATGCAGCCGTGTCCGTCCAGCAGCAGATTCACATACACGCAGTCACGGCTGTGGATGGTGGGGACATCCAGAGGTGGGTGGAGGGAAATAAGATGGTGTCTCCCACAGTATGCTCCTCACGTTTTCATGTGGATGTTCCCTGGATGAATAAATCTAATGAATGTTTGGCGTTTAAGCTTTGCCGATTAACCATTTTATCTTTTTTTCCCATAGGGTTATTTATGAATCTTCTATGAAGATCTTGAATGACATTCTGGATTTATAATCTTTATACATATATAAAGAAGGGGCCTGTTAGATCCATCATTTGTGCTTTGGGTTTGTAGTTTACAAAGCAGGAAGAG
This sequence comes from Lucifuga dentata, assembly GCA_014773175.1. NCBI lineage: Eukaryota > Metazoa > Chordata > Actinopteri > Ophidiiformes > Bythitidae > Lucifuga > Lucifuga dentata. The sequence goes on along the minus strand of VXCM01000046.1, from coordinate 60,027 downwards.
TATGTGCTACGCTGTTATATTACATATTTTCAGTTTTCTGTCATTAACAGCAATAACAAAACTGTTGGCACATTTCCTTAACAGGCAGAAATAAATTATACAAAAACTACTACAAATTGCTGTAGTGACCAAAAATAATTAAAAATAAAGATACAAATAATCAGAGAACATGTGTCTGTTTTCCAGCTTAGCTCCACTTCCGTTTATTTATATCCTGATGGCAGACATTATTCAAGTCTTGCCTCTCAGGCTTTGTGGCTCTCTGTGCTTTGGGAGAAATTTTGACATTAACAAATATTGATTATATTCTTCAGACTGGAGACTCTGTTTGCTCTCTGTAATACTCTGCTCCTCTTATATTTTGTTAATGTAACAGTAAATATTGTGCTTTGCATGTGGTTTTTATTCATATTTTACTATTGTATGTTTATGTGTATCTGCGTGTAGGTTTCAGTGAGCTGCTAATGAGAATAAAACAAGCTGCATCAGTCACCTGAAACTTGATGTTTGTGTCACTGCAATGTTTCTCTTGCCGGTACAGTCTGCCAAGCAATAAAAACATGCTATAAACAAGCAATAAATCACATAATTTCATTCTCCATCCATTTTAAGAATTATTTTTTTTTTTAGATGTATTGTGGTTTTTGTATTCCGGGGGTGTTGGGAATTAAAAGGTTTTCTCTTAATTCATCTTTGAAATAGAGGTTCAAGGTTTATTAAATGTCCTAAAAGGAAATTTACTTTGCACAAGTATTGTATATTTAGTCAGCCAATCAGACATAAAACATAACAAAGGATGAAAAAACATAAGCACATGAAATAGGACAACCAAAAGACTAAAAACATGAAGACACTCCCCATAGCAAAAAAAAAATCAGAATAAAACACAAGAAGAATAAAATATCCAATAACATACAGATAAAAATCCAATAAATAATAAAAGAGTCATTATAAAGTCTTGGATCTGCTTACAGTTACACTGTTAATACTGATTTCTGTTTTAAGAACTGGTTTGACTTCTGGCTTTTATATGTGGGCTCTGGTCTTTAGATTTTGGTATCTGTATGGTGAAGCATAGTTTGAAGCTTAACTGATATATTAGCAAGGATTTTCTTTAAGTTTAATTTTGTTTTTCCTGTGAATTGTACTGTTCAGATTACTATTATATCAAGTTTATTGTACTGTAAAATATTCTGCCTTAGCACTGCATTCACTGCTACTAAATTTTTGCTATTTAACAGAAGAAATAGAGGGATTTTTTTTTTCCAACAAATGGCTGTTTATATGCATTGGATTTGTAGTGGCCTAAAACTTTATATTTTCCCCCTAGGAGGTTATGTTATCACCAGAATTTTCTGTTTTTTAGCAGAATATCTTCAAAAGTTATGGATGGATTTGGATGAAACTTAGGGGACAGATAATGTCGAGAGAAAGAAGTGATTAAATTTTGGAGGTGATCTGGATCATATTCTGAATTCAGGATCTAGAAATTATTGCCAATAAGAATCAATGCTAATAGCATGATTTAAATTTTTTTTATAATTTAACCTTTATTTATTCAAGGTTAGTTCACTGAGCAGCAAATGCTCTTTTTCTAGAGCACCCTGCTCTCTCTCTCTCTCTCTCTCTCTCTCTCTCTCTCTCNTCTCTCTCTCTCACACACACACACACACACACACACATTCATACCTGGAAGCTGCCCAGTACAACCACACACTCCTCTGCTGGCCACTGAGCAGCTCCACTGGAGCATTTGGGGGTTAGGTGCCTTGCTCAATGGCACCTCAGCAAGGAGGGGCAGGCACTGCTCATTCACCTCCCCAACTCAGATTTCTCCTGCCAGTTCAGGTATTGAACCGGCGACCCTTCGGTCACTATCTCGCTTCTCTAACTTTTAGCCCACCACTGCCCCACATTTAAAGGACCATACCAACCATTTTGCATATTTGAGCCTAGTATATTCAATTTTCATACGTTATGTTACTGACAACCATTTCCCAAAGGATAAAATCATATGGCAGCTTTCCTGATATTTTGCAAAATCTCTTAATCTTTCAAGATCATATGTTCAAGAAATACACCCACCTTAAAAATCGATGTTTCGTCTGCTAATAGTTATGCAAAATTAAATTTTTTTGATAAATGTAGGTCTTCTTTTGGAACTATATTACCTGGTGGAGACATACATTCACTCCATGCATTTTATTGTGCTTAAATGCTAAAATTACAAAACTTTGAGAAAAAAAAACCTGAATATACGTCTTGTTCACAATGATGGATTACCTATCCCAAGAACGTTTCAAGTATNAACCTGAATATACGTCTTGTTCACAATGATGGATTACCTATCCCAAGAACGTTTCAAGTATCAACAATTGATTTTAATAGTGTAGCAGTATGAACTGAAACCAATGGCAGTCTGGAAGGTTGGAGAAACAAATTAATTCAGTGTTCCAGTAGAATCCTTTGGGAAATAATTGTCAGTAACGTTACGTGTATGAAAATGGAATATATTAGGCTCAACCATGCAAAATGGACGGTATGGTCCTTTACAGTTAGTACGTGGCTGATTTTTTTTATTTTTCCATTTATGATGTTTTTGGCCTTAGTGGAGGTATGCGCTCATGCTGCCTTCTTGTTATGAAAATGTAGTCCTACAAGGAGAAATTGCAGTTTCTCTTCAGGTGTGTCAGTCTGTCTGAATTTGACGTATGTATCCCTCATGCATCTTTCATCCATGCATCCGTCATCCCTCCCTCCCTCCCTCCGTCCTGGGCGCTGTTGAATGCTGCTTGCGTCCCTCTTCGCCATGTGTGTTTGACGTCAGAAACTTAGGAGGGGCTGCTGTGTGTCGCTGTTTGTGGTGCTGAAACGCCGCCTGCCTTCTCCCTTTCTGCCTCTTTTCTTTGCATTCCTTTCCCGATCGCAGCGTGCGCGTTTAGCCCGAGCAGCATCCGAGCAGCCGGTAAACATGCCGTTTTAGCGGAGCTGCGATGGATCGGTAGTCCAGGCTGGAGCGGAATGGATTCGCTGTTGTGTCCCATCCTCTTCTCTGCATTGGCTCTCAGCCTCTGCTCGTCACCTGCCCAGGCTGACAGAAAATTTGGTAAGCAATGCTCTTTCAGTTTGTGATGAGCGTGATTCACTTCTTCTCCTGACTTCTCCTCCTCTCCTGACTTTCATAGAACGTTTTGCACCCTGCAGAAGTTCAGAAAACGACCTTGTTGAGTTTGATATTGTGGTTACGTAATGTGCAAAACTTGAATGAAACGATGGAAGAGCCAAAAGAGACTTAATCTTTCAGGCCTAACGCATAAAATGCTGTTAGACTTATACCAGAGGGGCAATGCTAATAATTTTAATAATAATAATACAGCTTGCCATAGTATAAAAAGTCAAATTTTGCAGCAATGGTGGATTCCAAATGGGTTTAATGGTTTCTGTGCTCATGAAAATTACCCAATGTACCTTTAAGGAGCATGCAGGTTTAAATCCATTTCAATATTTAATAACATCCTACACTTTTTCAGCAAAGGGTATCTTTCATACAGCCTTGTTTCATTTTCAGACTTGGCTGAGGTGCATTTCATTACCCTTGACTTCTTCTGTCATTGTAATCTTCATCTCTTCATATCTAGATATATGGCATATATCCAAAGTACAGTATGTATATTAAAGAAGACTGATAATTGTATTCTTTTGTTGAGGTTTCAGGTTTTAGCAGGGACTCAGTATCACCTTATCACTGCTTCAGGTGTGTGTGTGTATGTGTGTGTGTGTATGTGTGTGTGTGAGTGAGAGAGAGAGAAAGAGAGAGAGAGAGATGTCAGCACACATGACAATATAAAGTTTATTATGAGCCAAGAGGCAAATATACTGTAAGTCTCAGAGTGACAATCCTGCTCTGCGCTGATTCACACAACCAGTGAATTGTGTCATATTGTGCGCATATTTAGAAAAAAGTGTGTAAGTGTGCATCCTGTTTAGCACACTCATTAAGTTTTCATATTTGTAATTATGCATATAATCCTAGTATAAAGCGCAGAGTTTATTTGCTTCTTAGGATTTTTTTTTTTTTTCTCACTGCAACTTGGCTCATTTACTCTTCAAATCCTTGTGAATGAGTCAGTGCTTATTCTTCGAGTGGATTTCTCCCACTGAATTCTCAGAGTGTTTTTCTCCACTTGTGGAAGAGGTCTCCAATGTCAGAGTGTGCCTCAGACTTAGAGATGGTTATTGTTTTTAACGAGTCCCACTGTGCATTACGCTGTGTCACTGGAACGCTTCTGAGGTCTGCTGTCGTGATGTGGCTGTTTATTATATATGCAGCACATACGGTGTGTGTGCGTGAGTGTGTTTGTGTGAGAGAGAGACGGAGACAGCATGCCTTGTGTGGGTGTGTATGTCCTGCTTGTCTGAGAGAACATTAAAGCCAAAGAAAAAAATGAGCCTCTCAAATTATTAAATGAAGTGAGTCATGCAAATTTGCTACATAAGAATTAAATAATAGAATCTTAACGTATCTTCTCCAAAGTCATATCATCATCTCTTTAGTTTTTTTTTTTTTAATGCATTAGCAGTATTTGACATTTTGATGCTTAACCTAGAAGTGTAAAACAGTTATGTGCAAGAATACAGCAAAACAAATGTAATATTCAGATACAATAAGGGATGCTTAGATATGCAGCGATCTGGGCTCTGCTGTAATGTTGGTACATCTGCCTCATAAACAGCATTAAAAAGGCCAAGACATGCTGTGTGCTCACCTTGATCCTGTCACGAAATGTGTCCGAGTCGCCTCTAACAGAATGATGTCCTCTTCCAAAGAACAGGAGAGGTCATGGACTTGTAAACAGGAGTTTGGCCTTTCTTGTGCTTTCCTCTCAGGGTCACTCAGTAAACAGCCTTGAGTCAAGCACCTTTATTCAACGCGTAATTCAATAGTGTGTTTGTGAATCAACCATAACATGGTGTTTCTACCAGTGGGAGGCTTTTTCCTTCACACTACATGAAACACGTCGTAAACTTGATGCTGTGAGATGGTACAATTTGTTCCGTTTTCGCCATCACTCACAAAAGAGCAAAATTGTGGGATAAATCAAGATTTACAAAGCTAAGTATTACTTTAAGTGCAAGAATAAGACCTGCACTGTTAACAGAATAGCTTGAATGAATTCATAGATGGCTTAAGAAAGTCTTGCTGTTGGAAATTGTGCAGAAACTGAGTTCAATCAGCAAACACGCTGTTATCAGGCCTGTTAAAATTCAGTCCAGCGTCTAGTTCTTGTTTGCAGCAGTTTAGCAGCAGTGACCTGCATCCTAAAACACCAACCCTGAAAATCACATATTTTATTAACTAGACAGCAAATCCACAGCTGCAAGGCCATGTTGTGCTGGAAAGGAACTTTTCAGACAGTTCTTGAATTAATCATTTATAAAGGATTTATCAGATTGAATAAAACACAAAAAATTTCACTACTGGATTATAACTTCAGTTGGGTTGGTGGAGTTTGACGATGTAAGACTGAGCGTGACCGATTATTGCCTCTGTTTGATCAGCAAAGCCTTGCAGTGTTTGTCACAGGCTTCAAGGGTTTCTGTCTCAGCTTCCCTGAACCGCCTTCATAGATCTGACTTCCTTTCGCACCCAAATGCTCCATAAATTATGTGTTGATGGATTGAGGTATCGACAGAAGCGCTTATCTCCGACGTGTAGACGTAGACTCCTCCTGTAAGGCTGTGCTGTTGGGGCTTTGCATTGTGTCTGGTTATCAAGAGCCATCGCCTAATACGCCCAGACAAGTTAGATTTGATTCATACGCCGCTGAGCTCTATCTATTCTGCCATGAGCAGCTGTCATCCCATACATATCAGGACTGAGTGGTGATATCAAATGTAATATAGTGGTTATGAATCATCTGAGTGGACTGAAATGTGCTGTGATATGGGGGATAGATGCTGTATCTGACCACTGTGGGGATTGTGAAGATGGTATTAAGGTGAGGTTGCACGTCTGCCCTCAGTGGAAGTGTTTTGTCTTCATCCTATATGTTTTCATAGTATTTTCTCAGTTGCAAAGAGACATGGCATTCTCATTGGATTAATTATATCAATGTACAGTAGTTTATCATGGTAATAAGTGAATTACAAAAGGCAATTGTTGCACTGGAAATTTTGGAAAAATAAGAAAAGCTCAGAGGTAACCACAGACTGAAAATGATGTGATGCAAATAAATTTTAAAAAAGACAACATGAATTTCATATTTTGGCTTTTGATCAATGCCATAATAAGAATAAAGTGCATGAAAAACTGGAGCAGGGAAAACAAACCTTTGATCGAATCCCATAATAAGCCCATTCAAAGAGCATCTCAGTGAGCTTTTAGTGCGTCACGACTACCAAGTGCTCCAAACCTGAAGTCCTTTTAGTTTTGAAAAGATGAAACATTTCTGAAAAAAGAGAGTTTTATTGTGGAAACTGTCTGAACATGATCTGAAACATAATCCTAATTAAAATATAAAATGGATACAAATACAAATACAACAGATACAAATACAGATACAAATACAGATACAAATAAAGTACAAATAAATACAGATACAACTAAAATATCAGCCATTTTGTCTCAGTAAATTGACCTCATTTATAATAATGTTTGAGCTGGTAATGGTCAGTTTGTTGTTCAGACATTATTGACACTTTGGATATGAATGCTCTAAATAAATTCCAAATTATTTATTGGAAGAGATTTAATTGTACAAACATCTTTGCACGTGGCTGCACATTGAGTCTGCAGGATGCTTAAATGATGATCGCTGAGCATTTGGTGTTGTTCTAAATTGATCATCTCGACAGCTGCTCTATTCAATATGAGTGTAATTGATCTGACATCATGATCAAATTTTTGAGCCTAGCATCTGTTGTTGAATATAATACATGCCTATTGATTCAAGCTTAAAAACTGGATATTATTATCTCACTCAGCTGCACCAAACCAAGATACAGCTGGTACCGTCTGGTTTTTAGGGATTCAGTTTCACATGAATTGTAGACTGATAAGCTATTCATGATGTGTTTTCTTGTTGTTTCTCATTTTGATGTGGAACGAATATAGAGGTTTTAGTTAATTTCAGCATTGCAGCCATTACAGTGCAGTACAAGTAAGCCCCAAATTACTAAAAATGAACAGAGCAGGCTGTATATTCCTGGCTTTGGATGCTTCCGTGGCTGGTGTGTTAACAGACAAAGTGCGATGTTGCTTTGCGACTCAACAGATGCTTGGAGGAGTGAGCTGGCTTTGAGTATGTATTGAGACGAGGGAGTAGGAAGCATGGTGAGACAAATGTCACCAGAGGAAGGAAGTCAGAAGTGTGTCAGATAGACACATTGAGGTGATCCATCTTGTTATTCTCTGTCTGCTTCAGTTCAAGGTGAATCCAGAAGAAATTTTAGGTCAAGGAGGAAGTGTGTTGCCAGAGATGCGAGCAAGGTTATTCTACATTTCTGTGTGGAGTTCTGCTCTTCTTTTACACCCTCACCATGATAAATTAATCTAGATAAGGGGCTTTCTAATCTTAGGAGACTTGTTGTAAGAGTGTGACATGCTGTTTTCCCACTTCCCCATTTCTTCTGTGCCTCCAAGGAAAAAGTGGGAAGCTTATGTTTCCGATCATACTTTCACACTTCACCATTTACCTGCGATCCAGTCTAGCGACGGAGAGAGCTGAGGAAAGAAGAACTGATTGGGTCTGTTAAGCGCTTGCACAATGGCTGTTGTTAAAATTGAAAGGTGTTGTTGAAGGGTCAGTCTGAAGGTCGCCTGTGCGACAGGGACAAGATTTATTACGAGGACAATAACACAGTAATGAGGATTCTGGAGATGGCGAGTTGAGCAGAAGAATTAATCTATACGATCTCAGCTGTGATTAAAAGCAGTTAATGCACTGTCTGTGTCTTAGGGTGATACTAATTAATACTCAGGACCATTTCTCAGCGCAGCAGGAAAACAATGACTGTCAGCAAAGGTAAAGCAAGCAAGGGAATCTGCATGTGGTAGTGGAAAACTTCAAATATACTGGCCACTTTAACTGCCTACAGTTCATCCAAATGTACAGTCGGGCTGCACTTTATTAGAATAGTTCAGTGTTGATGATCAGCCTACTATGAGGTGATTATAATATACCAGTACAAATTCTATTGAGATTTAGATGATTGTCACATAGGATTAGAAATAAAATCAGGGCAGGAATGAACAATTTTGATGAGAATGTTTTCAATCATCATATGACACTTGTTGAGCATCTACTTTTTCACCTGCTAGATTAGCATCAGCGCTCGATTACCCAGCATATGAAACAGTGAAGCTAGCAGGAGAACCAAAGGCACAAGTGCACAGTTGTGGCAAAGTGCAGTGCAGACTGTTAAGAGGCTGCAGAGGGATGTGTACATTGTTGGCAGCAGAAATGTGGTATCAGCAGGCGGCCCTGGGGCAGGTTTCAGTAATGGCCGATCAAGTCAGGTCCTTTTATGGCCTTTAAAGGCAGCAGACGGATTCCTAATGGGCCACCTTCTGAATTTGTGCATCCAATGGCTGTCAATCTGCGCAAAAATGGAGCCCAAACACTGTAGTGCTGTGATGACCAGCAGCTTACACCTTAAATGAGGTCCAACAGGCATTCATAAGAGTTAAAATCATATTGCGTTCTCACAAATCTACAATAAAGGACTAGAAATTTCCCTTGGGGCCCAGCTGTGTTGGTTCACTTTGAGCTCTTCGGCTCATGAGATAGTGAACCTAGATATTTGACTCTCCATTTCAACTCCCAATCATATCTCAGAATGGGAGAGAAAATCAAATGTCTGAATCATTCAGCGCAGGTCAAAAAAAAAAAAAAAAAANAAAAAAAAAAAAAAAAAAAAGGTCAAGCTAGCCTATTTCTGGGTCCTCTGTTGCCACAGCGACGCTGACATCTTTAATTCATGGCTGCTGTCTGGGCTGTCGCCTGAAGCTGGCAGCTGAGTGTTTGAGTGACCTCCCTGCCTGGGAATTCTGTGAGAAATTCTCTGGAAACTCACTGAGAAATGTGGTTACATTGCTCTGGATATCAGGTTGTCTCAATGCCGGGTTTCCCTCTTCTGTCAAAGTGACCTTAAAAGTGAGCAGGAGCCTCCTGCTTGCTGCTTCTATCTGTCTAGTAATTATTCAAGTTGTGAGATAAAATTAGCTTCACTGTCTGATTCCTTAGCACACAATGAAAGGATGTTTTTATGTGAAATGGTGTATAATAAACAACAGTTATGTAACCCATGGTATATTTATAGTGTGAAAATGAATTGTTTGCAGTGTGATTCACACCAAAAAAAAAAAAAAAAANAAAAAAAAAAAAAAAAAAAGAAAAAAAAGATGCCCTGAATTCCCAGTGAAATGTAGGCACATGATATGGCTGACATGTGACGTGTAGCTTTTGAGAGGAAGAGACCTTTTGGAGTAGAGAACAGCTTAGAGCCATCTCTAATTTTAGTGGAGAGCGCTTTAATTGACACAGGCTGTTTAAATCTGTAGACACGGTGTCAAGCTGATGCTAATTTGCCTGCAGGTAATGTACTTTTCTCCTGTCCCCGCTCCAGCCGTGCTCTCCTTTCAATTCGCTTGCATTTTTATTACCGTCATCACCCGCTGGACTGCTCTAAAATAGCCTTTTTGGCTGACAGTACAGGTGTTTGTGTGTGTGTGAGTAAAAATGAGTCAAGTGTCCTTGGTGGAAGCGTATAATTATAATAAAAGATATGTTGGTGGCCCCAGAGAGTGAATGAAATATGTCTTAAACTGCAGCAGTCTGTGGGAGTGGCTGTCCTCCCTGCCAGACTCCCAGCATCCTCCTTGGCCCCTTAGACATCACAGATGGTATCCCGGCACCAGCCAACCACCTGTGAGGGAGTCTCAGACTTCTTGCTCAGCCTCAGGTTTTGGTTTTTGAGGTCAGATTTAATGTGTTGGATAAGGTCGGTGAATCACAGCCAAATATTTGCACACATCTCAACCCTGTAGATCTCTGAGCTGTGTAGCAGAGTTTTCATTTGAATCCACTTAATGATTAGATAATGTGCAGGTGATGATGATCAACTGCGAGACTGATTTTGTTGTATTATTTTTGTAATGAGAAACAGTCAGTCGTTCTTTTATAATTGCTTTCCTGACCTCAAATTAGCTTTTCCCTTTAACACACCTCCTGATTTCACTCCGCCGAGGGTTGACATCCAAGCTGTTATGTCCTGACATGCTGTGAGGCTGAGGGATTTGAGCTGAAGGTGAATTTTATTTGTGTGTTGCTTATTTTCTTGCAGCCCATGGTGGCACTTAGTTGTAATAAGGCAGGCAGGGTGCATCATGGGAAAGCGTTTCTCTGACGCACAGCTGCGCATAGAGACCTCGGAGAGCAGGTTACAGGTACTTACGTTACCTATTTAATCATTTCAAGTTCCTGTTTCTGCAAGCTAACATCAAGTGACGAGGGTGGATTAAGTGAATGATATTTAAGTTCCAAAAACTTTGAAAATTGTTATTGATTTTACACGTTATTGATTTTACAGTTATTTGACTGGTAGCTTGATATGATGATTTCAGCTGGTTTTGTGGTTCTGAGCTCTGTGTTCTGGGGAGAGTTGTGTTCAAAATGGGTCTGATGTGGTTCAATTAAATTTAATTTGTCACTAGAACGACTGTAAGAGCTGCATAAAATATACCAACAAAGAGAAATAAATGACCAGGCAGTCTTAACAGTCACAATCTTAGTATTTTAACAGGTTCAACACTTAATTATGCTTGCTAGCATCATGCTACCATACCACACAACCACAGAGCAACACATTAGCTATGAAACTTATATGACAAAATAAAACTCAGATTTCTTTAGAATGTGTATTCAAATAAACAAACCATGTTTGGTTGTGGCTTAATCAAATACACCACCTTCAGTTATTCTCAATATACACAAACGTTAGCCCTTTCTTCATCAAAAAATGCTAACAAGGACTAATAGACTTAAATTCTCTTTTGTTCCAGTTGCCATTGGCCTTTCAAATAAATCAATATGATTTTAGTTTTGTATTTACTGTCCATTTATTATTGTTTGTCATATGATTGTGTGGTATCTGCTGGCTGTACAACAATNTACTGTCCATTTATTATTGTTTGTCATATGATTGTGTGGTATCTGCTGGCTGTACAACAATTTGCCCTTTGGGGATAATAAAGATTTCCTTGATCTTTGAACAGCTACACACTTCAGTCCTTCAAAATAAGACTTCAGTTGTGACTGGAAGTACTGAAAAATATAAGTTGGTAAGAATGCAGTGAAATTTCTGTTTGGATTAAATTGTATTTTGGTGTGGTCCGTGTCCAGATTAAATTGTGTTTTGCTCTAGATCCAGACTGTGGTCCACCTATTGAGGATGGGGGAACTAGACTGACTTTTCTCTGTAACCGTCTACTGAGAATACAGGCTTACTAACTCAATAATGTTAAAAATATGATCTGACTCACCATATCCATTGACCTTCTGGATTATCCCTGCGTAGCTGTGAATTAGGTCACACCGTATCTATTTTGGGAGGGGAAGCTATTGTCAATGTAGCACAACTGTAGTTAAAACACATCGTTTGCCATCAAATTGATGTTGCAGTGGGTGATGAATTATTTTGAATTTTATACATACTGTACGCTATACATGAAAATCAAAGTGTAGGCACAAGATGAACAAAACAGCCAAATTACTCCTTTTATGCATTTGTTTTTCTGCTGATCCGCTGATGCTGTACTTATTAATTATAGGGTTGACATGGCAATAGATCATCGACACCCAATATTGAGTTTGGTGCTTTAGAACGATAATTTTATTTGTTTGCCAAAGTGCTTCATTAGGATAAAGCCTGGATACTTTTTTTCCATCCGCTTCCTTCCTCATTATGACGAGTTTATCATAATTTTTTCCATCGGAGGTAATCAGCAGCATCCAGTGTGATTGCATTTTAATTAAAAGGCGCCATTTTAATCATCTTTGGCATGGTGGATGTGCCGTTATCAATCCTATGTCCTTGCCTAACACATGAGCGCACACACACACACACAATGTCTGACTAACTATGCTTGGCTGGATGCTTCATTAAATGGAGGGTCGTAATTAATATTGAGACCTGACAAGGCCTCCCAGAGAAGCCAATGAATTAAGTAGGGAAGTGATGAGGAGGTAAAGTTGGATGGACTGACACTCATTCCAAAGCATCGATTTGCATAGACAAGAGGGATTGTGTGAGTCCTCCACGTCTGAGTGACTGCTCTGTATACGTTTGCTCATGCAGTAGTAAATATGTGTTTGCAGAGTTTAGAGGTGTATACTCTGTTTTAAGATAAGTGAATAATTTGAATTTATTATGCAGAGATGTATGCTGCAAAAAAGTCACCAAAAAGCCTTTTATATATGTTAGTGGAGTCATAAGTTGTTTTTCTTTGGTTCAGAACATCCCACGCTTTTGTTTTGTTCTAGACCTGAATGACCTTACAGCTTTATTATGAGGCACCACACACTACATCATTAAATGGCCATTTTGCTGACATATGGAAGCCATTACCTACAAAAGCTGTAATTTCATGAATTGTGCCCTGGCTCACACAACAAAATGGCTGTGTATTGTCTCTGTATGATTCCCAGGCAGATTAGTCTGTAATAATCATAACAGCATAATGAGGCTAATGGCAGACCTGAAATAAAGAAACTTGCAAACTTTTCCTCTCTCCTCCTGATTATCTCGTTTCTGTGTAGAGTGATTAACAGATTTTTGCACCCATCTCTTCTCATTAGTAAAGAAGTCTGACAGAAGCCTCTCCTCCTACTCAGCCTGTTCTCTATTCACAGTCACGAGCTGCTCATTGCTGTCTGTCAGGGCCAAACGGCCAAGAGGATGCATCCAATTCCGTCACTCCTACTGAAGAGCAGACAGAGGGAAATGACAAAGAGTTGAAGGAAGAGTGCCGAGGCATGGCACAGTTGTTTTTGGATTATGGAAAAACTACGATGCCAATGTTGCAAAGCCAGTCAAGACTATTCTTCAATACTATAGAAAAGATGCGGCGCAACAAAAAGGACCTTCATAAGCTCATAGAACAAAGCCAAATGTAACCCTCCAAGTGTCTCATCTCTTGACTGAAAGCCTGGACTCCTTTTGACCTCTCAATGTGCCAGAACATTCTGCCTCTGAGACAGAAAGAAATGATTTCAAGAGTAGTTTTTGGCCTACAAGCACATTGTTTTCTGACTGTCTTTTTCCTGGAAACATGTAACTGTGGAGGATCACCTGTGCAGAACAATCAGTTCTCTCCTCACTTCAACTCCCACGTGTGAAATATGAACACAGGAAAACAGCTACCCATAATGCACCTGCCATCTGTTCACTTATTAGTCTGGAACACCCAGTCCAGTTCAGACATTAAAGTTCATTAATATTCATACAACATTCATATATGGAAATATGAGTTGGGGGATTAGTGTCAGAGGCAGGATAAGAGAAGTCAGACTAATTGGTGATTGATGGCTCTGCCAGTCGGAACGAGGCCCAGAGCCAGAGTTAATACAGCACTGAGATGTACTTCTATAGAGTGGAGACATAATTAGGGAGCGTGACATAGTGCTAATTTTTGTTGTTCAATTTAATTGATTTTCAATACAGTAATTTTGCATATAAACTCTTGTTACTTCTATTTTTATGTTGTATGAATGCATATGACATATTTCTTCACTGATGTTATTCTGTATGTTAAAGGACCATAACACCCATTTTGCATGTTTGAGCCTAATATATTCAATTTTCATACACATAAGGTTACTGACAATCATTTCCCAAAGGATAAAACCATATTTCAGCCCTCTTGATATTTTGCAAAATCTCTTAATCTTTCAAAATCAAATATTCAAGCGATACACTCACCTTAACAGTCAATGTTTCGCCTGCTAATAGTTACACAAAATTATGAAGTCATGGTTGATAAACGCAGGTCTTCTTTTGGGACTATATTCCCTGGTGGAGATATATGAGTACATTCACTCTGCGCTTTTTATTGCGCTTAAACACTAAAATTACAAAACTTCGAAAAAACCTGAATATACGTGTGGTTCACAATAATGGATTATCTATCCCAAGAACATTTCAAGTATCAACAAGTTGATTTTAAGAGCGTACCAGAATGAACTGAAACCNCCCAAGAACATTTCAAGTATCAACAAGTTGATTTTAAGAGCGTACCAGAATGAACTGAAACCAGTGGCGGTCTGAAAGGTAGGGGGGAAAAAAAATTTAATTCACTGTTCCAGTAGTATGCTTTGGGAAATGATTGTCAGTAACCTTACGTGTATGAAAATTGAATATATTAGGCTCAAACATGCAAAATGGATGGTATGGTCCTTTAAGTCTGAAATAAACATAAGAGATATACCTGATCAGTCTGAAATAAACCTGAAATTCTGAAATACACCTGAGATGAACCTGAACAGCCTGAGATAAATATGAAAGGACAGAAATGAACCTGAAAAGTTGGATATAATCTTGAAAAGAAGAGATATTTCTAACTTTTTAGGGTTAAAGTGTATCTGCTGGACTTGTTTTATAAGTTAATAGTGATCTATGAGATCAGATAATTACTTTCTCCCTTTCCCTCCCTCTCCCTGCTTCACCCTCTCTCATCTCCAGGTTGCCTGTTTGAAGATGAACTTTGTGCAGCTTACGAGTTCTGCGTCAACGGTAAGTCAGCTTTTAGCTTGGTTACAAACCGTTCTGTACACCCACCACATCTTATAATAAACTACATCATCCCTGCTGTTACCAACCCTCACTGACCCAACACAGTTCTAAAGCTTGTTCTGCCTATTTTTAATCATCTGGGTTTTATCGATAACGAGGTGGTGAATGGAAGTCTTGCTCATCTGTTGCAGTTCAGTTTAGACACGAGTCATATATGAGAAAAGCAACATCTGGGAGCGTGAAGAACAAACAGTTATCTCATACCTCAAACTACCCACTAAGCTTCTGATTGATCTTAAGAGGATAATTTCCTTTCTTCCAATATGTCAAAGTTCCCCTAAGCCACAAATGGTCACAACCTCATATGCTAAATGGCTCGGAGATGCATTAGTCTGTGTCAGCAGCTGTCATAATAACCTGACAAATGAGGGGAAATGTCAAGGTTTTGATTATATGGCATTTGGTAGGATCACGTGGCATGATCCTTTTGAAGAGAAATCATAGGATTTCAATATTGAGGATCATCTTCACCACAGAGCCGTTGTGAAAGGTTAATATATTCCCTATAGAGAAGGCATCGGCAGAGGAGCTGTGCTGCACGATCCAGTATTGTTCCTGCATGCTTAGCAGGGATTCACATCTCAGAGTGTGTGTTTTGTTGTTTGTTTTGTTTGACTGAATTTGGGGGATATTGCATAAAATTCAGCTTCACAGATCAGACTAAACCAGCAATGGGAACTTTTGCACATTTTCATGCCACATTGTTTATTCCTCTCAATCCCTCATTTACAGCTTTTCTTTAAGGAAATAAACCTATTTTGCTTTTGAAATTTTTTTTTTTTATGGTCGCCTTTGGATTTGCAGCATGTTAGACAGGCACACTCGGAAATCCCCGCCCTTATTTCCATATTGACCCAGTTCTGTAAGAGAAACTTGAAAAGAGATGGAAATGCAGCAAGGAATGAAAGACTGACTTTAATTACACAGCCTGCGTTGATACAGAGGGGAGCTGTGCGTAGCCTAATAGAGGGAAATTGCTGACACCTCGATGGAAAAATAGCCAGAGGCATAGAGGAAGGTCGAGCTGGGCGTGGATTGTTGATATTAAGTCATGTTAGGCTATCATGCAGGAATATGGCGTGACAGAGACGTATGGGACATGGTCATTCATTTCAAGGATTTACCATGTGTCTCTTTTACAATTATCCTCCCATCTTTTCATCTTCTCTCCACCTCTTTTATCTTTTTCTACCCACTGGCTTATAACAGCACCACCCACATTGGGATGTGAGAATACTGTGTGCAGAATTCAATCATTAAAGCTTCTGTGTTCAGTAAAGGAAGAGGGGGAAAAAAAAAATACCAATGCTAGATTAATGTTATATTTTTTAGAGGCAAATATTTAGTTGATTCATAAACTTGTGTCTGCAGTTTGCCGCTCTCCAGCCACAGCAGACAGCATGAGTGGGAGTAACTAGGTCTGCCACTTCAACTCTTCCTCACGTCCCTGAAGGAGTAACCTGGTTTATTCTGGGCTGGTCCAACCATGCTCATCCTCACCCTCCTCACCCATGCTGTTGCTATGCAAAAGGTGGATGAGGGGAGAACAGGGCTCCTCTCTGTGTCAGTCATTCAATACCATTTTAAAAGGTTGTCTGTTATTTTTTCTTAATCTTTCTTTTATTAAATCATAAAGTACCCTATATACTGTATATATATAGTTATATAATCAACTGAATAAACAGAGTATATTTTGGAGATCTCATCGCTCTTGCATATCAGAGATAACACAACATTATGAAAGATGGCAAAATATAAATATGTGCCACATATGATTATATCTATTTATATATGCAAATATATTTGCATATAGAAAAATTTGCATGGACAATCAGAGGAAGTACAAAACATCTAAGTTCAGCTTTCTGAATTGAAAAAAAAACTTAAATCACAAAATGTAATACTAAAGTTTTTATTTGGCTGTTAAATAAATAAAAAAATAAAATAAAAATAAAAATTCTGCCATTCTCATACTTGTGACTTTGAGTGAACCAGACTGAAAGGTTAGTCTCTCCCGAATCAAACTCATTTGATGCTGACTGCTGAATGAGATGAGAATAACAAAATCAATACAGAAGAGTCAGATGCCCCAGAACTGCTGTAGGTCATTGAAGGATAAAGAAAATACATGTTTATTTCTAGCTGTTACCATTAATTGGGTCATTTTGTGCTGACTTTATTACATTTTGGACCCAAACCCTAATTTGCTGATTCAGACGAATACTTTCCCAGAGAAACAAAGCAAACTTCTTCTAAAAGCAAATGTGATTACTCTGAGACCATGATGTGGCTCTCTGGTGTCTGCGTTTTACTGGTATGATAAGCTAAGCTAAAGTGCAGTGGTTAAGTGCATGTTTCCCATAGGACAAGGGTTGGCTCCTATTAAAAACCATCAACAGTTTATTGATTAGTGGTTAACTTGCCTGAGCTTGAGCCAATATTTTCTAAGCATCCTTGCTGGTTTTTTTTGTTTTTTTTTTTAAATTTATTTATAGGATTTAAACACGAAAGGATCAAATTTCAAGTAACTGCTACAAAATCGATAATCCAAAGCATCTGCACAGGTCGAATAAGAGCACCCAGGCAGGAAATGTAAATATTTCTGCATCCCAAGAATAATCAAAGATAGTCAAGAAGTTCTAAAGAGAAATGGAGTAAGAATTAAAGATAAAAGATTCTATTTAAGGTTAAACAAAAGGCATAAGCTCGTTTTGGGTAAGAAAGAGGAGCAGAAGCAAACAAAACAAATCTGCTTATGAAAATACAAATGCATCTGTAGAGCTGATTCGTAATCCAAAGTGCAGTATGTGTTGAAGTAGCTGTTGAATTAGCTTTATTCATATGTTTTGTTTGTATGTAGATTGCAGGCAAGTGAATTATCATTTCAAAGAGAGAATTGTGGTAGAAAATGGCAGTGAATAATCTGCAAGCAGAACTTGACTATTCACATCCTGGACACTTTTGTCTCTGTTCTTTTCTCTCTTAGCAGACTGCATGTGTCTGGTTTTAGCGCATTGATTTTAGGCCTATTCGTTTTCATGACACATGAGTTGTACAGCTAATACACCTGTTCCAATACGTCTTAATTTGTCTCCTGGGTCTATTTCCTCCTCCTCCTGACATGCAGCCTTCTAGAAATCCTTTGCTGACTGTCAGCTTTAGCGATTGCTCCAGTTATCCTAATGCATTAGTTTTCAGGCTAGAGATAGCTTTAGCAGCAGCCACATGTCGCCCTGTCTGTTACGACGGGTGGAGAGACCTTTACTTTAATCCCTTCAACATGCATATATCCAGTTGGAGCCATTCTACTTGATTTGTAGGATTGCACAGTTTAGTATTGATTACCTGATTGATTCCGCAGCTTGTTTTGTGCATTATGGATTTCATTAGTCGGTTCATTTGCATTGAGTTTTGTTTGTTTATCACATTGACAGCATTGTTTTCAAATATTGATCTAATATCAGCTTAATATTTCCTTAACCTTGACAGAGAATCATTAGAAAATAACTGCATTTTGCTGTTGTGGATACATTTGCTCCACTCTCAAATGCCTTGAGTGTGTTCAGCCTACATTCAGCCTACATTCGAGTTCTCTTGCAGTGATGCTATTCATTAGCGTAAGAACTCTCTAATGATTGCATTTCTGTGTGTTGATTTCCTTTTGGGATGACATCAGCTCTCCATAAGCCTACTCCAACACATGCTGCACTCCTCCAAGCCTGAAATTAAAATTGTGTAAATATCAAAAAAAAAAAAAAAAAAAAAAACACCAAGAAAAACATTGGTGTTTGCTGCAACTTACTGACTACAAACCACTGTTCCATGACTTTATATTGTCAGTATTCTGAATGCACACACTTTAAATGACAGAAGAGTGCTTTATGATTTATCATGCATGTGGCTTTTTATGGTTTATTTGTTGTGTTTAACAAAGAAGGATTCCTTTGTTGAAAATTACCTCTGACATTATAAATCTGCTAAAAGTGTGTGTCTTTGTGTCTCAGTATGTCCTCCTGTCTGCTTGTGTGTCTGGTAGCGACCGGGAATGTCCCTGACAACCGAGAGGGAAATAACATGTTTAATAGTGGCCGTTGCCATGGAAACCAAGGACGAATGCAGAGCATCAAACATTTAACAGTTTCCTGTCACTTGTTGTGTCACCTGCCTCCATCCAGTTCTTACATAATCCGTGGCGTGGCTCTCTAAAATAAGCCTTGCCAAAAGTGAGCTGAGCCTAAAACTTAAACATTATTATTATTTTGTCATCATGGAAAAGGTGTCAGCAGCGATAATGCCGTCAAGTGAGAATGAGGGGTTGTGGTTGGCAGTGGGTAATGAGACAGCTGACATCTTGTGATTCACATGCCTGTGTGTGTCTCTAGATGAATATTCCTCTGTACTATTTATAAATCTCAAAATATCTCCTGAACGTCGGATGGCGTTTTCTGCACAGTGCCTCCCACCAGCTTTTTCCTGGAAATCTGTCATTTAATGGGTCACAGGCGAGGGGAAGTCATGCAAACACTCACTTCTCATTTAGAATAAAAATTCAATTTAGAGCCTAGTCTGACATCATGTTATTATCTTTGTAATTATCAGCCTCTCATTCCTACACAGAACATGGAACTGTAATTACATTTTTTTCATTTTAGTTGCTGGTGAAAAACAATGCCCTGTGATGACTGAAATATAGAAATGAAAAGAGAAACTGAATGTTTCACTCGCGCAAAAGTCTCACTATGTTATGCTTGCTGACAATTCACTAATGAGATACTCTTGATTATAAATCCTTGAAAAAACAGGCTACATATGTCTATTTTTATATGCTCAGTGTAAAATGGCATGGGGGGAAAGACAACAGTATGTTGCAAACATAATAAATATCAGTGTTTGTGTGTTTTATGATGCTCAAGTACATCAGGGAGTGATATAGTCATATACCTTTGATGTTTGCTGTCATTGTCGGATATCTCAGGGGCTAATTAATGGGATGCTGCGGTGCATGGCGAAGTGTTGATTCAGATCATTAGATCCCATCTAATCACAGAGGTATCTTCACACATACACACACACACGCATGATCGCACACACACACATACACAAGAGACAGCACAGATCGAATCTCTGCGATACATCTCAAGAGAGCATCTTTGAAGTGGACTTTCATTTAGCCAGTTTCACCAAGATGCATGGATTTATCTTCCCAGCTGCGAGAAAGTGACAACACTGATCATTTATATTCCAGGCGTTACATCTACATACTGCATTCTGACCTCCTGAGTCTCAGCATCCGTCAGAGGTCTAGACCAGCCATTGAATTATGGGGATGATAGGGACTCTGTGGCGTGGGTTGCCTAGCAACGTGTATTGAGTGAGGCAGGAGGCCTGCTGATAGGGAGATTACCAAGGTCCCTGATAAAGTCCTTCCTGCCATGAACGGCTGCTTATCGCACTGCTGTCAGAGGAAAAATGTCAGCTATTAGCTCCCCCAAAACAGGAAGTCAGAAGTACAGAGACGCCGCAGGTGCCAGGAAGACATCACGCCCTTCATTAGAACCACAGTTCATGTGCAGCTGAATCTGTTAACTGTATCATGCACACCATTAGCAACCTCAGAAACAATAATTATGTCACTTTTCACCATTTTCCTCATAGATAATAACCCTAATGATTTTTATGTCTTGTTTTGTAGATGGCGTGTTTGGAAGGTGTCAGGAGTTGGCCGGTGCAGAGCTGTACACATATGATATTTCTTCCTCTGCTCTGCAACGCCTCAGGATCCTCCTACAGAAACTGGCTCACAGAGGTACGGCCTGTTTCCCTGTTCGTCTTTGTCTGCGTGTCTTTTATTGTTCAGCAGCCTTTATCGGTCATGTACAGAGCTTACAGCAATGCTTGTCAACTGCTATTGTGCAAAGCAAGCCAAATAGCCAAGCTGTCTTTTTGGCTACCAAGGCATAACACCATCGTGGTAAGGTTGTTTGGCTCATTCTGTACCGTTGTCTTGCCATCATTGTGTAATTCCAGCAGCCGATCTAACTGGCTTGTATGCTGGCAGGACATTTAGTGCTAATTTTGTGGATGAGTAAGTTTGAGGTGTGTGGCGTAATAATGTTAGACAGTTCCTCATGCTCAATCAATGGCAGCCCAGCACCTCACGTGCTTGTTAGGGGGCACGGTGCGTAGACAGTTGGTTGTCTTTCTTCATATTAAAAGAGACTTTATGATTCTCCTACACTGCATCTATCATTTCTGTCATGTGCATATGATATATGTGATATATATATGATATATGCTTCTACTGATGGTGGTAAAGAGATTTCTCTTGCTGATTATTGCTGAAAACCATGATGCTTCTGAGCAGTCTGGCCTTATGGATCCATTGCTGTAAAACTAAATGCTCTGCCATCCCTGTTTCAGCTGCAGCCCAGACACAGAAAGGTTTGCACATATATCAGATGCGTGTCAAAGGCACTGTCTACATATGAAATGGCACAAATAAAATGTAAGTTTTTAGACATGCACTATTTTTTTTTTTTTTATCTTTATTTGATCAGGTTGTCTCATTGAGATTGGGATCTCTTTTGCAAGAGAGACCTGATTACAAAAAAACATTTACAAGAACCCAGTCAGCAACAGAAAGGACACAATATACAATAAATAAGGAATTTAAGAAAAACAATTACAAAAATCATAAAAAACATCAGATAATAAAGCTTTAAAATCATCAATTGAAGTGTAAGACTCCAGTTTGAGGGTTGTTTGCAGTTCGTTCAATTTAAAAGGTGCATATGAGTAGATATAGAAAATATATGAAGTAGTAGAAGCAGTAGTAGTATGAGTACATATAGAAAATATATGCAGTCTCCTGGGATGCTTCAATATTTTGCATCCTGCAACTACAGGTATCACCCACCAGGGGGCAGTAGACACCTTTAACACTGAGCGTGACCACAAACATCAACTCCCAGCATAATTGGCTTTGCAGGCTACTCTGAGCTTAATATCTTCTAACAGGCATGAACTAGTGCTGAAAATCATTAAGAGTGAGCAGTCGGCTAGAGTAAATAAAAAAAATAAATGCAGTGATGAATATTAAGCCGAGCGAGACCACACATTATTCTAATTACCGCTGAGAAATAAACAAATGAGACTGAGGAAGATGAGAAGAGATCTGGTGTGTAATTTTTCCCTGCTCCGTTTCAAGAGGTGTTTAATTTCTTAGATGCTTCCCGTCACGAGACTTGTTCCCTGACCTTGTGTGTTTAGACTGCCATTTACTGAAGCCGCAGACATGACATCATCAGTTTGAATCATTTCTCCTTTCCGTCTTGTAGAATCACATCCACAGACAGAGAGCTTTATCTCCAGATGAGTCCACAATGCACTGTTAAAGCTCAGTGGTGCGTTAGTCTTATCAGCTCAACAGCTATTGAAGTGTCATCTTTGAGGCGTGGGACCCCCTTGTTGGAGCCCAGACAGGGTTATTGAGACCATTGTACTGTAACCTAAGTCGAAGAGATGAAGGGGGAGAAAAAAATGGGGAGAAACATCAATGGAATCGATTTACAAACCTCTTTATCTTGCATCGGAGGCACAGGTAGAAATCACACAATCTTGCTCACTGCACAACACCAATGTCATTCAGATCAATAGAAACTGACCCTCATACAAAGGGCTTGGCTTGTCTGGATGTGTCTCCATCAGTGGAGCACATTGTCTGGCATCAAATTTTCACCACAATAGCCTTTGAATGCAAGATGCTGTCATCCTCGCTGCAAATGACTTTTATGTCACACAGCACCCACGCCAAGCAAGTTTAGCATTCAGAATGTGCAGCCACAGTGTGTCTACACATTTCAAAGCCTGGCTGCTGTCATATTGCTGTGGAATCATTATAGCTCTCCTAAATGTGTGGGTTTTTGTAAAGATTGTGAATGTGTGAAGACACACAGGAGCCAATTCAGTGTGCACCATAACTGCAGTGTATTAGTTTGATGTATGATGTATTAGAATAATAGATGTAATAAAATTGAAGATAAGTGGGTTTTTTTTTTTTAACCAACTGGTTTGTTTTATGTCATAGTTTTTTCAACTCAATGCAAAATTGCCTGCTTTTGTTTTTCTTCATGCTTTATACAGGAGCTCAGAGAAAATCGCTTGTACTGCAGTTCACCGTGTTAAACGATACTAACCAGCAATCGGTTGACCTTCTGATCATGTGCAGATCAGTGTGTGTCTCCTATAGTAAAGACAAGTGAAGTAAAATGATGCCTTGTGACATTTTCATTATCCATTGACAGGAATAGTCCATCAGGGAGGATCAACAGCCATAAACTGACATAATGTCATTCCGATTCCTCGGGATGCACAAGTTATTCATGGTCCTACTTTGCTTTATTCACAAACACATTTACTTTAACTGACAAGAAACAAAACTTATTGTTGGTCTCCCTCATATTCTCCTCTCTGCCTGGTCCTTGACAAACTAGCTAGATGATACTGGAGACACACACTCACACACCAACTTGTCAAGTGAAAAAGGAGTTTTTATGAAGAAAACAAGAATGCTTTTATTGAATCACTCAGTTTGAGTCCATGTCTGTGTGGGAGGGCAGGGTCGTTACAAAGAAGAGTAAGTTTTGATTAATTACGTGTCGAACCTGCTGCTAAATTATTCACATACTTTTCCGCTAATACCTTTAAAATCAGGTGGTGAACAGAAGTAAAGGAGAGAGAAATATCTGCATTTCAAAAACAACAATTCAAACAATGAGACCTAGACAGGATCCCATCTATTAGGCTTTGAATATTTAGGAGTTCCCCCCCCCCCNCCCCCCCCCCCACACACACATACACAGAAAATAGACAGGAGGCCAACAGAAATATGTTGCTTGTTTGAAAGCTGTTGCACTAATGGCGAGGCGTTAATTAACTGAGGTAATATGCCGGAGACACCGTGTTCTCCTTAACAGGCAAAAACCAGCGGCACTTGGTGATGGAGTCGTCTATTTCTCTGGACTTCCAGATGAATTTGCATGACGTTTAGCTCCTCAGTGCCAGGATAATCAGCTGAGAGGTTGATTGAGAGGAATCCAACCGTAAAGGCCCCACCACTTTTCTTCCTGACTTTTTCCTTTTACATAGCAGCTCATTTTGATTCCCTAATTTGGCGCTTGCATACCTTTTTCCTGAACTGTGCCCATCACCCACATACAAAAAACATGATATGAATGGGAATTAGTGCATCCCCCAGGAGACGGGGAGGATAGAGGTGTCACACTCAATGAAGCCAGTGGCAGCCTCATCCTGTTATGGCACCATCACACGTTTACTTCACTATTGAACCCATTTAACCAGCTGCAGCTAACTACAGGTACCATATGGATCCTTAGGGGAAGAATCCAAACCTGTTTCCTCATCTTAACTGATGATACCATTAATGATCATCACTGCAATAATATATAGCCAGTATACAGCAGATCGGGTGAGCCATGGGTAGTTAACTGTTATTGTTGTATGGATGGATAACTGAGCTGCGTTCCAGAACACTGACAACATACGCTGCGTTGTGCTCTATTCAGCGCTGCCAAGAATGACTGGAGGCATCTGTAGCTATTCTGTATTGCTCAGATCTTCATCTGGTGCTTATGAATATCTATGAGAATACCCAGAGTCTATGGGTGAGAAACCAGGCTAATGAAGACATTTTGTGTTGATACTTTCATTTTTTTTTTTTGTATCTCACTACCCAGGCTGTTAGCTTATTGCTATTAAATATGTTGACATCATTAAGAGCAGTGTCAGTCTTTGTTTCTTCCAAACAGCTAGTAAAAGGTTATGAATGAGGCAGTTAGCCTCCAAACCCGCAACACGCCATAATAACTTTTTTTCTCATTAAAAAATGCTTCTCCAGTGGAATGGAAGCATCATCAGTGAACATCTTGGCTTTTGAAAAGAATATAATATCTTTGGTATTTCTATGCTCTTTGGCAATGGAATGCGGTGCCTTTTGGCTCGCTGGAAATGGAGCCATGTTTTGGGAATCTTTTTTGCTTGGGTAGTTCCATCTGGTCTTGGCACTGCTGCGCTTTGCCCCTGCCCAGGAGTTCTGCATCCCAACTATGTGTTGGCAATTAGCAGAGATGTTGGCAAGGCGTCAGACTGCAGTGTGACATTCTCCCAGGGCTGGTTGACTGGTTGGTGTGCGTGTGTATTTGTGTGTGTATGCATGTGTCTGTGTGTATGTAGCCTTTTAGTGTGTCATAATTTTTAGACCTCATCTACCATTCCGATTCATCCTTGCTGTTACGCTGTAATGCTAGCTGAACTCTACACAATTTTGCCTGAGTAGAGAACACCGTCTTTTCTGAAGTCACCATTTATAAGCCTGAAATGTCAAAAACACATTTTTGTCAAAATTTCCAACTGAGTAAATATGAGATTTCTAGTGAACTTCAATCTGAACTCTGTGTTTCTAGGTCTAACGTGGCAGGATGACGTCACGCAGCAGGTCATCTCCAGAGAGCTCTCCAAACTGAAGGTTGTACCTCTCCGCCATCTGGCCACACCCCCTAGCCCCCTGACTCCCTACAGCAGTTCCAGAGACAGGAAACTGAGGCCTGTTCAGGGAGATCTTAGCAGAAACCTTCAGAAGTACCTGACAGGCCTGGGTTTCCTGCCACAGTCTGAGGTAGCTGGACAACCAGGAATCCAAAGAGAGGATTCCAGTGTTCAGGTAAAGAGCTTCTGCACACTGTAGAGCTGTAACATTTGCTTATGTCAAAGTGGAATAAGTTAAGTCGAAAATGACTATTAACAATGTTCTGATAATGTTGTAACTGATTGAATCTTATGCCTGGATAGAATGGAGGTCCAAGGTTAGAAATATTAGTACTACTGCAAGTTAATCATGGCATAACAAAATCACCCCCATTTTTCTTGGCCACATAAAGAAGGGCCTCTTCCTATTCTTTTGGAGAGGCACTATCTGTCATTGCCGGGGGTCGCCCTCTTGTCCCTGCGCTGCTTTTGTTTCTTGCTTTCTGTCTTTTTCCTCCCGCTGAGCAGCGACCCCTTTACACAAAGATCTTCCATCACCTCTTTACATTATTCAATTTCCATATTTAGGGTGGAACCTCAGTTTTGCATGAAATGTGCTCAGCATGCTTCATAGCCGAGCTGCTTCCTGCTGCTGTGTTAGTGCAGCAATAATGCAAAGTTGAAGAGTTCAGGACCTTCCTTATTGATGAAATGAGGTCCTTTGTTGTGTAGTGTGATGGAAGAAGGCAAACATAGTTAGCATGAATGGCAGAGCACCCTGTCTCACTGTGCTAATGCCATTATGGCCTCTCAGTATGCTGGGTTTGGAAAGACTGGCATTTTCTCTGTATATGTTTGAAGGACAGAAAATGGCTCCGAGGGAGATAGCAAATATTAATGCAGTGGGGACATGGATAATAATGCTGCTCAGTGGAACGGCTATGTGTTGAACTGAAGCATGGACTTCTTATTCAAAGAAGAGGAAGGAAGACACATTAGTAAAACTGAATATGATTCTGCATGAATTGAAGGCCACATGCTTCAATTCACAAGCTTGTGTGGCCTCGTGTGGTTATATGGAAAAGCTTTGAAATTAGATGATTCCTAATTTTTGTTTTTACATCTCTGATAGAGCAGATATGATTTTATGTTGTGTATTAAAGAAATGGGTGAAATTACTCTTTGAGTGACACTATCTCACTTATGATTTCCATAATCCATTTTCCAAGAGCAGTTGTCTTTGATCTGGAAGCTCTGTTCATATCCTGTCCTGTCTATTTCAGCCCAGGTTGCTTCTCCTTTATACTAAAGGCTGTCACAACATGCTGACCCAGTACAACCTCATCTCCTGTTGTCAGAAAAAAATATATTACAGAGCACAATAGCATCCAACAATACTGAAGATGTGAAATGGACTTTTCATGTTTTAGAATGAAGATATCGAGTCTGATGGCCGGTTGGAACCCAGCTGGTCAAAGCCCCAGCAGGGCTGGAAGACAACCACGATCTACAGCCACCAAAAAGGAGCCAGCCAAACCCCAGTCACCAAAGTTTTTACCCAGAGTGGAGAGGGCAGGCACCCCCACCTTGCTGCAGCCTTCTCCAACCAGGACCCAGGACAAAGCAAGCTTTTTTCTAGCCAGCTAGAACGGCTTCTTTCAGGTGCAAAAACCACTCAGCAGGACACCCCAGGTGGTGAGGCTCCATGGCCCAAAGGAAAGCTCCACTACCTCAGCTACATCCGGCCAAGTGACACCTTAGAGCCACAGTCCCAGGTGGCTTTTGGCTCCAAAACATCAAGGCCTAATCTGGACAGACTGCTGTTTAAGTCTGGCTCTGACCGTCAAATGGCCAAAGAGCCTTTAAGTGTGATGGATGGTAAGACCAGATTTTTCTCAACTTGTTGTAGCTATTTAAGCCTTTTTTGTTTGGTAAATTGTAATCGTGAGTTTGCATTCTTCCCTTTCCTGTCCAGAGCAATTCATCCAGAATGTGGTGAACCAGCTGGGAAGGCACAGTGTCAACATGGAAGCTTTGATGGGCAAAGACCTGGACCACCTGGCTGATGTCATCACAGGAGCCCTGCGGGTGGTAGATGAGCATCCTGATGTAGCTGGGGCCCAGACAGGACTGGGAGCTGGTGACTCCACAGGTGCCTTGGGGGGTCCCAGGGAGCCTCTGAAAACCATGGAGCTGAATCAAGACCAGGACCTAAAATCAGAAAAAGGGCAGAAAGACACACAGGGAGGAAAACAGGAAGGTAGATGTTTAAAAACAGTCATATGTAAAATAGAAATTTATGTTGCAGTATATGTAAAGTATTATTAATATACACCCCAAAGAAAGTGCCCTATTGTGTATTTTGGGTGTGTTTCCTTTTGAATGATAAATAGTTTTGCTAAATACAATGAAGAACTGCAGTTTTCACACATTCTGCTCACATACATTGTGTTTGTTTTCAGGCTCACGAATAGACGGTGCAGACAAGGAACCTGTTGACAAGGTGAATTTAAAATTAATCTACTCAACCAATAAACTGGTTTCTGAGGGAGTAAGACATGTCCAAACTTACATTTCATTTACTTTTGAATGCTACTTCAAATAGAGATGATTTGGATTTGAAAATCATGTAGTCTCATATTTACTATTAAATTATCAGAAGTTGAAAGTAAACTCACAGCTGCAGGATCTTGGAAAACTCCTGGAGAAATTGTCGAAACCTCAGCCTTTTCATTAATAATTGAACTTAAACTTCTCTTTCAAAGCAACACAAATTAAAAACACTCTTGCTTGATGTTAATAAATGCATTCTTTAATAATTTGTGAGGAAAAAAGGATTTGAGACCTTGGACCAGCACTTACAAACCTGGAATGGATGCAACACAAATTCTTACTTTTTCAAAAATTTAGTATTTTATAATAGATTTTAAGATTCTATTAAAGAGATTAATTAACTTCTTTTCAGTACTTAAGAAACTTTTTTTTAAATAAAAGGAAGCGGAAAGTTAATATAGGTAAAACTAATGAGAAAATGCCTCCAGTGTTCTAAAAAGAAATCTACCTTGATCAACACAGCACACGGCCTTCCTCTCCAAGCTACTCGACTACCTCAACCTGGAGCCCTTCGGTGAAGATCTGGAGGTCAGCAATGGGCCACCAGCCTCCAGTCCCATCCAAAAGATGGTAGGACTGGAGAGTGTCCACAGCCGGACAACACAGGGCCAAGTTCCCATGCAACACCGCTGGGAGGAGAAGACCGTGGATGTGCCTTTGAAAGATGCCTCCACGCAAGGTTCAACGGGTCCTGACACACAGGTTGACTCAGAGATCGAGAAGTGGATGCAGGGTATGAAGACCACCGCTGGGAAGAAACAACTGGAGGATCCACAGAAGAAAGACATGAAAATCAAAACTCAGTTGGTGCATGTGGGGGTGAAGGAGTTTTCCAGCAGAGGGAAGGACAGACACTTTGGCTACATTATCACCAACTCAGAGTGAGTATGAGTCAGATTTGGAGGTGATTTCTGAATTGTAATCGTCACAATCAGCAGTCAAGAAAGTCCACATGTGAGGAATTTGTAGTATGCAGTTTCAAGGCAGACTCATTTTACATACTTTAATATCAGGTTGCTTTGTTTGGGTGCTAAAACTGCCTTTTAGAAAGAAAATTTCTGTCACAGCCACCCACATATTAAAGTCTTTATTTGAAAAACGATACAGTCATTTTAAAATGTTAGTGTGTGGGGAACATGATTATAATGGCTGGATGATAAATCTCTCAGAGTGTAGGTATTACAGCTTTAATGATGACACTGTGTTAGGAAAGGTCCCCNCCCCCCCCCCCCGTCTCTCTCTCTCTCACTGTCACACAGCCACACAACTCTCACTCATCTTAGGCTCAGTGAAGATAAGTTCCTATCGACTGTGTCTTTGCCTCTGGCTATCTCTCAAATCCTTTTATGGTGTTATCAAGTCCAGAGTCAGTGTGTTGTCCTTCACCTGTTCAACAGACACAGGCTCATAAAAGCCCAAAGGGCACAATCCTTGTCACCTCATTCCCACCTACATACAGAAATTAAGACAAAAACACACTCCACAGGCACTGCCAAGAGAAGGAAACAGGTCACCCTCCATGTGCAAGTTCTTCATCTTGTCTCTGTCTGTTCTTCACCTTCTATCCACAGCAGATCAGCCCACTTTGCAGACACCTATAGTTGTCCTATAGTGGTGTGTGCATTTGCTGCAGACCTCATGATTGCACGGTTGTTATCCACAGCTATCCACACCCTGCAGAGAGGCTAGGCAAACCTGCTTATCTGACAGCTCCTGACATTGTGGTGGTGGTAGTTGGGGGTTTGGGGAATAGGAGGAAGNGGGGGGGGGGGGGAGTGGAAGGTATGGATAGAAGAGAAAGAGACAGAGAGAGAAACCCAAGGGGAAAAGTGCTAGCATCAACAACCAAGTCACTCCTGGAGCTCTCCAGTTGCAAGAATTACCGCAGAGGGAGGCGAACGTGTCTAGAATTGCTTTTGGCGAATCTTTACCTTTCAAACCCCCCTCAAAAAGTGGATAAAAAAAAGAATCACACGCTTGCTCATAGGTTGAGTGAATCAGCCGCTCGTAGACAATACGCTGATCTCTGTTATGCCATTGTTAGGAAAAGCTGTGGTCTAAACATAATACACATTATGGTATAAAGTGGTAACAAAATTTTGAATTTTGCACCTCAGGTTATGCACATCACTGTGCAATGTCTCAGTATGATCCATGGATTTTTGCTGCATGTCAACTTGCAGTCACTTGGCAGTTGCAGGGATTCCAGGTTAAACTGTCAGCACCAAAGTAGCTTTCTATATATCTGTGTGTGCGTGTGGTTTTTTTTTTTTTTTTTTTTTTTTGCCCTTCCCATTTCCTCCATCCAGCCTGTTGGCCTGCAGATTGCCTTTGTTTGGTCTATTTCCTTGGCGATTTACTCTCTGAATGAGAGAGCAGCCACAGACTGAGCTGAGATGAGGCATGGCTTTATCAGACCACCATTACACTTCACCTCCATTCCATTTGCACCTTATTATTCTCATCGCACCGTGAGAGCGCATGTGTGTGTTTGCACGCATGCCTATGTGTTTGTGTACTGTCGTATTTCAGTTGGAGGAGGGCGTGTGTGTGTGTGTGCAATATAAAGTGAATTTAGGAGAAGAAAAAGAACGATGAGAAAAGAAAAGGAGAGAGAAAGACACGTCTATATGATACAGCCATTACACCTCATGCAGGTTCCATTTGCACCTTATTGTTTGTCTCATTGCTGGAAAAAAAAGCAGGTGATTTGCCAAGCCTGAAGAGGCAGCTGATCCCTTTTCCCTTGGCACCAGGCTTTGTGTGTTTATTTGTGTTTGTGCATGCCTGTGTGTGTGTACATGTGTGCACATGCCAGTACATCCATTCACGTAAACAATAGCTTTTGCTTGTGTTCAATGACCCATTTGTGGTTATGAATTGCTGCAGTGTCTCTCCACACTAAAAATATAATATTTTAACAGCTGAATGACTGCATGTATCTTGTATGGATACGGACCTCCAAATGTGACACCCAAATATCTTCCTGTCTCTTCCGCAGCTCTCTCACCAGCGACCAGGGCTCGGACCTGATGGAGCGACTGGCGCAGAGGCTAAACCTCCATGCTGCAGACCTCACCCAGCTCTCGTATGTACAGAGGCAATCCAACAAAGACACATGGTCATGAATAAGGATTTACCTTGCAGTTTGCACCAGTAACAATTTTGCTTTCTTTACCACTTAAAGTTTTAGGAAAGAGAAGGAAGGTTGTCTAGACACTGCAAGTTTGTGTGAAAATGCTGTACCGCACTGCCAGAGACTGTGGGCGATTGTTGTTTTTCTGACCTTTTGCAATGTTTGACTTCTTGTAGGCAGAAAAATCTGGCCTAATTACCTCCAGACACATACTGATATCTCCATTGTATTCAAAACACTGTCTTACTACTGCTGTCACCGTATGCCTTGTCAAAAAAAAAAAAACAGCAGTCATGCCATCATACAATTTGTAGAGGCAGAGAGAGAGAGAGAGAGAGGAAGAGGAAAAACAGGCAAGATATGCAGCTGATAGAGTTGGAAATAGAGACAGTCATCCAGCAGGAGGTGTTTAATATATTAATGAGCAAGTGAACTGTCCTTGAACCCAGGCTGGCTGGTGTGTGCTTATACTATAGTTTTACTGTACATTTGGTGTCAGACCATGTAGGAAGCAGAGGAGATGTGTTCGCTTAAGATCTGACAAGTCTTTCAAGGCGCTCCTGCAGGAGAAGTGAAGTCTGGGTGGTTCGGTAACACCTGCAGCATACGAACACCAAAGCTGATGCACTGCAGTCTGCGGCTGCATCGTACTGTCGATCAGTATTCTGGCTTGTATAATAGATGTGGAGAGAGAAAAAGAAAAAAAGAATCTCATGCCGTTTCATATTCTTTAAATAGTATTTAGTGCTGAAAATACTCACAGTGACCTCAAAGTAAATGCAACCAAGGAGACATTCTCAGCGATGAGGAAGAGCATCCAGATATGTCATTATACTGGTGCTGATTGAGTTAATTTCATTATTACACCTGTCATTTTGTATCACTCAGAATCAACTTCTGATGATGATGAATGTCATTATCTGGACACTAATGAAGTATATCCTTCATTATAGTGCATAGGTCGGTTTAAAAGCTACAGATTCAGCATTGCTTCAAATGGAGATTATGGAGGCACTAAATTATACCTCATATTGACAGGCACCCTTGTATTCAATTCAGAAGACAAATACAGAAAATGCGCTCTTTGTTGGGGTTGATTATCCCCATTATTTTCCCTGTAGAAAGTAATGAAAGCGCATTCATGGAGAAGTAGCCAAGATGGAGACGTGAGGTTCGCTCATTGTGCCTCTGGATGTGCGGCAACGACAGGTGAGAGTTTGAAAGCCTCTGTCTGAATATTAGCCAGCTCGAGCACGAGAGCCAGGTCAGAGCACACCGCCCTGTCTCTCACTCGCTCTGATGAGCCCTGATAGGAAGAGAGTCGAAGAGATACTCAAACATGATAAAAGAGGTAGACAAGAATTTCAGACAGACATATTAGTGGAGGAGGATGAAAGTGTAGGTGTTGTTGAAATTTTCAGACTCTGAGCACAATTATGTTCAAGTCTGCTGCTACAGTAATAAGCACGAAATGTTCCATTTTCAAAAGAGGTTTCAAATAGCAGTTTAGGATGATAGGCTGTGAATAATATGTGCCTTTCAGATGACGTAAGTGTTTTACTGGTCAGTGGCACTAGGGGGAGTGGGACGCACACTCACAAGTCTCACATTCATACACAGTCTGTGCAGACACACACATGCCTTGCATTCTCCCTCAAGCCAGTCTGCATGTACACTTTTGTGCACAATTTGTCCCACAGCAGACAGTGAGAAGTCCTTGTGTTTTTTTGCGTCCATGATGTATTTATATCTGGTTTGTCTGGCTTAGGGAAAAAATATGTCAGTTCAATCTGAGATGCATCAAGATCTCTAGAAGAATGTCTTCAGCCAGGGAGAACAGGTCAGACGGGGTGAGGATTGTGGAAATATTGACATTTCCAAAGCAAACAGAGCCTAGGTGAAGGTAGAGGAGGGCATCTTTCTTTAGAAACTGTGCACGTATGAGTGTGTAAGTATGTGTGTGATCATGTTCACAAATGCACTGGTGCATGGTTTGGACCGTCAGTCCAGGCTCATATATTGCTCTTGGCCCTGTGAGGATCTCTGCCTCTGTAGCATCTAAGTGATGGTGGGGTCTGAGTCACAGCACGCTGACTGTCTGATGAATCTCGCTGTCACACAGTCTGTCAGGAAGAATGCCAAAAATGTACATACAGTACCCGTCTCAGCATATACATATTAACATATGATGACATAATGGCTTGGTGATTTAGGGCTGGTGGAAAGGAGAAACAAGTGGATGTCTCACCTCATCCTCTGCCATCTCGATCAGTCACTGTTGTCCCTCGCCAAGATGTTTTTCTGTCCTTCACACTCAATATCTGCTCAGATTTCATGAAACTTAAAGGAAAAGTGCTCCTCAGTGTTCAATTCTGGCATTTTAAAAATTACACAAAATGGCCTGCAGGGGTGCTCAAGTCATTATTTACTCCATAGCTGTGTCTCAATTCAAGGACTGGAACTTCTGTAGTCTGAATTTGTACACTGAACACATCATAACAGGCTGCCAAGACTTGTCCCAGTACAAAGGCTTTGCCAAATGTGGCTGAGAAATGCAGCCTAGCTTTGCCCAAAATTGGAAGACACGATAATTGTATCCTTTTGCAGCCCTCAGCATCCTACAATCCATTGCTCGTAAAATGACACATTAAACTTGCTGATGAAAAAGCCACTACAGGGTGTAAAAATAAACTCACCTTTGTTTGTTCCTGTTAATAGCTTGGATATGTTGTTAATCATTACAGGAAAATGGAAGTTATACAGATACATGTAACCTTGTACATTATTTGGTAGCTGTTCATCAGGCGTTCAAGCTAACACTGTAAATTCTGGTGTCTTGGAAATTGCCCCATTTTCCCAGTAATAACCCAACAATAAACTGAAATATCCGACTTAACAATAGTCACCCAAACTCACCATTTTTGGAGGGAGGCTGTAATTCAGCAGAGCCTTGCAAAGGACCCACTTTTCCCTGAATTTTGGACCGATTTCCCAAAACCTGGAGAAATTATGTATTTGGCTATTGCATTGTCACATTTTCAAAACTAGGACAGGGCCCTACAGTATTCATGCCATGTGTTCTTCCATGTGTGGAGTATCTCAGACATTTTCTGTTTAGATTTTGATAAAACTTGCAGGAAATGATCTAAGCGCTTTATTCCAACATTCAAAATTATGTTGATTGGCCCATGGGGGAGCTACAATTACAGCTCAAAACAAGGTGACATGTTTGTAAGTGATTGGCTTAGAAGGAGTCTTCATTGTTCATGACATTGACTTGTTTGCTGTAAAACTGCTGAACCCTGTTTTGAAACACAGGACTGTGGTGTCAATTTTTATTGAGCCCTTTAAAAATGTCTTTTCATTTTGGGATTTTAAAAACTTTCAGTAGACATAAATGTATTTTTCTTCACACATTACTTCTTCATACACACACTGCTTTCCTCTGACCACTGCTGGGAGTTCTTACAGGGTCTAGCGTTGTTAGATTTTATTTCATGGTCAACCTCGGGGACCTTAAACATTTATTCTGCTCCAAGGAAAGACATCTGCTGCTGACTCCTGACCAGACAGAGGAGGGTGGGTTTGGGTTTAGGGAGTACAGAGAGGATACCACAGGTGAAAAGAAAATCAGGTCCTCAGTGGATGACTGCACTTTGCTGCTGAGACTAAAATGAAACTGAAAAGGAAAGCAGAATTCACGGAAATACAGGAATATGCTGTCTTGTACAGCTTTTCTTCTCCTCATACACACTTTTGAGCTCTCTGCAATTTTGAATAAGAAACTACTAACTCTAAACTACACTTCTTGTTTATCTGCAGCGTCCTGGGTCCAGCGCTGACTTTCAGAGTCGGGCCTAACCCTAAGAATGTAACCACTGCAGATATGATTCAAGTTGCAGGTAGGAGCATTTCTATTTCTTATATGCACTCCCATACACACACACACACACACACACACACACACACACACACACACACACACATGCTCATGATAGCAATATCAACCTTGATTGCGATTCATCTCATCTTTACTAGCCGGAGCACTCCATCACGTCTGTTTCAGTAAATGAGAACACAGATTAGTGTCATAGATACAGTAGATAGGCTGGTGTTCATAATGTTCAGACAAACTCCTGTCCCAAAGAAGATTATCAACACTGAGCAATGACAGATGACCATCAATTACTGAGATGATGAGTCCAGCGTGTACACTTCTCCTATCTGCACACACACACACATACACACATATATGCAGTATATAGTGATGCTGGGCAGTATATTTCTAATATGTCCAAGAGGGTGACAGGTTGAAACAAGCTTGCATGTGCATCAGCCAATCAGTTTTAAGTGTTTGTGCGTGTGTGTGTGTGCTTGTGTCTGCGTGCATGCACTTGTTTGATGTCAACTGACGGAGAGCTGTCACCCGCAGAAAGGAGGTTGTCAGTATGCACTGCCTCCGTTCCCCTGTTCATTGTCTGCACTCTGATCAGCCTGGTGTGTGTGTGTGTGTGTGTGTGTGTGTGTGTGTGTATGTGTGTGCGTAAGATGTGTGTGATGCGTGTCGATGTCCTTGCTTTGGTCGGAAATGACTTTCAGAAGCACAGCAATACCCCCGACAGTCAGTATCATCCAATATCACCGCTCTGGAATCAACACAGTGGCGTGTTACTGGCTGAAATATGTCGCTGCTACAGTTCCTGCAGAGGAACATTTTTGGCACCAACTCATATCCTATCAGTGACATGTTAGATGACGGCTGATGATACAGATTCACCACAAGACAGGCTGGGGTTGGAGCTGAGCTTTGGTTCAGTGGTTTAAGCAGTGTGTGGGTGTTGCATCTATGTCGGGTTACAGTGTGTATCTGTATTAATTCCTCTACCATCCTTCTTTTTTAATGTTTTGTCCAGTCTTTCTTTATCTTTCTCCCTTCTCGTTTTTTTCCCACATGCGATGGCCTTTGATGAGGTGGCGTGTGGCGAGAGCTAATGACAGACATGAGTGGGGCTGAAATGTCAGACCAAATGTTAAGTCAACATGATCATCAGTCTGACTCATGCTGATGAATTATAAATCCAACCCACCTGAATGGCGAAGTGGACAGAAGGAGCTCATCAAGCTACTTTTGCTTTTGGATGCATCTGTCATTCATCTTGACTGCCTGCGGGTCGCAGCTCTGAAAAGTATTAAAAATGTAAAGTGGCACCCGGAGATAGTGGAGTGGTTAAATCCTCTGCCTTTGGAGCTGCATATGTGCCCCCTCTGACCTTAGATCAAATCCTGCCACAGCTTTATTTCCCATCCACCCCCACCTTCGTACTCTCTTGTCCCTTCTATTTCCACCACAGTGTGAAGCTTCAGCTATAAAAAAAATAGTGTAAAATAAATTCAAATTGTGTTGATGTGTCAAATTGCTCTCCATTATATTCCAGATGATATGGAGAAATTGTTAAATATGCACATGACATGAGTTCAATAAGAACTGGCGATGGTGCGATGGTTTCAAGGTGGTCTACTGGGTTTGTGGAACAACAATATGGTGGGTTTAAGTGGAATCTGAAAATCAAACTGACGCCCCCGTGCAGAGGTCACCTGGGTAATCCTGGGTGACCTTTGCCTTACGTGTGACTGTGCATAAATGATGTGGCCTTGTGATGAACTCATCAAAACCGCTGCTGTATTCTGCGCTCAACCTGGCTGCAAGTTCCTTCTAACGCATGTTTTATCGCAGCCGATAAATTATAAACCGAAAAGGCAGATTATATTAGAGGATGCTGCAGAGAATTCATCAAAACGTGCTTCTAAAATCCAGCAGGCGCACGCTCAAATTGCTTTCATGTTTAGCCATATAGTTGTATTTATTACGATGAAGATCTTATACGAATGCACTAACGCATATTTTTACTCATCCGGTGTTACCTTGGCTGTGCTATGCGGCGTCTGAGGGAGGTTAACATGGCTCTGCTACATTCTGCTGTCCATCTCTCTGCCCATCAGTTCTATTTGATGTGTTCAATGCTCTATTGAAAAGAATAGACAAAGAGACTTGGTTGAAAGGCACGGACAGTATAGAGGAGATTTGATAACTCATTGAAAAGCATCTTTTGGACAGCAGGTTCTTAGCGGCTGTGTGGTGAAAGGCCTGCTGGGAGGTCTGACTGTATTAGTGGAGGTAGAGGCTCTTGTGTTCTGCTCAACTGGAAAACCGCAGGACAAAGACCCGCACTGCCTAATCCCTGCTCGGCTGCAAAACAAAAGAGAAAGCTGCTGCTTTATCAAAACTACAAGGCATTCTGTGTGTCTGGATTTGTGTGCACGGATATGCGTGCCTACGTTCATGTGTGTATGTGAGTGTGTGATTTTTTTTTTATTTTTATTTTTTGCAGCTGTGTTCATCCTGTGCCAAGAAAATGATTTATTCAATATTTGATGAAGTGGCAGCCAAGCTGTTAAAAACCAATGTTGGAATGTGTTGTTTCGGATCTACTTTTTTGCTTCCCCTCCATCTCAGCGTGATTCCTGAACATGTAAATCACCTTCACGTGGGGAAATTGGATCTGCCAGAATTGCTTTTGCTTACTATAAAGCAACATTATTCAGTTGATGATGGATTTGATCCACTCCCCATTTCCACTTACATGTTTGCGCACTTCACATCACAGTGGGTAGGTGGATTTATGTGTAAGAAGGCTGTTTTTGCTTCATGAAGTGTATAATTATATTCTGTTTTATTTGGTTTGTCATTATGAGAAATCATTATTGATCATGTACATATTCCAGACTTCCCTGTAGCGCATCTGTTTTACACGTTACGTCCCTTATTTGATGTCTCGTGCACTATATCTGCTAACTGTGGTCAAGGACGTGGAGGCCAAACACCAAGATGTGTGAGTGGATATGAGGGTTTAGTAGGTGGTGGGTGGGAGCTGGGTGAGGACACTCCTATTGTCTTGCTGTCACGGCTGGGCGACCCCAGAGCCCCTTGGAGGCCCCAAAGGCCCCAGAGGCCAGGTCCCAGCAATGTGTCCACGGGCCCCCAGGCCGTGAGAACCTCGGCCCTGGTCAATGAGCGCTGGGAGCCTGGGGACCCTGGGAGCGACTTGCTGGGCCATCTGGAGCAGAGAGCAGAGACCCTGACACACGGCTGTCACCCCAGGGAGACAGACGCACAGAGACGTGGACACAGACAATCTCTGCCCCCCATGTTTTTGACTCTCAGACACACTCTCTCGTGCTCTTACACACATGCGTGCACACCAAGGGAGCGACAGTAGAAAAGAGATCTGGGGAAGGAAGATGGCGGTGAGAAAATTCCAGAAAATTACTTGTGCGAAAGACAATGAAAAGTTTTCCAAAGAAAGCCAAGAGGAGAGACTTTGATACTTTCTGGGCAGATATAAGATGTACTCCATGTATGCTACATCGACTGTTTTGTGTTTTATTCTAAAAAAAAAAAAAGAAAGTCTGCCTAAATATAACTGGGTTTCTTCTATTTTACTCTCAACATGCATTTGTCTCTGTCTGTCAGCTTGATTCTGTCTGTCTGTCTCCCGCTCTCTTTCTTTGAGAAGGTCTGGTTCGTTCTCTGATCTGCTTGCAAGCAGATCTCGCAGACAGTTCTCGAGCTAAATTGGAAACATGGTCGCTGTGCCTGCATAATGGTGGTAGCTACATTTGAGTGGTGAGTGGTAGTCTTTTCCAGCTGAGCAGATTAGCATAGATCTCCCACGCAGACAGAGTTGACCTTCACTCCACCAAACACTTGTCAAAATGCCAACGATAATTACCTGCTGTCTTTGCAAACAGCACAATGGTTTATCCACCTGTACCTCATGCATGGACGATGACTCTGTAGCACAATAGATGCTTGTTTCTCCATATATTTGTTGAAGTTATAGAAATATATATAAATATATCAGAAAGGGGGATTCCTGTGTGGCACAGGTGTGTGTGTGTGTGTGTATGTGTGTGTGGACAGTGATACTGTAATATTTACCGTTCACAGCAAGCCGCCGCAGACTGACGAAATAAGTGTGAATTAGATTTTCTGAATGTTGCCACAGTTTTCGCTACCGTCGTGTCCAGACACCGGTCGTCCATACGGGCTGGAACGAAAATGGTTTTGTCAGCATGAGTTTTCCGATCAAAAACGTGTCAAGAAGATCTGTAGCGGTTTTTAATACATGAGAACTCCACGGTATCTGTGTCGGATGCCTGATTGTCTGTGGGTTCATGCCTTAACATCTGTATCAATGAGCATAGAGGTCAGAAAACAACCTTGTTCCTCCTCTCCCCCCTCTTCCCCTTCCTCCCTCCCTCTTTCTCTCCCTTCCTCCCCTCTTCCTCTCTCCCTGGGCACTCTCCTCTCCTCTCTCCTCCTCATCACTGACTGCCCTCTCTGGTTGAGTGCTTAAATGTGCTCAGTTCGGTGATCAAAGTCTTCCTCAGTCTCTTCTCTTCCATTGCCCCTGGCTGGCTGTGTGTGTGCGTGTGTGTGTGTGTGTGTGTGTGCGTGTGTGTCATTCAGCTACAAACCCAGTTCTCAGTCATCTAAACTGAGTCTCGCTATCTTCCTTTCATTCCTTTAGTTTCAGTCGTATCCTATCAGGCTACCTTGCATTATTTTTGCATCTGCTACACACACGCACACACACACACACACACACACACACACACACACACACAAACAGTGATCCTTATTCAACATGACACATCTCACTTTTCTGTCTTCCTTAACATTCATGCATTGTTGATATCAAACTTACCGGTAAGCTGTCTGTCACTATAATTTATTACTCCACACGTGCATGTGTGTGTGTGTGTGTGTGTGTGTGTGTGTGTGTGTGTGTGTGTGTGTGTGTGTGTTAACGTGCAGTCGATAACCTGAATTGTACGTGTCACAGTAAACTGCGAGATATTTTGTCTGGTTTTGCAGGAAGCCATAATTTTCCTCTGTACCAGCATGTTAGTTGGTTTTTCATTCCAAGGTCATGATGTTCTTCCACATTTGCTGCAGCTTTTCTCTCGAGTCTCCAAGTGCCTGCTGTAACAAAAAAAATTGAAATTGTCAATGCCTCTTATTAAAATGTTCTGTGCTACAACAGGGCAGCTTCTGGGAATCCAAAAGCATCAAGTCCTTATCCTTGTCCTTGGCCCAGAGAAGGAGCTTACGTCAGCAAGTGACCATTTGTGCTCTCCTCACAAAAAAGGCATCATGTGGAAACATATTCTTTTGTGCTGCGGAAACCAAGAATGTTCCATCCAATGAATTGTGTCTTACACTCTCTTTTATCCTGTTTATCCCTGTCAGCCATGCCGTTTCTCATTCTTGCTCTTTCTCCATGCTCTCTTGCCCTCTCTTTTTAGTTATCTTCCCTCTTCTCTTCAGTATTATCCCTGCACCTCAGCGTAGGGTCAGGGGTACACTGCCACTGTAAACATATTTACTGTGTCAACATTGCTGTTGCAAAGCAGCTGAAGACAGTAACAGGTGCCTGTCAACAGCCAGCCAGATCTCTAGTGCATTAAAGGATCTTTGCTGTAGACGAGGATTAGTGTCGCCTGGCATTGTTTGTTTGCTAATTCCATCTCCAAGGTATTTGTGGAAAATAGGCATGAATAATTGAAAGTGATTTTTTGTGGACGAAACGAAGCTATCAGTGGATGGAGGGAGATTAATGAGGAGGGGAGTGAAACGTAACGGAAATTTGGAACAACGGAACAACCTTTCTCAGACACCCGGCGAGACCCAGAGTTGGTAAACAAAAATTGAATATGCAATGTTGAGAAAGAGATGATCAAGAAAAGAATATAGGAATGAGTTTGAATGTGAAGTGTGTCAAAGCATGATGCTGTGGAATTAAGGGGCTAGCTGTGTTTCCATTGAAACTGACTTAACGTATTGTTGCATTTGATAAATCTGTCTTAAAAATGATGTTTGATAAAACTAAGTGAAAAAGTGTGTAACACATAGTTTATTGCCGTAAGTAAATTTTGCATCTGTAATTTTTTTTGTAGTGACTGCGAAAAACTGAATGTGTTGAACATTGTTGAAGCTGCAAAAGAAATACAACCATTAAGACAAACCCAAAAGTTCCCGAAAATGTTTGATTGGTCCTTTACTTCAGAACATGTTGACATCACAATGTAACACACCTGATTAGACACATTCACAAAATATAAGGTGATGAGCGAGTGTTTGGGCAGCATCTGCCATGTTGGAGCTGGCCAATTGGAACAGAGGGCCTTAAAGGATCATACCGGCCATTTTGTATGGTTGAGCCTGATATATTCCATTTTCATACATGCTACGTTACTGACAATCATTTCCCAAAAGATAAAATCATATTTCAGTTTTCCTGATATTTTGCAAAATCTGTTAATCTTTCAAAATCAAATATTCAAGCGATACATCCACCTTAAAAATTGATGTTTCGCCTGCTAATAGTTATGCAGCCTTATGAAGTCACAGTCGTTTAAGTTTTTCGATAAATGCAGGTCTTCTTTTGGGACTCTATTCCCCGGTGGGGACATACATTCACTCTGCGCTTTTTATTGCACTTAAACGCTAAAATTACGTAACTTCGAAAAAAAACTTGAATATACATCTTGTTCATGATGATGGATTACCTATTCCAAAAACATTTCAAGTATCAAAAAGTTAATTTTAATATTGTACCAGAATGAACTGAAACCAATGGAGGACCATACCACCCATTTTTCATGTTTGCAAAATGGATGGTATGGTCCTTTAATGACATCATCACGTATTTAGCTGTTAATAGAGTCACTAAAACTTCAGTTAGAGCAAATATGAGTGAAATTTGAGCTGTATCTGACAAAAGACTTCACCATGAGGTAAATTCCAGCTGAGCCATGGCAACAACACATTTTCTCAGACATGGTGATGCACTTAATAACACACCAGCTCACTAGCTTCATGTTTTATGAACTGACAAAACAGTACATTTTCCTGCAAGGCCTTAATGATGATTAGCCGTCTCTGAGACAGTCACGCATTCTGTTTGTCACCAAACAGAATGTGCCAAAACAAAATGTCAGAATTGTTAATATCATCTCAATCAATGTTTGTAATGAAAATATTTTTTAATAAAACGGCGTAAAATCAGTCAGAGCAGACAGAGGAGGCTTTCTGAAAGTGTAGATGCTAAGTACTCATCCATAGCTGCAGGGTAAAGCACCAGAAAATCCAGCCACCTCTTTGGTCCTGCTATACCCCCCAAAATACTCTCTTATTCTCCAGCCATTGCCTCTATATTCTCTTTGCCTCTTCATCTCCCACACTGAACCTACTCCAACTGAGTGACAATGTGCCTCACAAAAGCTCTTTACAGTAGATGATCCTCATGTAGAGAACAGCAGGCACTCATGATGTTTGTTGTATGTATAGGTTTTTATTGTAAATAGGTGCTGCTTCCTGAACCTGCAGTTATAAAAAGCTATGCTAAGTGACTTCTGTCCATCCAATGCTATTAATCATAATTTTTAATGTACCTTAAAATACCGTTTGTTATGAAAGATGTTGAGTTCCATTATTTTCCCGTTCATCCGGGAATGGTTTGTTATTCCACAGTAGTGGTAGGAATGGTGATGGCGATCGTAGGGGAAATATCCGTCAACACTGATGTGCAGCTAGACCACATTTACACTTTACGCTTCACAGAGTTGAAAACAATTATTTTAACAAATTATTGAGGCTGAAACTCAACCTTCAAACCTGATTTTTGTTCTTAAAACCACGAAGTTCAGTGCAGCAGAAAATGAAGGTTCATTCTGTGTCACTGATATTTATATTGATGGCCATAACTTGTTACACTGTAAAATGTGACAAGTTGATCTGACTTAAAAAAAAAAAAAAAAAAANAAAAAAAAAAAAAAAAAAGTAGGAAACCGATTGCTTT
The DNA here is from genome assembly GCA_014773175.1 of Lucifuga dentata. Classification (NCBI taxonomy): domain Eukaryota; kingdom Metazoa; phylum Chordata; class Actinopteri; order Ophidiiformes; family Bythitidae; genus Lucifuga; species Lucifuga dentata. The sequence continues at coordinate 16,962 of VXCM01000046.1, read as the reverse complement.
GAAAAATGTAAGTAAATATAACTATTCGTCTTAAGTTATGTTTACTTTATGTCTATTTGAACTTAAAACGAATAGTTATATTTACTTACCCTTTTCAAGGCAATCGGTTTCCTAGATTTTTTTTAAGTAAGATCACCTTGTCACATTTTACAGTGTAGGGAAGATTTTTTTTTTTTTTTTTTGCAGCTCTTCTTACTTTTCTTCTTCCTATAACATTAAGTTTTCTTGCATATTTATCAAACTCTATCTAGCCTAGAAAATGGAACAATATCAACTTTTCCACCTCTTCTATCATCTTTGGCTGTAAGTGATATATTAAAAAAAGCACATTTTAACAGCAGGGATATGATAACTATTACACTAACAAGAAACAGCTACTAAAAAAGGTTGTTTATATTTTATGTAGTAAAATAAAAAATATTGGATTGGGACTTGTTATCAGTAAATCCTCAATTTTAAAGGACTTGGCTCTGGGTCGATGGCAAAAATAAATACAGCAGCAAAACTAATATATGAAATAAGTTGGAACAAGGTGAATTAAGTTTTGTAACTGTCCTTATCTGACAGCTCAAGGCACTGCCTCCATTGTTGTTCGATTAGGTTGGAGGAGTGTCTTTAGTGTCCTGAAATGCCACTAGGTTTGGAGTTCTTATTCTAAATAAAATTGGCCAGAAAGTGAATATTGATCAAAAAATGCTATAAAACCTTTGGAGACTTTGGAGATAAAATATAGTCATATATTATAGTCATTAAGGAAGATGACATTTAACTTCTGACCTCTGAGTTTGTTTGCTTCTCAGCTTGTTCTGAGCTGATTATTTCTTCAACTTGCTGCAAAACATACAAAAGGAATCATTTACAAAAAATATATGAGTTGAGGATACGTATAAAAGATATAGTTTTCATTGGATATGGCTGTTAATGGACTAGCAATACTCCTGCATGTGTATATCAAAGAGGCAGCAGATGACACTAAAAGTACTCGAAACCACAAAGAACTGGTACAAAACAAAGAAAGATGGCCATGCATTTGCTGCATCATAGCCTTTAGGTGTGCGTCTGTGTTTGTATTTATACAGTGTGTCACTGTCTAAGCTCAGGAGCGTGTGTTTATGTGTGTTTTCTCTCTTAATGGCGCATCCAGACTAAATTGGCCCCTGAATGCAGCATGCTCCGCTGGTGGTTTTGCGAGCTACAAGTGCAGAGAAACAAAGAGAGGCAGAGAGCTTCAAAGCATGTGGGTGACATTTCGGGCTTTCCATCTTCAAAGCACTATTTGCTTTTGTAGTTCCTCTTTGAGTATGATTATATATTTTTTTCCAGCTGTCTGGAAACATAGCGAGGGTCATTTCATAACATTTTCAATAAAGGATATACAATGAGCGCCTGTTTCTAATGCATTACTTTAAAATACATTAATTTCACTATTATTTGTTATGCACACTGGCAGAAAATGTTTTAACATGGCGTATATTAATGTATAGTCTAAGCTGTTTGTTATTCCATATTGGCAGCCATTGGCAGTGAATTGATTGTTGACCCAGTCGAACCCCCAGTGAGTGTCTCCAGATGGGGGAGACATGGAATCCACCCTGTCCCCTCATTTTCATTCACTGCTCTTCCTCTTGTCTCTGTCTTCCTCCTCCCCTTCACCCTCCATCCAAGTGCCTCTCTATAATTCATGTCCAGGTGCAGCACCAGCTTTCTTTGGCATGGAGCTTGAAAGCAAAAAAAAAAAAAAAGGNAAAAAAAAAAAAAAAAGGTCAGATGTTTTATTTTCACTTCCTTTGTGCTTCTCTGTTTTTATTTACAGACCACTGTTGCCCCCTTTACCTGTATTGCAGAATGTCCTGACATACTATATAGCAGTTATGTCACGCTACGGCTAACATCACATGGAAACAGATGGCCAACGTGATTAATTTGTTGCCAGAATACTTTACTGTTGACAGAAAAATGGATGGATGGCTTGGAAATAGGACTCAAGATGAAATGAAATATTGTATTGGTGATTGCAAATCTAAGCAATACTGCAAATTATATCATGAGCAAAAATCAGTAAGTGTAAAAGTAGGCAGAGTGGAGCATTTTGCTCCTTTTTTAGGAGCTACAGTAATCATTCAGGCATGCTTGGTTTATTTCTGCTTGTTGTGCATGATGTCACCAGATCGAAATATTGTCAATATAATGATCTGACAAATCTTTATCGTGTAAAAAATGTCCCCTTTAGTATCATAGAATGATTATGATATGGCACAGCCCTATTTGGAAGTGGTACAAGAGATTGTCCATCTCTGGAATATGAAATCTTGTGACTGAATAATTTCTGGCCCATAGTGGCTTTTTTTATTAGTGGGGATGTGTCAAGTTTTCAGGCAAGCTGTCAATCATGAGAAGTGTGAGATGTATGAATGCCAAGTTATGCCCACGTCACATCTGTACTGACATGGGGCTGCTGTGCGTATCGTTGTACGGATTCCAAAGCTGTGGGTGTGACTGAACTCGTACACACCACAGGTATCTGCACTGCAAAATGACATGTATGTTTATATGTTTATAAGTGTGTCGCACATGTGTATCTTGCAGCGATCCTGGACTAAATTCAACGTAAGGGTTTTTTTTTTTTTTTTTTTTNTTTTTTTTTTTTTTTTTTTTAGGGATTGTATTGCAAGTCAGGCTTATGTCAGATATGACATTTATATCTCAAAAATTTGTTTTTTTGGTATCCTTGGGTTATATTTGTGAAAGTGTCAGGTTGAACACGATGTTCTGTCATGATCTCAGTATGCTGCACTGTTTCTCAGAGAAGAACGGCAGCCAAACATGCCAAGAGGAGATCCCAGCGCATTTAAAAAAAAAAAAAAGCAAAACAGAGAAGCTGTAAAGTTTAAAGTTCCTCAATGCTGCTTCATTTTCAGAGACAGGAGCTTTTGGGAATAACACACCTATATTATATCAGCAATTTTTATTTTTGACATTTTGAACGTTAATACCTGCAATAATGGATTCACTTCACTGTAGCAAAACTAGCAAAAACTGGAGAATAATAATTTCTCTGATATTCAAATGGTTCCTGTTGGGCTTTTTTTTTTTTTTTNTTTTTTTTTTTTTTTTCATTCGTATGCATGTGTGTGTCGTGTGCGTGCATGCGTCTGCTCGCTGCGTGTGAGAAAGTTCAAATGTGTGTGTGGGAAACGAGTAGGGATGATTTCAAAATAGGTCGTCGCTAATCCCTCTTAAAAAATGAACATTCCCCTGCCATGCACCCATCGAAAGGCGAAAGAAAAAAGTAAAGAAGGAAGTGAGAAAGGAAAGACAATGAATTATGGATAGGCTTTAAGAAGGATATTGCTCCCTGGCCTCCTCACTGATTTTCTTTTTTTTTCCCCCTCTCCTGTTCCATCCTCCTTCCCTCTCTCTCTCTCTGTCTATCTCTCTCTCTCTCATGCACTCTTTTTCTCTCTGTCCTCCGCCTCTTTTTAAATCGATACAGACTGACTGTCATGGGTCAGTGGCCTGTTTGCATCAGGCTGGGCTGCTACAGAGCAGCACCGTGTCTCTCTGTGGAGCTGATAACTCATTCCTATCTCAAACCTCTCTTTAAGGGACGCCGCTTTCAATTTAACTCCAGTATCCGCCTAAGATTGAGTGAGGATGACACAGTGGAAATAATATATATGTCATCAGTATTTCTCCAAGTGGGAATATCTAAATGTGTGTGGCTATATGCATGAAAGGATGAAAGTAGAAAGATATTATGCACTCTTTTTCCCCTATGGAGATAAATTTTAATTACAGTGCTGACAGATAAATCAGCAACAAAGCAGCTAAACTACATAAACAAGACATTATTCTTGACAATAAGAGTAATTCTGTTTTTATTTCAAATCAGGCTACAGCACGTCACAGTGGTGTTCTGTGTGTGTGTGTGTGTGTGTGTGTGTGTGTATAGCCACAGGCGTCCTCACACTCCAAGTCCAATTACCTGTGTTAAGGCCAAATCTGAGACGGGGGCTTCCAACATATTATTTTAACACAAACAACAGTCTTTCTGCCCACCAACCTGCAGGCAGCCAGACGCAGGCACCAGAGCAAGGTGTGAGAGGTGTTACATTAGCACCTGGATGTGTGAACAGCAGACTAGTGACCTTTTGCCGGCGACTATACACTACCTGGAAAACTCCTTTTCCTCCTGTGAATTCTTCCTCTCGCTCAGCCTTAACTCTTCTCAATATCTTCTCACCCCTGCTTCTCACCTTTTCCTCCTCTTTTCCTTCTTTTGTTGTCTGATGTTTTTCCTCAGTTTTGCCAGTGGTGGAAGTAAATCCTTAACACAAATAAAAGTACTAACACCACTTTGGAAAAATACTTCATTACAAGTAAAGGCCTTACATTTGAGACACGGTATTAAAAGTAAAAGTACTCGTTCTGAACAATCTTCACTCTAAGATTGTTAAATGATTGATGTAACATGCATCTGGCGCATATTAATGCAAGCATAACGGAAAACAAAACTTGGAGATAAATGGATTTTCACTTGCCAATGTGAACAACCTCTCCAAGTTTTATCTCTCTGCACTTGTTTCTCCAATTTTGGATCGTTCGGAATGAAATACTTTCATCCAAAAAATGTTTCGAAATCCTGCAAATGTCTGATTTTGATCATTTTTCATGGTTTCTAGCCAATTCAAGGATTGCATTCTCCTCTGCACTAAATACCTCTTTTTCTTTCTAAAACTCTTGATATATTGTATCATTGAGCTAAAAATAAAAAAAAAAAGTAAAATATTTCCTTCTGAAATATAGCAAAGTAGAAGCCAGAAGTAGCACAAAATGTAAATTTTCAAGTAAAGGTCAAGTTCTTCAAGTAGCTGCTTCCTCTTTCTCTCAACCTTTTGTCTCAACTTGAAATCAAAACATGAAATTTTGCACAAGTCCTTGAAATGGAAAAGACTCCAGGATGCCACTTGTTCCCAGAATTGCACTTAACACTACACTCTAAAAACAAATGCTTTGCACCAACAAAATAATAATAATAATAATAATGCAACAGTTTCCATCAAGCTTTCTGAGTTGTGACAACTTCTGGTGAAATTAAGTAGAACTAACACAGAACATTAAGTAAGGGGAAAAGGTTTTTTCTTCACATTTGAAATTATTTTTATGTACATCAACTTAATAAATGATAGGATAAAGACAAGATTTTAAGATGAGCACACATAAAAATTAAGTTGTTCCAACTATTTTATCTCAATTGTTTAAAGGCAAATTTAAGTTCTGTGTGCTTAATAATTTTCATTATGAATATAATTTTTTAAGTAAGCTCAATGAGTAAACTTAATGTTACTGGTTGAGGTTGTGCACAAAAAAGACTCGGTCACAAGAAAAAAATTAATAAATTCTTGAATACAATTATATTCACCTTGATTGTGTTAAAAATATGTCCGTTTTTCAGTCTGTCGTTACTTTCTGTACAGTGAAAAGATAAGACGACTTGCAGTCTGAACCATCTGAACTTGTCAGGGTGTAAGAATGAGAAACACAGTATACTGTATTCACGTTTTAAAATGTAGTGTTAGAAGCAAATAAACATGAATATTTAAGTGGATGTAGCGACAAACTTGGAAAGGTTTATGACCAACTTATTTTTTTTAAAGGTTCTGTGTGTGCTCAACTTAAAAACTTGTCTTTATCCCATCATTTATTCATGTATTAAGTTGATGGTACGTAAAAATAATTTCAAATGTTAACTGACTTAATGTTGTGCGTTAGTTCTGCTTAATTTCATCAGAAATTGTCACAACTCAGAAAGCTTGATGGACACTGTTGCACTAATTTTTTTTTTTTTTTTTTTTTTTCGTTGGTCCAAAGCATTTGGTTTTTAGCGGGTGGGGTCTTAGGTGAACTCATTAAATGAAGGAGAGAAAATGAGTTAACATACCTGTTTGATTAAGTTGGGACAACTTGTTTTTTGTTTTTTTTTATTTTTGATCAATGAAAGGATGAATTGGAGTTAAAATTAGTTACAAAAGAAAGTTGAAATATGTACCAGCATAATTCTTTTGTTTCTTATTAAGTTAGAGTCATAGTCATTTAATTAGAATTTTTATTCTAATACTATGCATTTTATTTAGTCATGGTTAAAGGTCTCCTTTTGGGACTGTAGTCTCCAGTGGAGACATACATTCAATGCGCTTTTTATTGTGATTAAACACTAAAATGACGTAACTTTGAAAAAACCTGAATGCACATGTTGTTCACAATGATGGATTACCTATGCCAAGAATTTCAACTATCAACAAGTCGATTTTAATAGCGTACCAAAATGAACTGAAACCAATAGTGGTCTGGAAGGTAACGAAAAAAAAAATTCATCATTCTAGTAGTATGATTTGGGAAATGATTGTCTGTAATGTTACATGTATGAAAATTGAATATATTAGGTTCAAACATGCAAAATGGCCGGTATGGTCCTNGTTACATGTATGAAAATTGAATATATTAGGTTCAAACATGCAAAATGGCCGGTATGGTCCTTTAAAGTCGGACTAAGCCACCTTTGCATGCATTTCCTCAACAGCAGGTGGATGATTTAGCAAAGTCACACGATGACTAAAATACAGTTTTATTAAGTCATATTTTTTTTTATCCTGCATTTTATCACATGGAACATCTACTTTACCTGTAAAATCCATGTGCCTGAACATTCATAAGACACATCACTTCCTTCAAGTCACCTGCCAGGGGCTCTAATTAGACTGATAAGCAGTGCAGCTAGAATCAGCTCTTCCTGTAATCAGCCCCTCAGAGCCCAGACAGACAGCTAGATGAAGAGGAGATGAGCAGTGCAGCCCAACAGGTGTCTTTAAAAAGACTGGGAGGGATGCTTGTACAGTTTAGTCTTTCTCCCATCTAACCTCTTGATAGTTGAGAGCATATAGATTCAGTACATAGAAAAATCCAGCAAATTTTGGAACTTAATGCAGGAGCAGAATGTGTATCAGGGATGTTGTTGAGCTTCTGTGATGTACTGATTTCATCTGAGTGCTGTCATTGTGAAGCTTCAGAGAGAGAGAGGGGGAATGTGTGTATGTGTGAATGTGTGTGTGTGTATGGGGAAACAGTAGTCAATGTGTATTTTGTTTCCATATTCTTGCTTCTCTCTCTCTCTCTCTCTCTCTCTCTCTCTCTCTCTCTCTCTCTCTCAGTCTTTCTGCAGCTACTCAGCTTTAGACATGTAATAATGATTATAACAGTTTGTCCTGAAGCAAAATAATAATAATAATAAAATAATAAAAAAAGCCCACTGACACATCAGGCAGGCCCAATACAAAATTATATCAAAACTAATACCATCTCAGAAGGGAAATGTCATATTTCTCATTTTGACACCTGCGTGAGACTGTTGTTGTTACACTTTCATTTTACACCCACCTCTCCCAGCTGCACACAGGCAAGCAGCTCGCCAAGATTAACACTGTGATTTGAGCTTGCAGCCAGGATGTTTCTCAGAGAGGAGCTGTGGATTGGACGGAGCTCCTGGTTCTTTACCTGTTCTTTAAGGGAAGCTTCCACTGTAGATGTGCTTGGGGTTTCGGTGATGAGAATTTTTTTAACTGTAGCTAAAGGCCGTTGATGGTTTTCTCTGACCTCCTCAAGCTTAAAACATCTCGAATAACTCAGTGCAGCTCCTCAAAAATAAAGAAAAGGGGGAAACAGAGCAGCTTCATCTAACTGAGAGATCTGAAATTTCTTGAAAATTGATAAACCATAGCTTTACATTTAATGCATCTTTTCAGGGTATTTTAAACAGATGCTTTGGTGAATTCATACCCTGTGTACCATTAGCACTTCAGCATATTGCATTAAGGAACCATTGATTAAGGAGCCATTTCAGATTGTTGCTGTTTTCCCTGAAAAATTAAATCCCTTCCAATACGTGTCACAGAATGGCGGCATCTCTTTTGGATTCATGCCGCCATGCATGCAGTCTTTTATCTTCATCTTGAAACAAAAGAGGAAATGAAGCAGGATTTATCATTTCAAAAATGAACACATTAATGACTGAACGTCTGCTGGCAGAGCTAACTAATTTGTTTTTACAGTACATGTTTGACGTGATACGGAAACATGAAAATATTTCATTAGCAGTGAAGTATTCCAATATTAAAGAGTAGTTAGTCAACTAGAACCAAACTAAGCTGACATTTTAAACTTTTTATTGTCTATTTTAATGTATAGAACTTCTTTAAAATAAACAAGACAACAGTCTATATATGGTGAGAGTAATTATTCCACAAGAAATAAAAACCCTTGAAAACAAAAACATCAGAAACAAGTCAATAAGCCTAAATTACCCTTGTCCTCATTTAAGTGATTAAAAATTAATGATTATGTTTGGGTTACTTGATTAAAACTTGTTTTCGCAAAGGAGGTTATGTTTTCATATGCATCCGCGTTTGGATGTTTGTGTATTTGTTTGTTTGTTAGCAGGATTACTCAAAAAAACAGTTACATTTTAGTGCTAATCTGGATCCAGGTTTGTTTTAGAAGTTATGTAATTTTAGCATATGTAACGGGTGTTCACTTCTACTGTTACTCTCGGTTAGGTGTACACCCGTGAATAACAGTTAGTACTCTGCGTTGTGTTCTGTGAAGGAGGACTCAGACCACGAAGGAGGACTCAAACCACAAACTGACTCCTTGCTGCTCCTTTAATGTCCGGAATCTGGCTCGCTCTGTACAGATCAATTAAACAGAAAATAAAGCTGTGACACGCAGTTATTCTCTCTCTCATACAGGTCTTGGTTTCCTTCTCTCAGTCAGATAGCGGGAACTGAGAGCTGCCCGCCAAATACAACTAAAACATCTTAAATCAGATACAGCTGAATTATGAAAATGGAATTAAAAAAAACACAGAAATGATTGATTACTGCACAGATAATCACAAGCTCAAATCATTAAACTGCAACCAACATAAGTGGCACTAACACAGAAGATTTACACTAGAAAGATAACATACCTGTACAGATCAATTAAACAGAAAATAAAGCTGTGACACGCAGTTATTCTCTCTCTCATACAGGTCTTGGTTTCCTGTTAGCAAAACAGAAGTACATGTGAAAACCCCACACAATGCTGGAACATACGTAGCCAACGAAAACGTCGCTAAAGAAGCATTGATATGGTTTCCCCTCGATCAACAGAATAACTACATGTTCACGTTAATTCTAAACATCATCAACAACCACAAAACGATGTGTTTTACAGTTTAACAATTAAAATATAACTTTTTCACTGCTTAGCGAACACTGTGCATACCTTCTCTCAGTCAGATAGCGGGAACTGAGAGCTGCCCGGAAGAGACGCAACCTAAGCTACAATCTCTTAAAGCGACAGTACAGCTATATTAGCATCCCAGTGTAAATATGACATAAATAACTTTTACTAAAACATTCATCGGACAGACAATAATCAGGATTTGGTGAGATTTTCACTGAACAGTAGCATGAAAGAAAATAAAATAAAATTAATTATGCTTATCTTATCTACTCTGGTTACATTCACCCCTCCTGAAACTCACCAACATCCTGATGCTAATGAAGCTGACAGGTTTGTTTTCCCAAGAAGATACATCTAATACCGACACAACCTGGCACAAGCAAAAAAAAAAGTAAGACATAGTCTACTTAATCAACTTAAAAGTTACCTCATGCGCGAGGTTCAGACAACAAAGAGGTTGATCAGGCCCCTAAATTCCCTGAGATGAATGTAGCGCCTATNCTTATCTTATCTACTCTAGTTACATTCACCCCTCCTGAAACTCACCAACATCCTGATGCTAATGAAGATGACAGGTTTGTTTTCCCAGGAAGATACATCTAATACTGACACAACCTGGCACAAGCAAAAAAAAAGTAAGACATAGTCTACTTAATCAACTTAAAAGTTACCTCATGAGCGAGGTTCAGACAACAAAGAGGTTGATCAGGCCCCTAAATTCCCTGAGATGAATGTAGCGCCTATTACGCAACACAATACTTGGCCCTTTACAAGTCAGTCTTGTTACATTTACCTTATGTAACCCACAAAATAAGCATACACATCTGAACTTTTTTTTTTTTTTTACATCAAAAGAGAATGAGAACTACTTCAAAATGAAACATTTGTACCTCTCAAAACTGGTTTCTGAATCATGGACTCTATTAACCTGTTTACTGACTTCACCAGCCTGCCTGCCCGTGTCTTAACACAACCATCTACTGTAGTGAGTGCATGTGAGTCTGTGTGGACTGAGGTGTCAACAGGCATTGGTTGTTGCAAATCTGACACCGAATGTCTGATAACTGGCATAGCTGGTTGTTCATGAAGGGTAATGTCAGTAGTGGAAACTGGACTGGTCTCAGAGGGTTCTTCTGGATCAGCCGACCCAGAGTGGGATAGTCCCCCAGATGGTGATGTGGGAGGCTCCACTTCATCTTCCTGTGGTGATGATCCACCAGCCTGAGATGGTGTTTCAGACAGAGAAACGGTCCCATCACTGCTGCCACAGTCCTCCTGATCAGACTCATCATCGGCAAATGACTGTGTGGTTGTATCAGTATGCCCACTATGATCCATATGAGGCAAAGGCAGGAAGTTGACCTCCAACAGTAGATTCCTGTGCACAACTCTTATCTGCCCTGCTGCATCTTGTATCTTGTAGACATGAATGCCAGGGTTCATATCAACAACGGTGTACACTTTATCCTCCCATTTATCGGCCAACTTCCTCTTCCCTCGTTCCCCCTTGTTCGCTACCAAAACACGATCTCCAACAGACAGGTAGGTACCCTTTACATGTTTATTGTATTGTCGGGCCTGATGTTGCTGCTCAGTGGAGGTGTGTTTCTGGGCTATCTCCATCGCAACTTTCATGCAAGAGAGCAGGGACTTGGCATATGAATCATAGTTAGCAGTTCCAGGGTCAGTCAAGACCGGCTTGAACATGATGTCGACTGGCAGTCTTGGGGTGCGTCCAAACATGAGAAAAAAAAGGTGCATAGCCAGTAGTCTCATGAACGGTGCAATTATAGGCAAAAGTCAAAGTTTGAATCTGCTCTGGCCATTGATGTTTTACACCAAGGGGAAGTGTCCGAAGCATGTTGCCTAATGTGCAGTTGAAGCGCTCTGTGCCCCCGTTGCCCATAGGATGGTAAGCTGTGGTATGAGATTTGGCGACACCAGCAAGCTGAAGGAGTTCTGCTATCAGGTTGCTTTCAAAGTTTGTACCCTGATCCGAGTGTATCCTCTGTGGAAAACCATAGATACAGAACACATTGTCCCAGAGTTTCTTTGCAACCTGTTTAGCTGTTTGGTTAGTGCATGGGAAGGCATGAGCAAGCTTGGTGAAGTGATCAGTGATTACAAGGACATCAACTAACCGCTGTTTGCAGTCCTCGGCCGACCAGAAATCGATGCACACCAATTCCATCGGGGTTGTGCTTATGATGTTTTCTAGGGGTGCACGAGCAGCAGGTTCTGGCGATTTCCCAAGAACACATCTCTGACAATGTCTGACATACGTTCTTATGTCCTTCTCCATGTCAGGCCAATAAAAGCGTTGTCGTGCAAGGGAAAGGGTACGATCCTGCCCCTGATGACCTGCCAGATCATGGATGCCAGACAAAGCTTTGCCTTTAAGTGTCTGAGGAAGCACATATTGCAACCGCTTTTGCTTGGACACAAGATCTTTTGTCACCCTGTACAAAACATCATCATGGACTTCCAGCTTATTCCATTGACTGAACAGCCTAAGGGTCTTTGAGTCAGCGCCATGTCTTTCTCGCCTGGATGGACGCCTTTTCGCTGCAATAAAGGGCAACACCTTAGAAATATTAGGATCTTGCTCTTGACTTTGTTGGAGCTCTTGAGCTGAGAACATGGGCACAGAAGTCTGATCACTTGCTAACTGTTGGATATGTTGGACTAACTGGATGGCTCTGGACTCAACCACGTCGGCCCAATCACTGTGGCCCTGGAAAAGAGCCCCAACCTCAGCTGTGTCATACGCATACTTGGGCAAAGGTTGGCATTCAGACCTGCTGGTTTGAGACTGGCAGCTAACTCTGAAAACATCCTGCACAGAGTCCTCTGGCATCCCCTGAGATTCATGAACGAGAGACAAATATGGCTCCTCCAATAGTCTTTTGCAGATGGGCTTTGCAAAGGGGTCTCGGCTCAAAGCATCCGCCACTACATTCCTTTTTCCAGGTAGGTGTTTTAGATCAAAGGAGTAGGAAGCTAGCTTAGAAACCCAGCGGAGCTCGCATGCATCAAGTTTAGGCTTTGTCAGAAGGTATGTTAGTGGATTATTATCTGTCCAAACTGTAAAGCTCTGGCCCTTCAGCCAATGACTAAACTTCTCACACACACTCCACTTGAGAGCATGAACTCCAGGCGATGAGCTGGATACTTCCGCTGTGATGCACTCAGAGTTTTGCTTGCAAAAGCAACTGGTCTGGCTTTAGTTTCTCCTTTTGGTACTTGTGAGAGCACTGCACCAAGACCGTCCAGTGATGCATCGACGGACAGAATGAATGCTTCATCAAAGTCAGGATGAGCAAGCACGACACATTCCAACAGCATAGACTTTAGCCGGACAAATGCATCAGCACACTCTGTTGTCCAGTCTGCAGGGGTGAGCTTACGATAGCTACCGAGAGGTTTTTCAACAATAGCGGACTTTCCTCTCCTCTTCTGCCCTGCAGTGAGCACAAACAGTGGCTTCGCAATGGCGGAACACTTTGGGATGAAATGCTGATAATAGAACACCATGCCAAGGAAGGATCTTATTCTTTGGACATTAGGTGTGCAACCATCACCATCCATGAGGTCCTGAACCTCCATGTTTGTAATAACTTCCACCTTTGTCTGATCAACAGACACGCCCCCACCATCAATGATGTGGCCAAGGAATNGCTGATAATAGAACACCATGCCAAGGAAGGATCTTATTCTTCGGACATTAGGTGTGCAACCATCACCGTCCATGAGGTCCTGAACCTCCATGTTTGTATTAACTTCCACCTTTGTCTGATCAACAGACACACCCCCACCATCAATGATGTGGCCAAGGAATTTGACCTTTTTCTGCAGCAGATGACATTTTTTTGGGGCCAATTTCAGATTGTTCTCCCGCAACCTCTGAAACACCATGAGCAGTCTGGACAGAGCCTCGCCTTCTGAAGGTGCAAAAACAAGAAGATCGTCAAGATAACACAAGAGTTTGGTGAAGTTCATATCACCAAAGATTCCCATCATCATTCTCATGAAGGATGCAGGGCTATTGCACAGACCCTGTGGCATGCGGTTATATTCATGTAACCCCAGCGGTGTAGTAAAGGCTGTATACTTCTTGTCATCCTCATGCATTGGAATGTTGTAAAAGCCGGACGTGAGATCCATTGTGCTGAAAAAACAATTGCCACCAAGAGCAGCTAAGCAATCAGACTGATGTGGCAATGGATGAGCATCTTTTAAAGTGCGAGCATTAAGCCACCTGAAGTCCGTAGAAATCCGCAACCCACCATCTTTCTTCCACACCATTACCAATGGTGACGCGTATTCACTCGAAGACTTTCTGATGATTCCTCTTTCCTCCATATCATTGAGAACCTGTCTCAGTTTCTGATAGTGAGCGGGTGGGACTCGTCGATATGGTAGACGAAAGGGGCGTTCATCTGTGAGACGAATACAATGTGTATAACCCTTAGCCTCACCACAGTCCAGTGGATGTTTGGAAAAAATGTCTTGGTATTCAACNGATGTGTATAACCCTTAGCCTCACCACAGTCCAGTGGATGTTTGGAAAAAATGTCTTGGTATTCAACAAGCAACTGGGTGAGTTCAGACTTACAAGCTTCACTAACCTCACAGGAGTCAATGTTAATGGCACTGAGGCCCAGATCTGACAAGCGTTTGGTCAACTCAGCAGCGGGAAAAATACTGAAAGACACATGTGGCTGCTGCACCCCTGAGACAGTATGTATACCCTGAAAAACATCAAAATCCTCAATAGCTAGACATGGCGACACATCAGCTAGCTTACAATTCCTCTTCAATGTGACAGGTTTGTCTGAGGGGTTCACAACCGTCATAGGAACTCGCCTATCACCCCACAGAGGTGTAACCAAGCGTCCCACCATGACATTTCTTGGCTTAGCTCGTGAAGTAGAGGGTTCAACAACAACAGTGCTGCCAGGTGACATAGGTACTGTAGGAGGAAGTCTGCCCCAGATCAGATGTTCATGCCTGGGCAAAAGTGTGACTGCCTGAGTGAGCTTAACAGTCCCGATTTTGTCAGGGACCTTGTCCCCTCTCCAACGCTGAACGTTGGTGAACATAGACAAGAACTGTTCAACTTCTGGGTTAGATTCACATTCATGTCGAGCTGCAATATCCCAGTAGATATTGCTACCTTTCAAGTCATGGACGAGGTGCTTAATGAAATTAGAACCCAAGATGAGGTCGTCGTGCTGACCAGGCACAACCAAGGTGGGCACAATGCAGTGAACACCAAAAAGCTGTATATCAAGCTCATAGAAGGCATCAGCCTGAGCTTGCAGACCACCACAACCAATCAAGACAATGTTTTCATCAGGATGCTGTTTCTGAGGCAAGACTTCAGCAACACTGAGTTTTTCTTCTGCATTTTTGCTGATCGTGCATGCCATAGAGCCAGAGTCTAACATGCCTTGAAGCTGCACCTTATGATTGACAAGCACAGGGGTATAGAACAATTCGCCGAAAGCTTTAACCTTTTGGACCCCTTGAATGACCACTCTGGAACCCTCAGGTGCATCAGTACAGCTTTTTTCGTACAATTGAGCTAAATCATTCTCATCAATGAGGGAATTGTCTGTATCCATACCCACACCGNGCTTTAACCTTTTGGACCCCTTGAATGACCACTCTGGAACCCTCAGGTGCATCAGTACAGCTCTTTTTGTACAATTGAGCTAAATCATTCTCATCAATGAGGGAATTGTCTGTATCCATACCCACACCGCCCCCTCTCAGGTGTGGGTTGTCTAGTTTAACTGCAGGTTCTGGCCACCAGAGCTGCTGTTAGGTTGGGAGCGATGGTGGTTAGACTTTTGGGGGCAGTCCTTCTTCCAGTGACCAGGAACCAAACACCTCAGACATCGATTCTCCCGTCTGCAGTGGGATAGTGTCGAGTGATTGGAATCTCCACAGACACCACATGCTCTGCGGGGAGTCTGAGAAGCCACAGGTTGGTTGCAAGGGTTAACAGGTATTTGTGTCTGCTGAGTGACCAGTCTATCTAACAGGCCCACCAAGCTCTTCAAGCAGGCATTGTCTAGACTGGATTGAGCTGTAGACACAATAGAAGGCACAGGAGACTGAGCAGAGTTCAACAAAGCTACATTGTCAACCATGGGCATGTAACTCTGGGAGTGAACTTTACGTTCCCCCATGTTAAGTCTATGAGATGTTACTGTAGCTTTAATTTTCTTCTCCTGTATGTATTCATCAAGTCTTTCTTGAATTTCACTAGCTGACCATTTGTCTGCTGATTTGAACTTGAAAACACTTGCAAGAGACTGGTCTGGGCAGTGGTTGATAAACATCATGGTGACCTCATGGCTTGGGTCCCCAATACTACGGCCCTGTCTCTTCAAGCATTCACACACAACATCCATGGTTTTGTTTAGTCTAATCCAATACTCCATAACATCCTCATTTGGCATTGGCAGGGTGTTATAGAAGTCAGCTAAGGGCATATTTGAGTAATTCACCTCACTAAAGTGGTGCTTGAGGATGTCAAAAATCACATTGGGATTGTCTTTGTGGTTAATAGTAGCATCGTTGCACAACTTTATCTTCACCACATCACCCGCTTTGCCCATAAGCCTGGACAGAATTTCCTGTGAATGTTCATGAGCTGGAATGGCACGCTTTCTCAGGTATAAAGTTATTAGTTCTTCCCACTCATGTACTGTAAACTTGTCTGTGCCATCACCCCTAAATATAGGGGGTTCTTTTGCATCTGACTGCATAACCAGCTTGACATTAGACAGTGTCATATCCAGAGGTTGGTTAGGATTTCTGTATGTGGAAGTGCTATGTGNAGCTTGACATTAGACAGTGTCATATCCAGAGGTTGGTTAGGATTTCTGTATGTGGAAGTGCTATGTGTGCTCCTATCAGACTGGAGCTGTACTGTGATAGACTGTCCTATCTTTTCAGCTAACTGTGTGATAAGTGAACCCAGATCTGAGGGTTGTTCATCCTGATCTGCCCTAGCAGAGTCGACATAGCGTGTTGAAGTGAACACTGAAGTATCTAATACTCTGTCTCTAGACCCTGGTGTTTCGGTCACAAAGGGGCGGTTATTCAAACCTCTCCCCATACCAAACCGGTACTCACAAGAATCGTGATGAGCATCATCACCCTCACCCCCAACAGAATATGCCACACCTTCAGCCATGACAACAGTCACATTACAGAGATCTTAAAAAAAAAACACGTTAAATCAAGGCAATAGGTAACACAACATGCAATGAGATATAACAGTGTAATCAACAGCTGATTAATATTAAACAAAGTGGGAAGTATAACAATATCAGTCCAAACCAGCACAGTTTATCTGTATGGTGAACAGCGGTCCGTGTTGTTCTATCCACTGCTGTAGTGAACGACATTCCAACAGTTCAATAAGACAGTCTGATGGCAGAACTTGAAATACCTGAATACAGTTCAAACCTCCACACCGAATAAGATGACTGCAGCTTCCACCGGCGAACGAACAGACGTCNGAATACAGTTCAAACCTCCACACCGAATAAGATGACTGCAGCTTCCACCGGCGAACGAACAGACGTCGATCTCAAAAGAATCCTTGAAGGTCACGGCACCATTGTAACGGGTGTTCACTTCTACTGTTACTCTCGGTTAGGT